>CM052807.1:22795654-22849017 GCA_028533885.1 Nasua narica | reverse complement strand
GGTTCTTGGTGTCCGTTTAAGCTCAGTTCCTTAAAGAAGAAACCCCTTGACCCTGTGCCCGTCCCACCGCACACCAAATCTATATTATGTACCTCTGTTGTTTGCTCGCATGGTATCCTGGTTTCTTATTTGTAAAACATGTGGCAAGTGTCTTATTTCAAATTATTTATAGGGGCGCCTGAGTGGCTCAGTCAGTTAAGCCTCCGACTTGTGGTTTCAGCTCAGGTCATGATCTCAGGGTGGTGGGACTGAGTCCCCCATCGGGCTCTGTCCTGAGTGAGTGTGGAGCCTGCTTAAGACTCTCCTTCTCTCCCTCTCCCTCTGCTTTTTGCTAGCGCATACTCTCACTCTCAAAAAAAAAAAAAAAAAAAAAAAAAGATTCTGGAAGATTTGTGAATGAGTAACCCCTTCTGATCATCTTATGGCTAATAAAACACAAATACCCCAAAAAGCCCTAACATCACCCTCCTCATTTTTTTTTCAGTCAGAGGCACCAAGCAGTGTGGCTGGTGGAGCCTAAGCCTAACTCACGCAGTGGGGGAATCCAAAGCACCGAGCTCCGCGAGCTTGACGGTGCTCTCCTCTTCATGGACCATCACCCCTGGGACACAGGGTCTCTTTCCCTGTGTGGGCCCGGGTGGGTTGCCACAGCTCAACCAAAAGCATGAGTCTGTATTTCAGTATGAAATATATAACCCTCCATATAGAACTAAAGTAAACACTACAGTCTTGACTTTTGAATTATATTTAAAAAGTATCTATTATTAAGAGCACCTTTTGTATTTTTTTATAGATCTTCATCTCCTCTGAAATAGTGCTCTCCTCAGGACTAAATTTTTCTTTTCTTCTTTTTTTTTTTTTTAAGATTTTATTTATTTACTTGACAGAAAGAGAGATCACAAGTAGGCAGAGAGGCAGGCAGAGAGAGAGGGGGAAGCAGGCTCCCTGCTGAGCAGAGAGCCCGATGTGGGGCTCGATCCCAGGACCCTCAGATCATGACCTGGGCCGAAGGCAGAGGCTTTAACTCACTGAGCCACCCAGGTGCCCCAGGACTAAATTTTTCATACCCTCCTTCCTTCCCTCTGCTTCAATAATCAAAGAAGAAATTGCTCCCTGCCTCCATAATTTTTTTTTAATGTGTCCCATTAACCTAATTAAATGCCAACAGTAGAACCAAGGGGAAACTTTAGCAGTGTGAGAACAGGATTTTCTGCAGTTCCTAGAGCCTGTCTTTGACAAAAGGGGGCTACACCACGACAGTGATTAGTCAGCACCCAGGCTGGGAAAGGCTCCCTCCAGTCTGTTCACTCTTCTACTGGAGTTCACATTACAAGATAGGAGAGATCAAAATCCACTACCTCCTCTTTGTACTTCCGGTGTCTGGTTGACCAGACTGCTCTGAAAGAGGCAAGTACCTCCATCTTTAGCCGATTTTACTCTAGTTCTGTGGTCAGGAGGCCGTCATTTGCATGGGTCCAGAGGAGATACTGCGAGTGTGTCCCTCTTAATCTGTCCCCACTGAAACGTCTGACCTTCTAGTTCATGGTTCTGCTGTCCTTAAATAAGCAATGCTTTCTTCTTCTTCCTCTTTCACAGTCACTTACTAGCTCCATCATGGCTTCGCCAGCCTCCTAGGGACATGCTGGGAACTAAGCTACGCTGGCCTGAACATCAGTATTCCCCAGATTCAGATGTTGATATCCAAACCCCCAAATGTGATGCTACAAGGAGGCGGGGACTTTGGAAGGTGATAGGTCATGAGGTACAGACTTCATGAACGAGAACAGTGTCTTTATCTTATAAAAAGAGCCCCAGAGATTAATTATACATCAATTAAAATAAAACAAACCCTCTGAGAGACCCAGCGATCTCTCTTGCCCATTCCACCAAATGAGGACACAAGAAGTTCACCTTCTGCAACCTGAAAGGGGGCCCTCACCCCATTATGCTGGCCCCCTGATCTCAGACTTCCAGAATTGTGAGAAAGAAATTTCTGCTGTTTATAAGCCATCCAGTCTATTTTGTTATAGTAGCTGGAACTAACGAAGGTGTAAGTCTTAGATTCTATCAAAAATATGGCAGAGATGAGAAATACGGGAGACTGTGTGAAGCATCAGAAAATAAGATTTCCTGAGTTCAGTAAGACAGACAGCCTTACTGATGACCCGGACTCATTACTGCTCTAGTTGGCCTGATACTAAGACATGGGTCAAATATCAAGGCTCTATCTCATCTAATGTGCTCCCAGGATCAATTTTGCCATTTTCAGGCCAGGGCCAGGCTCAGCCTGATGGGGACAGCTGTTTATCCAATGCCACTGAAATGCAAACCCTTTATAGCAAAGAAACAATGTCATACATGGTACATTAGGAACAAAAGCATATGAGTGGAATGGGGGGTAGATCAGGGTTGGGTCCTTCTACCACCACCAAGTGTAGGCATCAGGATTGATGCTTACATGTCTTAGGGATAATAACTTTGTGTCTCCATTTGAAAATCTCAAAATCGATCAGGGACAGTGATCTACTAAGAAGCATCTAGGATACAGCTATCTGATTTAGTACAAACTTTAATTTTTACAAGAGCTTATGTGAATGATTATGTACCACAGAGTCTCAGCATAGTAGGTAAATCAAATCAGTGCCCCTAAGACCTTGCAGTCAAGGGAACTAAAGTGCAGAACAGTTAAAAGACCTCACTGGAGGATACCTGGGTAGCTCAGTCAGTTGAGTGTCTACTTTCGGCTCGGGTCATGATCCCAGAGTCCTGGGATCGAGTCCTGCATTGGGGTCCCCCTGCTCTGTGGGAAGCCTGCTTCTCCCTCTCCCTCTGCCTGCCACTCTCCCTGCTTATGCTTGCTCACTCTCTGTCAAATTAAAAAATAATAATAAGACCTCATCAGACAGATGCATTGGATGGGGGCGGGGAGGGAAGATACTAGCCCTTTACAGGTTCAAAATTATATCTGATCTGCAAATAATTCCCATAAACAGTATTCATAAATACAAAAAGAATCTTTTTTTTGGCTAAAGGTACTATTAGGTCAGCTTGCTTCAGATATTTTAATATATCTGGGGAGAAACTCTGGGGAAAAACATATTGCCAAACATTCAAATTCATGAATTAGGAATTTAGGAGAATAATTCTACCACAGCTACCACAGATCTTCAAAATTTAAGATTCCTTGCACAAAGACCACTTTACCTTGAAACTTTTCTTTGACTTGGTAATCCAACGAATCTTAAGTTTTTCTGGTTGAAATCTAAGGGGAAAGAAATGATGTAATATTGAAATAGCTACATGATAAGTTTAAAAAAAAAAACCACTCCAATGGAAAAGAAAAATTCTTCCAAGTCCCTTTGAACATATCACTTAAAGGAAACCATTAACCAGACAAGACATATGAATACAAAAATGACATCTTTTAAGAATCAAATTCCACAACCTGCATTTTACACAGGCAAAGTTTCCCCCCCCCCCCCGAAATTTAGCCAACATAACTCTGCAGGTGGGGAAGGAGGGCGGGATCTGACATAGTTCAATGCTATCATCGAAATTTGTTATAGCTACAAGAATAACTCAAAGCAATTAAATACTGGATAGCACAGTTACGTACTCAGGGGAAAAGGCAGTGGAAAAAAAAAAAATTAAACAATTTTGGTCCAGATAACCAGAAACTGTAAAAAACTCATCACCGCCTGATATATTCGAGATGCTTTTAAAAGAATATGCGTGGAGGGGTTGATTAAGAGCAGGGAAGCAGGTCCGTTGTTTTTATTGCCTTCATTAAAATCTAAATAATAACAACCCATCAAATTAACTCTTTCTTTCTTTATTTTGAAGACAAGATTCGTATTATGTAAAAAGACAGGTGGTAACACTCACATGCAGCAAAAACACACATCCGGGTGGACCGGTTAATCAAAACCAGGCAAAGACAAATTTATACCAGTCTGATGGCAAGTAATGTTTTACAACTTTTGGCACAGTAACCATTTGTCCACCAAGAAAACCACAAGCAGCCCACTTCCACAGACTTCTAAGCAAGTGCCTTTTACTGTTTAATATTTGGGGGCAGAAGCCTGAGGAAAAGGAGGTACAAAATACACCAGATGGGGACATGTCATTAGCCAGCAAAACACGTCCAGAAGCCTGGCATTTGGAAATTCTGACCAACTAGAGAGATACAATAAAGGTACAAGGCCAACTAAAGAGCTGAGCTTTTTTCTTAGTTATACAAATATCGTGTCATGTATTTAAAAAAAAAAAAAAAGAGAGAGAGAATTCCGTTCAAAAAGCTACCAAATGTCGTAGAAGAAAATTCCCGAAGCCAAGGCCTGTTCAGATCACCTCCTAAGAGTGCATCTGTGCTGGAAATGACTTTGACACGGAATGCCTGAATTTCACATGGGACCGTCAAAATAACTTCAGCATTTCGGTTCTGTTCAATCAGCGATCGGAATCCACAGGAACGCTCCAGCAGTTCAGTGGAAAGCATGCACTTTCCTCTGCACTCAAAGGAAGCCACTACAAAAACAACATTTTGTTCCAAACAGTATCGCATGAAGATTTCATAAAAAGACAAACACTACTGTCTACTGGAAATAATTTAGTATCTATAGCCTTCACTTTAGAAAACTATTTTAGCTAACACACAGGACATCCGGAACAGGATCCAAAGTTTGGGCATTGGAATTGAATTTGCCATTTTTCTTGCCTAAAGGTTTTCGTGGTTCAGCAGTATCTCTAACTTACGATAGGAAAAAAAAAAAAAAAGAAAGAAAGAAAGAAAGAAAACAAACAAACAACAACAACAACAACAAAAAACCAAAAAACCACCTCACGTATTTCAGCCACAAAATAAGCTAATTCATAAATGCAATTAGATCTTTCAAGCGCCCTTTGAGGAAACTCTAACTAACGGGACACAGGAGAATACAAGGAAAAACGGAGGATACGAGGCATTCACCCTGTTATAAAATCAACCCGCAAGTGCAATTCCTATTTCTCCTGCCTTACCTTGTTTCTCAGGGAGCTTGAGAGCTCCCAGACAGCCGGCAGGCTCTGGGCTTCTGAACATGTTGCACACAGAAGGTTTAGGCACAGAGCGTGGTCCAGAGCCTGGTGCAACCAGCCGCGGCCTGCAGCCCGTCTAAGCAAAACTGGGTTGAGATTTTTCACAGCACAGGGCTGGAGCAATCAGGCCCTCGTGTCCTTGAAAGTATAAGTAAACGCAGAGCAAGAGACTGCAGGCTGGAACAGCTCAAACCCCGTAATCAGATTACAGGCACAAATCAGGCCTGGGGCCGCCGAACCAGGCTGCACTCCGCTGATGGGCTCGTTCCTGATGTTGCCACTTCAAAGCAGGGGCCGAACCCCAGCTTATGCTCCCTCGACACAGACAATACTGCAGCCTACCCCCCACCACGGGGGAGTCCCAAACGACTCCTCCTCGCCCTAAAAATAAACAAAAAGGAGCCATACAGAGACTCTTGATGTACTGGGAAGAGGGGAAGCCGCCTAACGATTCCCAGGCTGCTCCGAGAGTCTGGCTTTGGCTAAGTTAAATGAAATATTTCACCTAACGGGGAGCCAAAACCCCATCGTTAAGAGTTAAGATTTATGAACAACATATGAGTGAAATTGTGGGAAAAGGAAAGGCAGATATTACTGGAGGTTCAAAAATTTTAATTTGAGACAGAGGCTCTCAAGTTAGGCCTTATCTCTTGGGTTGCTCCCTTTTAATTTCGTTGTTATTTTTTTTAAAGATTCTATTTATTTATTTGACAGAGAGAGAGATCACAAGCAGGCAGAGAGGCAGGCAGAGGAAGAGGGGGAAGCAGACTCCCCACCGAGCAGAGAGCCTGATGCGGGGCTCCATCCCAGGACCCTGAGATCATGACCTGAACTGAAGCCATAGGCTTTAACCCACTGAGCCACCCAGGTGCCTCTTGTTATTTTTTACAGGGACCTCATTTTTATAAAGCAGGTCCGAGTTTCCTACAAGATGGAGGGGAAGGCTCCCTAAAAATCCTCCGTGCTCTGCCTATTCATCCCCCATCTCCTCCCCCCACAACCACCGCTCTTTTTCCATCTCCCTTGTTTCGCCTTTCCTAGAATGTCACATCGCTGGAGTCGCATAGCACATGGCCTTCTCAGATGGGCTTCTTTCGCTGGTAATATGCACTGAAGGGTCCTCCATGTCTTTTCCCGGCTTGAGGGCTCACGCCTTCTCGGTGGTGAACAATATTCCGTGGTCTGGATGGACCACGGTTTGTTTACCCATTCCCCTACTGAATGCTTGCTTCCTTGTTTGGGCAACTATGAAGGAAGCCGCTATAAACATCCATGTGCAGATTTCTGCGGGGACGGAAGTCTTCAACAACTCTGGGTAAAGACCAAGGAGCGTGACTGCCGCATCATATGGTAAATAGGTTTAGTTTTGTAAGGAAGGGCCAAGCTATCTTGGAAAGTGGCTGAACCATTTTGCATTCTCACCAGCCCTGCATGAAAGTTCATGCTGTTCCACATCCTTGCCAGCACTCGGGGGTGTCCGTGTTCGGGACTTTTGTCATCCTGATAGGTGCATAGTGGTACTTCACTGTTTTGAGTTTCCCTGATGACGTATGATGTGGAACATCTTGTCACACACTTATTTGCCATCTGTGTATCTTCCTTGATGAGGTGTCTGCTAAGAGCTTTGGCCCGTTTTTTACTCTGCTGTTTGTTTTCTTATTGTTGAGTTTTAAGAATTCTTTGTATATTTTGGATAACAGCCCTTTATCAGATGTGTCTTTTGCAAATATTTTTTTCCCCAGCCTGTGGCTTTTCTAATTCTCTTGAAATAGTCTTTGCAGGAGTTTTATACTTTTAAGAAGGTCCAGCTTGTTATTTCTTTCTTCCATGGATCGTGCCTTTGGTGTCGTACCTAAAAAGGCATCACCAGGGGCACCTGGGTGACTCAGTCTGTTAAGAGTCTGACTCTTGATTTCGGCTCAGGTCATGACCTCAGGGTCATGAGATCAAGCCCCACATCGAGCTCCATGCTGAGTGTAGAGCCTGCCTGAGAGTCTCTCTCTCTCTCTCTCTCTCTCTGCCCCTTCACCTCCCTCTCCCTGCTCATGCTCTAAAAAGTAAGTAAATAAATAAAAATAAAAAGGCATCACCATTCCCAAGGTCATCTGGGCTTTCTCCTATGTTCTCATCTAAGTGTTTTATAGTTTTGTGTTTTACATTTAGGTTTATGATCCATTTTGAACTAAATTTTGTGAAAGGTGTAAGGCCTGTGTCTAGATTCATTTTTTTTCACGCGGCCATCCAGTTGTTCCAGCAGTGTTCGTGGCAGAGACTCTCTTCGCTCCCTTGCATTGCCTGAGGGTCTCTACTCCCTGTAGAGACCCCGACTCCTTGTACTGGCCTGTCTGTGTCTCATCTCAGCAGTGGGTTTTGCCCTGGGTCCTCCCCTCTCCTATGGATCCAAAAAGAGTTGTTGATTTTTCAGTCCCTGCAACTTCTTTCTTGTTACTGGGATAAAGTGGAGAACTCCCAACTTTATGTAAAAAAAACTTTGTACATGCAAGACTGGAAACCCTGGAGCCCCCCCCACCCCCATTTATTTTTAACTACAACATGGAGACGGTGAGCCCGAGCGGTAACAATGCAATTCCAAGAAAAATACGCAATGATTAGAGGTTGGCAATTTTACAGCTAAAAGGAACATTAAAGGGAACCTAAGAACATGGTCTCATGTACAAGCTGAGGAAACAGGGCTAAGGAGTAAGTTGCTCACGTGCAGGCCCTTGGTTAGTGATGGAGCCGTAGGATCTGGGGGAGGTGGGCTCCAGACCACGATTCGCCCCACTCACCCACTGGGAGGCAGGGACCTTGAGGATGTCCATCTCTGTATGCTTGGGACTGAACACAGGAGCTAGGGCATAGCAGCCCCCCAGAGAACGTGTACCGAGTGACCGTACGAAATCACGCAATATAATCTTTGCTGAAGGCTAGAGGTCACACTCTAAAATGATTTTCACTGATTTTACATCCTGATTTCAAACCAGATGGACTGGAAATGATCTCCAAACTACAAACGTAACTTGAAAAGGAAGAAATTAATCAAGGTGCACCCACAGAAGGTAAACCAGCACTGGTTACTCTGTCGGTCTGCAGTGGCACCTGGCCTTCTTTCTACACTGCTGGTCACTACAACTCTGATGAAACTGGGGAGAAATACGGCAAATACGGCAGTTTAAAAAAAAACTCAGCAAGGAACAAGATATGCAGCTGTGGGTAACTGTAGTGCACATTTTATTGTCAGGTCCAGACTAACCAGGAAAAAAGAAGGAAGTGTTGGAAAGTAAAGAGGAAGGGAGGAAATTGTGCAAGCAACTGATTCTGGAAATGGATAATTGCATGAGATGAAATAGCATTTATATTTATAAATAATATTTATAGAGAATTTAGTTTATAAAACACAGTGTCACCTGCTCATGACCATTTATATTTCTGAAAACTACTCTTCTTGGAGAACGCTCAATTAGAATTATCTTAAGTACATCTAAATGTTTCTTTTTAATCGTTACTAAGGAACATCTCTAGTCTGAATTTTTAAAATGAAATTCCAATGGAGACTAAAAAGAATTGGGATATTCTCTATCACTTGGTAACGGAATCCAAGCAGAATTATTTGAATCATTCATCCATTATGGAAAAAAGCAAACAGATTTAAATATGGCTTCACTGTTGAAAAGAAAAAGCACAACATTCTTTATTAAATTAGGGATATACAAGTTAATTTCCTATTTCATTATCCCATCCTCATGAGATCATAAAGATGAAAGAAATCTATATTCTACATCAAGTAGAAAGTACAAGGTCTCTAAGTCTACTCTCCAATAATTAGAAATCATAATAATAATTTTCTTATTTCAGAGTGGCTCATTCACAATGAAGAACAACCAAATAGACAAATATTTCCCTCCATCATTCTGTAGGTCAGCATATTTTATTTCTCTGCAGAGAAAATTCTAAGTCGTGGTTGTGATGTTCTCAAATTTCAGGGAGAAGATATCTTAATTTAAAACAGAGATGGTGTCATACTCGCTTTCCAACATCACTCAACCGCCAGCTCAGCACAAAGAAAGGAGACACACAAAATTCTCTGCTACTGTGTCCAGTTAGAGACACGAATCTTTTCCATTTTCAAAACACCACAGTCTTCTCAATGCTCAGAATGAATGTTTTATGGAAGTATTTTATGGAATGTTTTTGAACTTCCAATCTTGAAATTAGAAAGAAAGCAAATATTTATATTTCCTCTAGATGGGCACACACGCACACACACACAATATGCTTCAGGGGAAGGAGCAAGAATGTGTGAATGGGAGGGCAGGAAGAAGGTCACTGCCATGGGCATGTCACGTCATGATCCTTGGGCGGTGGATGACCGAGAAGGATCTACGAGAGAAGGGGCCACTGAGATGCTGACCTCCCAAAGTGAAGTCACTCGGACAACTGTATCAGGTCTTGGTAAATCCAAAGCCATGGAGTCTGGGAAAACGAGAGGAAGAGGCCTTTCTGATCACATGGTCTTCATTTTACTAAGAGTTAGATAACCCCCTCAAGGTCACACAGCGTATGGTGTGGCAGTGCCAGACGAGAAATAAATTCACAGCTCCCACATTCCTGATCAGTCTGGACACAAAATAACAGGGGTCATTGCCGTAAATGTGTCCTGGCTTGACGTCACAGGGTCCCCAGCCCTCTGGCCTATGCTGGTTTTATTGGTAATGGGCCCAGTCTGGCCCTGGAAGGAGTCAAGTCAGCTTCTTACAAATCTCATATGATTCCTTGGACTGGTTTTGGTCCCAGAGATGTTCCTCAAACCAGGGAAGGCTCCATATGTTCCTCAAACCCAGAAGGGACTCCAGACCCGAGTAAAGAGGACATATCTGAGACCCCAGGCAAAGAGAGAAGTCAGGGCCTGGTGGAGAGAGGGTGGGTATTCTGGAAAAAAGCAAGCAACTTAGGATTCTTCCTTCCCTTTCCAAGGGCCCCACCTTATCAGAGAGAGACAAGATAAGGACGTTACTATCAACTTTTAAGAGTGTACAAAGCAATGACTCAGTAATTCTGCTTCTAGAAATGTACTAAGGAAATTCCTTTGAATGGGTACGAGGATGTTTACCATGGCTTTGCTTATAACTGTATAAAAATGGAACCAACCTACATAAAGAAACATACAGAAGAATGGGTAAATTACACATGCAAACCAGGTTGGAAATTCAATTGGTGATTTGGAAAAATTTTCATGATGTATCAGAGATGGATGCTCCGCCTTATCAGAAAGGCAGTAAACAGACCAAAACGTTAATTCTCTCACGACTCAGATAGAAATCTTTTCATGTTTTCCTCCTCTATTGTCCAAAGGTCCCACAAGAAGCATGAATGACTTCTATAATTACCAAAGCAATTAATTACAAATAAAGACAAAGGTAATAGACCCTTTTAAAATCCCAAGGCTTAGATTTGGCCCAAACATCCAGGAGAAAACCATGAATGGAATTGGGGGCCTGTGCACAACATCAACCTGCCTTTCTCCCCTGAACATGCGCATTTCTTGGCTATCAGGGCGCTGGCCCAGAGAAATCACCAAAGCCCTCGATAACGTGCAGCCCAGTGTTTCTCAAACTCTACCCCACGCGGGCCACAATCGCATAGAAGTTCTGGGCCAACTTCCTCTGCACCAGCAGTGAATTCACCTGTTAGAAAGCCCTTCCATAGATTTTCTTCTCTCTCGCCGACTACACTTTTCCTGCTCAAAAGCCACGTCTCCTAAAGGATTACCGAACTCGAAGGGCAACACCCGAGACACACTCCTCGCACAGTGCCTGGCTCAGAACGACCATTAAATACCGGAGGAAGGAGTGAATGAAGCCAGCAAGCGGACAAGCAGTGGGCTCACTTCTGTTCTTCCTCATTCTTAGACTGTGGCTCCTTCTCAGCCAACTCTATTGCTTCTCTAGGAGGCATAAAGCGGAAGTATTACCACGCCTTCCTGAAGTTGAGACTCCTAGGAACGTCTTCTTGTCTTTCCTACAATGTGAAGCAAAGGATGTGGAACCTAAGTATTTACGTGCAGGGAAAAACAGGAAGAAATGCTAAAGATTTGCCAGGGATATAAAGTTACAGGAAAATGGGAGCTGATTTCTGTAGGCCAACTGTGGACAAGGTCAGGATGAGTCCAGGTAAGAAGGGTCACCTCCTAAAGGGCCGAGGTCAAAAGATAAGGCATCAGATGACAAAGCATCAAGGTTTTAACTGCTCAGGGACTGTGGTTCACAGCTGTGGCTCAGGATTACACTGAGGCTTTACTGAGGAGCCACTGTCGGTGGCCCGATCCTGTCTGGCAGACATTTATGCAGCCCTACAATGTGAAAGGAAGCTGCCCTTCGGGGGTCATCATCATGAACGAGAAAATGGGAACAAAGGCAGTGAAAAGGAGAACTGCCCAACACCTACACCTTTTCTACCAGATCTACTGTGACGACGTAAAGAACAGCATAGGAACTGGGTCCCTTACTGACCTTTCACCAAGGGGGGGACACAATCCTAAGTGCCACAGGGCACTGAACTCATTTAGTTCTCTCAAAGCCTGCCGGGAGATGCTGCTACGATCCCCATCAGCAGACGGGAAGGAGAAATGGAGATACAGGGTGTTCTAGGATAAATCCTTGGGCCGGGACAAGCTGCTTAAAATATAGCTCTAAAGGCAAAATGATCACTTCCTGGTCAAGCAAAATGAAATCAAAGAGGTAAATATGAAGGTGAGGCCATGATTACATAGAGAATATACAGCTGACCCTTGAACCACACAGGGTTCAGGGCACCGATCCCCTGCACAGTCGAAAATCGGAGAGGAACTTCGAGTCTCCCAAAGCTGAACTGGACATAGCCCGTGCATCGAAGAGCCTTACCAAGAACACACACAGTCGATTAACGGGTATTTGGTATGTGTATTATATCCTGTATTCTTATAATCAACTAAGAAAAGACAACGTTATTAAAAAAATCATAAGGAAAATACATTTACAAGTACTGTCCTGTATTGATTAGAAAAAAAATCCAGAGAAGTCAATCTGCATCATCGAAACCCGTGTTGTTTGAGGGCCGACTTTGTGGGGAAGCGCTCTCAGCACTGGAGCGCACCCTCGGATCCCCGTGCGATCCACCTACTGGAAAAAGATGCTGGTGGGCGCCTGGGTGGCTCAGTGGGTTGAGCGACTGACTTCGGCTCAGGTCATGATCCCGGAGTCCTGGGATCAAGTCCCACATCGGGCTCCCAGCTCTGCGGGAAGTCTGCTTCTCCCTCTGACCTTCTTCCCTCTCATTCTCATTCTCTAATAGATAAATAAAATCTTTAAAAAAAAAAAAAGGTGCTGGTGTATGTGACATTCCTGCCCAGGCCTGGGTGCCATGGCCTCACACCTCCTCGCCGGGCTCGGTGCACAGCACCTGAAGCCTCCCAGTCCACAGGAAAGAGAGTGGACACTGACACGCACAACACCTGGCTACACACTGCTGTGAGTTACTGATACAGTTCGACGATTTTAACAGGTGCCGCGGAACAATTGTAATGAAATCTACTCTAAGCTACTACAGGCCAGGACTGAAAATTCCAAAGTGAAGGCTGTTTTTATAGCCTAAGAAAGTATGGGTATTTTGTATGGTAGAAGCAGCTGGAAATGGTATTCACCGTTTCTGGGGTGGATTTTATTTCTGTGTGCAGACTCTGAATGTGGGCAGAACTGCCCGACAGGAGGCTGTCCCACCAGTGGGACTCACTACTGATGAGTCCTTTTCGCTTCCCTTTTATCACATACGGTTTTATGCCAAAATTCCAGATTCCTTATTTTCAGAGTAATTCTCCTCCCATGTGCGTTGTAAAGGTTTTGTGAATTTAGGTTAGTGGTAATATTTAGGAGAAGTCTCAAATAAAATTTTGTGTCATAGGATTGTGGAAGGTAATTTTAAATAGGCCAGGTATGTAGCCATGAAAAGGTAAAAGTACTTGCAATGATAAGAAATATTATAACTCACAGACATTTTTGTATCAGATGCATTGAAAGAACCGTGCCCCTCTCGCCATAGCAAAGATCTCTTTTTTAAAGTAAAAGGCTTACTGGGCGCCTGGGTGGCTCAGTTGGTTAAGCAACTGCCTTCGGCTCAGGTCATGATCCCGGAGTCCCGGGATCGAGTCCCATATCGGACTCCCGGCTCTGCGGGAGGTCTGCTTCTCCCTCTGACCTTCTCCCCTCTCATTCTCAGTCTCTCTCTCTCTAATAAAAAAAAAAAAAAAAAGTAAAAGGCTTACTGCAAACCCTTAAGGACTTATTCATGTCTTTAAATGTCCAAAAGAAGAATGTTAACATTTGATGTGAAAATTATCTCTAATCATTTTAGCTTCTGGCCAGTTCTGAATCTGTAGCTAATGATTCTTGGGGAAAATAACCCAGGTAGCTTGCAGGAAGAGAGGACAATCACTGTTTTTCAGAGCAAGGAAAACAAAAGCAAAAACAAAGGTCACTTCCACATTTAAAATATACACTAAAATATACCTACAATGGAATAGTATTCAGCCTTAAAGAATGACATTCTGCCACGTGCTGCAATATGGATGAACCCTGAAAACATTACGTTCGATGACTAAGCCAGACGCAAAGGACCAATTTTGAGTGATTTCACATATAGGAGGCATGTCGATGAGTGAAATTCACAGCGACAGGAAGTAGAACAGTGGTTACCAGGAGCTGGGGAGCAGGGGGAATGCGGAGCTATACTGCGGCATGGGGACAGAATTTTAGTTGGAGGAGATGAGAAAGTTCTGGACGTGGATGGTGAGGAAGGTTGCAAACTAACGTAAACGTACTTAATGCCGCTGAATTGTGCACTTAAAAATGGTTAAGATGTTATTATATTTTAGCACATTTTTTTTTAAAAGTACACTAAAGGTAAAGCACAAAGTGACACAAGTTACAGGCAGGCGCTGGGCACCCAGGCGCAGGTCTCCTGATGGGCACTGGCTTGCACGCGCCCAGTTCCCCCTTCCAGGTCAGGGAGATGCCAAGAACATTTCTGACCGATTCAAAGCACCAATACACAAAGGGACCTTCGACAATGATCCGACAAATAAGTACATACTTAGACATTTAGTGCGTACAATCTGAAACGGCATGGGGTGCCGAACACTCTTCTTGAGAGCTGCGGGGGCCCGAGCCCCGCCTGGCTCGCTCACGGAGGGCGGAACCCCAGCTTGGGGAAGGAGGTTGGTATAATTACAATTGTCCAGGGAGCGCAGACAAGGCTCCTGCCAACTCATTCCAGTCATCCGATATTCGCTCTTTGATGGTTTTAACACGAACAGAAAATAAGGAAATACTGAATCATTGGAGAGGAGAATTTTTTATGAGTCTAAAAATCCAGATGGTAGACCAGCAAAGGTATACTATTACTGTTGATATCTGATAGATTATGGCCTTTCTACAGCTGTATTTGAATGATTGGAAGGAAAGGGCTTTGAATAAAATAATTTCTGGGCTTCCTTGTCCTCAGAAAGGCATCTTCCTAAAAACAGCGACAACCACCTCACAAAACTAATTAGTACGGAAACTCAAGAAAAATCCAGCGACCTGCCATCCCCATGACGGCTGGTACCCAGGACCGTCACTAGAGTCTCAGAGTTGGTTCCCAGTGCATTTGCTGACTGGTGGGGGGGAGGGGTGGTGGATGTTGCTAAGATTGGACATGTTCTTGAGAGCTTACTCCATGGGCAGTGATCTCCAGGAAAGCAGATTCTGTACTCAAAGACTGAGTGGCACAGGAAGGTTATGACATGGAAGTTGAAGATCTATTCTACTCTGCTTGAAATGATGAAAGATATGCGTGCACTTACGAGTCAGTTTCACATCTGATAAAAAGGCCAAGTTTGGTGCCCCTCAGAGTCATGTGGGGTGTTAAAAATGAAGGATCCCGGTACCCCAAATGATGAGGATATGCTCCCTAAGTTCTAAAGCCACAAGTACAAGCCATTTAAGATGATGTCCGGGAAGAAGCAGGAAAATCGAACCAAATGGATGAGTTTAATGAAGGAAGGCTTCCTGGAGGAGGTGATGTTGATGGTGAGCCTAGTTGGGAATGGAGGAGAGGATGGGGTCATGTGAGCGTGACAGATGGGAGGACAGCGGTACTCTACTAAAGGAAGTGTGAGCTGGAACGGAGGTCCACATTCAGGAGGAACGGGAGAGGCCAGGCCACGCAAAAGTGGGAAGGCAGGGGGGAAGGCAGGAACCTCCCAAAACAAGGAGATTCACCCGCTACGAAGGAAATGAACCTATCACTGACGTCCAAGCAGAAGAAGAAATTTCAGATTCTCGTCACGCCTTGACACCACACTCAAACATCATGCTGTATGGTTTTAAGGTGGCAAGAAAAGAGTTTCCAGGAGCACAGACGTACTAGCCCAGTCGCCTTCTCTACATGGCTTGCATGCCTCTTACCATAACCGGGACTGCAGATAGCAAAATGAAAAAGCTTACAAAGGGCAGCCTCTTTTTGATAAACTCATTACTGTGATCCCTCCACGGGTCACAACCCGGCCCAGGCTGGCCACAGCGCTGCTGGGCTTTGGTCTGTTACCAGAATGACTGGCCGGCCAGCACGCCAGACATCCGAAGCCAGGCAGACAGACTGACTGCCCGGGATGTAAGTTACAGGGCAGTTCGGTGTTGAAAGTAAGATGTCATCTGAAAGCTGACATTCCTCATTATCTGCACGGTATTTCCAGTTAGATGCTCGCCCACTGACCTGAACCCAATATGCAAAAGACAAACGTCAAAGACTCTGCCCCTCCCTTCCCACTCCTTGCCCCAGATCTGCCTGTAGGAGCTGTTCCTTCTTTCCCAACAGGACTCACGGAGCAACTACCAGAGGTCGGGTACCAGGGCGGTTGGAACACTGAGATGAGTGCCTGCCCTAAAGGAGTTCGCAGTCGAGATGAAGAGATCACCCAAGAGATGCAGAATTGGTTTTTGCCCATACGGTCCTCTCCCACCTCCTTCTCCCTGACCCTTTTGAAGTTTTCCTACCTCGTCCGTTATTCCCCTCAAGCGCGTCTGTTTGTCTTCCCCATACATGATCAGTTCTTCCTGGGGATCATGAGAGACCGTGCCCTCCAGTCCCAGAACCACCAAGGGCCCAGCAGCGCGGCAACAAACCTGGCGGGATGACCGCAAGTCCTCACTGCCTAGAACAGAGAAAACGCGGCACTTCCTTCCCGCTCTTACCCTCAAAACGCCCAGTGATAGGAGCGGAGGTATTTTAACTGTGGCAACATGGAAGGAAGTACGTAAACTGTAGTGTCCTAGTCAATGTAAATCGTGCGATGTCTCACGCTCATACTGATTTGAAGTATTTATTATTGCTCCATTGTCGCTAATCACGTATTGAAGTAATTAAGGAATAATCAAAACAACCGATGAAAACAGTGTAATTCGCATGAGTCAGCGACCCTTCCCCTTAAAAAGACAGCACTTTTAACACTCCGAGAACACGGACTATGCCTTTTAACCAAATCATTGCTTCCCTTTAAAGTTATATACATATATTTTAAAGTCAAACTGGAAAACTCAACCGCCCACCTGCTAGAATCCTAACTTCCTCATTCGAGATAACTCGATGTAAAAATTCAAGCAATAGTCTTGGAATTTACAATGCGGTCGACTTTGTGTCTTCTTGTTCAGGGACCCAAAGTGTATATTCTAACAAGAAGCCTCTTCCTTCCCCTGACATCTTTGTGATGCATAAAGAAAATGCACCCCCTCCAGAGAGTTCTCTGCTCTTTCTTGCTCTGCACACAATATTGTTCTCTTTACAATTTGAGGTGTGGCAATGTTCCCTCCAGCCAACATACTTTGCACAGAGCTTCCAGAATCTTCTAAAGTCCTAGGGGAGCTCGGCACTGAGCTAACAAATCCCACCTTTGTACAGGTCAAAGGTTCGTGCGTTAAGAACTAATAACTCCAAGTTATAGCCCATGCCTTGGAGTGCCAGTTAGCCAAGCTGGTGAACAGAGATGGAAACAGATATTTAAAACAGGGGGGTGGAAAAAGGATTTTTTTTTTTTTTAACAAGAGGGCTACAGTGATTGGCCCTTTCCCTGAATGACAAGCAGCAGACAGGAGTCAATCAAAGGAAGGAGGTGAGGGGAAAACAGGGCCCAGCAGGAGCACCTTGGGTACCCGTCCATTCCCCTAGGAGCCCACCGCCATTTGCCCCCTCACCCAGGGGTTGTCTGCTGGCACAAAGAGCTGGAGAGTTTTGCTGCTACGAGATTTCTGGGGGGAGAGGAAAACTTCATGGGAAGCCAGTAGTTGGAAGGGGTTGCCATTTGGTCCTTGCATCTTGGAGGCTAGCCAGAGCCTACACCAGGAACAGAAATGAAAAAGAAATCACTTAGACAAGGGGCGCCAGGGTGGCTCAGTCGGTTGGGCAGCCAACTCTTGATTTCAGCTCAGGTCAGGTCTCAGGGTCCTAGGATTGAGCCCGTTGTCGGCCTCCATGCTCAGTGGGGAGTCTGCTTGGGATTCTCTCTCCTCCTCTCCCTCGGCCCCTGTGTGCTCTCCAATAAATAAGTAAATCTTAAGAAAGGAAGGGAAGGAGGGAGGGAAGAAGGGGAGGGAGGGAGGAAGAAATCACTTAGACAAGCGACATGAACTTGAAGCTCCTGTGTGTCTCCGTGCCACGGAATTAATTCAGGCCCCTCCTCCGTGGGCTCTGTGTCCCACGTGCAGCTTTGGTTCATGAGCCATGACTGCTTGTTCCAAGGACTTGAGAAGTCCGAACAAAACTTTTGGTCCAGAAAAATGTCATCCTCCCTGGTTTCTAGCCACTGCCTCACTTTTGAAAAAACACAGATGAGAAAAGAGGAACTCCGCCTGAAAGGTTTGCTTGTGTAGGTATTTCCCTCAGATACAAGCTTTTTGGCTATTAACCACCAACACCGAGTAGACCTTATTATTGAAGAGAACCATAAGGCAGATGCCATAATGCAATGAATATAATTTCAGAAGAGAAATTTTAAATGGAGAGGTCATTTTACCCTACATTTTATAGAGAACAATGGAAGTGACTTGCCCAAGGTCACTTAGCCCATCCGTGACAGCCTTAGAGCCTGGGTCCCCTGGCTCCCGGACTCTGTTCTCTCCACCATACCACCTCGCCATCCGGTCATAGTTCCTCCCGACCGCACACAGGACCTCGCCACCAGCAAGACTTTACTAGAAAAACCCAATCAAGATACTAAGAGTCTCCAAAATACCTCCGGTTAACAGGAAACCAACATTTCCCGATAGAGCCCACACCCCATAGAGTAAGTCCTAACACAGTACAAACTATACGGTGAGTAAAACCCTAGGAAAAGGAGCTCTACCACTCCGTCCTTCAGGAAGCCACCTCCTGTTTTCCACCCGTAGCAGAAAGCGAGTCTGCCAAGGACAGTGTATATTCCTGTCATCAGAGTGAGCAGTATTAGGCCATGTCTCCAGGGTCTGGGCTCTCTGGCTCTGAGCAGGACGCCAACCCAACGCCCTGGCTTGGCCAGCCTGTCCCCAGACGCCAGCCTTCTTGGCCTACTGGCCTGCCTAATAAGGCAACGTGCAAGCTCACTGGCTGGCTAGTAGGTCACGCACTGTTGAGGGTGCAAACTCTGAGCTCACAAGCAAAAGGAGCGCCTACCTTAAGGTAGACAAAGGGTTATCACCCTTTGCCAAAATCTCTTAAAAGACAGCACGGTCAGGTCATTTACATAATAATAGATACCAGTCTGCAAACCGGGCCTGACTCCTGAATCAAGAGTGGCTTGCAGAGTTAAAGGACCTTACCTCCAGCAGGCCTGGAGTAGCGAGGCTTCAGGGGAAATTTCTTCACCTTGGCATCCCCTCCGCCCCCGTCCCAGGTCCCACAGAGAACTCACAATCTTTGGAGCAACTTATTCAGCATGCATCCTGACTCCTGAGGGCGCCCGCCTTCAAAAATAGCCACCGATTGTCTCCAAATAGATTGCAGGTCCTCGGGACGTAAAAGGGAGTCGCTGGGTCAGGTGCAGGAACAATCCTTAGCATTCTACAAAACCTGTGCTGGCGCAAACTAAACGTCTGTCTTTTCAAATAAGGAGGCTGCGCTGCGGGCCAGACCGTGCCTGAACACAGCACCCATTATTTTTCCTGCTGTTAAGGTCTGGGCTCAGAGACTCTTCCCACCCCCGGCTCCCGAGACTTCTTCTCTACATATAAGGGCAAGAATACACCCAGGGTGATTAACTGCAGTACGTTCATCGCGGCCCAAATTTCCTTCAGCTTTTCGCCACCAGTCTCTTTGTCCTTCAGAAGGCATTCCACCCCCGGTCCACCAAAATTGGACACCTCCCAGCAGAGCTTGGAACACTACCGGTATTTCAAGTCTCAGCAGCGGAGCTGTTGGCAAGATGCTGAATTGGAGCAGGCCGAGGAAGGGTCAGGGAGCAGGAGCGGGCGAACCTGGAGGACGGCATCCAGCAGAAGTGTCCGTGCGCACGTGAAGTCCAATACACAAGCCCAAATCCGTAATTCTGGCCAGTGGCAACCAATCTGGAGGCCCTGTCCTTCCACCCTTCCCCCTGCGCCAGCATCCGATGTAAACTTTTTTGTGTAAACACAGGCTTCCCTCAGAATCTCTCAGAACCCTAACAACTACGGTGAAGCGGCCGTGCTTTGCTTCTCAGAGGGATGGAGTTTAGAGGATCTGATACAACAGTTAGGAAAAAGATGCCTACACTCTGCAGATACGTAGGGGAATCCAGGGTTTACCTATTCAGTCCCTAGGGGGATCTCCAACAGAGGCATTCAGAAATTCCTGTCTAGGTGCCCCTGGGTGGCTCAGTGGGTTAAAGCCTCTGCCTTCGGCTCAGGTCATGATCTCAGGGTCCTGGGATCGAGCCCCGCAGCCGGCTCTCTGCTCAGCGGGGAGCCTGCTTCCTCCTCTCTCTGCCTGCCTCTCTGCCTACTTGTGATCTCTCTCTGTGTCAAATAAATAAATACATAATCTTTAAAAAAAAAAAAAAAGAAAAGAAAGAAATTCCTGTCTAGATATTCGTAACAGAGAAAACAAGGGAAGCGGGACCCTCAAAACCAAAAGCTAGTCCTTTAGCTCCGTGGAAAGCAGCCTTGGAAAACGGTTTAAAAAAACAAATAGCAACTCCCATATTGTCCTAACAGGCCTTTGCCCTCACAACCTCAACCCTAAAGGGACGGGCTTGCACTCTCCTTTATGGCAAGGAACCACAGGGGTGTGGGGTGGGCAGAATCCCGGGGAGGGGGTGCTGTGGCACTGCTCGGGTCCCCCTGGCCACTCAGCCAGCCGGGGGAGTTCCCAAGCCCTCCCTGGCAGGCACCCTCAGGCCTGGCTGGCTTCTGTGTTTATTTTACTCCCTAACAGCTAATTTCCCATTGTTCGAGGCCAAGTTAGAGAGCACTGAAGCATTGTTATTCACCTTTCTTCAACTGCCAGCTCTGGTGGCTGTTTGATTCCTAATTAGCAAGGCCAGAGAGCCTAGGCCAGGAAAAGGAGGGGAGACCCATAGCTCCTGGCTACCAACTCCAGCCAGAAGGGCGACCAGGATCCCCTGATGAGAAGGAGAAAGAGGCAGTGGTGGCAGCGGCTGCCAAAGGGAAGGGAAGGCCTGGCATCACAGGGTGACCATGGAATTCCTATGAGGCCAAACCTCAGGATTCTAGAGACCCTGAACTGAGGACAGGAAAAAAAAGAAGTTCATTTCTCCAATAATCGGCAGTGACTACTGAGCCGATCTTAAATTTATTCTAATTAAATCTTGTAAAAAAGAAAAAAAAAATTCTTTCTTTCAATCCCCATGACTCTCTTCTTAACAATGAAGACAGGACTGTGCTCAGCCTCCCGCTGCCATTTCCATATTAAGCAAGGTTGCCCAACAGGTTTCCAGGACAAGAGATGTATTCATGGACCTGATCACAGCGAACCAGCAGCGGCCCACCAATCTGAAGGTATCTGCACGTCGTCAACATCCAGTTAGCAGAATTAGAGCCACTGCACTGTCCCCATGAGAGCAGAACTGTGCCAACTGCAGGGGCAGACGGTGGGTTTTTATCAGATCTTTGCCTGTTGCAAAGAGGAAAGGGTGCTCTCTTTACTATGCACATTCTATCTTTTTTGGCCATTAGGCCACAGAAGCTATTGGACTGGGTGCAGAAAGTGACTTGAAAGTTATTAAGGACTAAATCTTCATTTGCTATCTATTTATAGAATCCTTTGTTTTTAAGCACATTGTCAGGCTATTTTTATGGATATATTTTTAGCCCGGACACATGCTTACCCTGTGTTAAGCTTAAAATATGCTGATACAGCTTGAAACTCCCTCCTATAATACTGATTTAACTTAGTCCCAGCTATCCACCTCTAAGAGTATTAGCTGGAGAACCAAACTTTCTTTCAAAAAGAATTAAAAACGCCAATCCTTAGCTGCACTATGTCGTCCCCTAGTGGCGAAAAGGAGTTGATGCATATTTCAAAGTCAATTTTATGAACACTCTCTCTTCTAGAGAAAGCCTGAGGTCAGGACCTTTCCGCTTAGGCAGAAAGCTTTAATATCTCTGAGATATTACAGGACCTGAAATGTTAGCAAATGATTTCATTCATTTGCTCAACGAATACGCACTACGTGTCCCCATCCTGGGGCTTCGGAAACAGAATCAGTAAGGGTACACGAGAAAATTCCATTCTGGTAATCAACAACCAAGTATAATGTAATGTCCCGCATGCCCAGGTGGCCTTTCACTTTAATGTGTGTGAAATGTTTGTCACAGGAGTTAAGTATCAGAGACTCCGGAAGCAGGAGTGATTTTGTATTGCTGGACTCACTCCTCAACGCCTTGTCTGTCACTGTCCCCTCCCTTTCCCCTTTCCCTTCCTCTGGGCAGACCCCAGAGCTGGCTGGCGGCACCCTCAGCCAGCAATCCGCTAAATAAAGTGACCCATGAGGGGCGCCTGGGTGGCTCGGTGGGTTAAAGCCTCTGCCTTTGATTCAGGTCATGATCTCGGGGTCCTGGGATGGGGCCCAGCATCGGGCTCTCTGCTCAGTGGGGAGCCTGCTCCCCCCCTCTCTCTCTGCCTGCCTCTCTGCCTAGTTGTCATCTCTCTGTCAAGTAAATGGATAAAATCTTTACCAAAATAAATAAATAAATAAAATAAAGTGATCCATGAAATCCAAACTAGCGAGACTTTTAGTATCAGCTACATAAAAGGGCTTTGGCTATTTTCGACCCTCCCTATTCTAAACTAAAATACCAAGAGTTATCAAAGCGAGGCAGTCCCATAAAAAAGGAACAGCTCTCTCTTTAGCCATATACAATGATGCAACAATGCACCACGAAACTATATTCTTTCGTGCATGAATGTTAGAGTGCTGTGAACGTTTTATTTAGAAGCTCCCATCTGACGAAACCGTCGTCATAAATCCCACAGCTACAGACCGCTATTGATTTACATTTCCCATCTGTGTTGAAGGCTGGCCGTGGTGCCACCGGGATCACTCCCGTGTGAGTCCTTACAGGACGTCAGGTGCTAGAAGCAGGCAGCACCCGGCACCATCACGCCAGCTCGAAGCACCGGCCTGGGCGGCGTAATGCTCTGACCCGTCACTCGTCGGGCCGCCCGAGTGCTCTGCGGGGTTCCTGTCTGCTCTGGGCTCAGACCAAGGAAGGGCGGTGGCTCGATCATTCACAAGACAAAGGACAAGAGAGTCTCTCGCGAGCGCTGGAAGCACAAACACAAAAACTGAACACATGGAGGTTCTCACTTCTGTTTAAAACTCCGCCTCCCCTGCCCAGGTGCTGCGCGGTCTCTTGCTGCTGAGATTTTTCCACTTCATGTTGAGCTCTCCGTGATGGGGATTCAAACGACCACAGCTACAGGCGTCGGGGCAAAGGGAGACAGCACGTTGCAAGGTGGACTGCGTGATCCAAATGAACAACACACAGAAACAACTTCTGGTAAAATACGCAAAGTGAGCTTTGAGAGGGGAAATGTTAAATTGGAAAAGAAAGCCTCACTGCTTTTTAAGCAAAATCTGTGGGCTGGGTATGCTGTAAGTATAAACAAAATTCAAATAGTTTCCCCCACGTGTTTTTATTCGCTCCTGTTCCACCTCATTTTTTAAGGACAGAGAAAGGGCGGTGGCGATATGTTTAATTTCAAGTCAATGTCCAAATTTAAAGAAAACAATCTTCAGGGGCTCCTGGGTGCTCAGTGGGTTAAAGCCTCTGCCTTCGGCTCAGGTCAAGATCTCAGGATCCTGGGATCGAGCCCCGCGTCGGGCTCTCTGCTCAGCGGGGAGCTTGTCCCCCCCCCCCCCAACTCTCTGCCTACTTGTGATCTCTCTCTCTCTCTTTTTCTGTCAAAGTTCTAAAGTATTGAGATGTTAAACTAAAGCTATAAACAAAAGCAGGACTTTGGATATTCAAACTCACAACAAAAGTAATCAGGCCCCAGGCTGAACACACCTCAGAGGCTGAGGCCCTAGTCTCTGGCTTATACTTCAAACTTTTGATAGCGGCCATGTTAGTATTTGGAGAGTTAGAGGGCTCCTGTGAAAGAAGAGGGGGTCTGTAATTTTACACCAAAACTGTATCGTCTTGTTTTATACAAATTTATACAGATGTTTTATACAAATTTCACACTATTTTCATAATGCAACAAGACACAAATTGTCCCAGAGTCCTTTGTGGACTCCAACAAGGAGCCGACCTTTGGAAGTAAACGGCTAAGGGCCTGAAGCTTGCCCTAAAACCTTCACATGAAGAATGGAAGAAAATTCTCATAAGAATAAAAGCCACTGTCCCTGAAGTTCCCAACATACTGCAGCTGGGACCTGGAGGGGGCCATTTCTCATTCTCCGCCTGTTGTCCCAGAAGATTCTAAGCCAAGGGACCTAGTTAGCTTTCCTTCAGATGCTGGTCCTCGGAAACCAGGCTGTTTTCACTAAACTCTGACCAGGTTGATTATCAAAATCCAAATATGTCAAATACCTGCTACTCCTGATTGCCTGCCTCCTTTATCACACACAGGAATGCACGGCGCCTGGGCAATTCACCGCCAGCCACACCCTCTAAGGAAAAGAATGATGTTATTATAGAAGTCCCCAAATTAGCAGTATGTTTTATAGTTATGAAAATAGAATTTCTATAATTATAAATATACATAATATAGAATATTCTGAACAATGCGTCAAATTTTATCAAGAACATTTAACACTATATACCCATTAAGCTACAGTCAATACGCAAATCTTGTAATTGGTTCGAAAAGGCAGCTTTGTTTTGTTTTTTAAGATTTTGGTTTTCATGTATTTGAGCGAGTGAGAGAGAGAGAGAGAGAGAGAGAGAGAGAGAGAGAGCACAATAGAGAGACTATGCGGGGAAGAGCTGGGAGCCCAGTGCGGGGCTCACTCGATCCCAGGACCCTGAGATCATGACCTGAGCAGCAGGCAGAGCTCCCCCCTCCCCGGTGCCCCAAGACAGTACGTTGTTAAATGTACACACTCCAAATCCCATCCTTGGAGATTCAATAAGCCCTTTTATTCTATTCACTCAGTTCTAAAGAGTTTGATTGTCTGATTCCCCAGTCCTTGACAAGATGCCCAGAAGCTTCTGCAAGGTTAAGAATGCTAAGAAAAGAGGAGGAGGAGGAACTGGCTGATCCAGGGCTGGAGGACTCCTTCACACTTCCTCAGGTCTGCCTTTGCTGCCTGATATCTGTTAAGCCGGGAATCAAAAGTCCAAGCTAGACTGGCCTCCTTCATGGAACTCAGGGTTCTTGCGGATGGGGGCCCAGAAGTGGCCGCCTCCGTGTTTCCAGGTGCGCACAGCCGCCTTGGGAAGCACCCAAAGCAGGTTCTCCTGGAGAGCCGTGTTCCCAGCAAGCTTGCCAAAGCCCCCGTGCAGGGCCTCCCGGGTCACAGCACGGAGAGGGCACACCGAGGGCCAAGTGTCCTGACAGCAGGGACACTTTTTACAGAGGATGGGGACCAGGACAGAATGGTCACAGCTATTTGGTTGAGTAGCAAAGAAAAGTCATTTCATCCGTCCTACTAATCAGTTTCTTGATGAGGAAAGAACAACGAATAAGGTAAACACAGAACAAAATACCCTTTGGGTGGGCAAATCTTTTAAACTCGGTTCGCAAGACACAAATACATATTATAGGGGAAAAACTCTACAGCTCATCCCTGTTCTTGACTTCTACCTGTTTCTACCCGCCGGGCTGGGTCCACACCTCATATCACACACACCTTCCCTCAAACGCCTCGTTGTCGCCTGTGATCATGCTTCACCTGCCGTGGCCCTCGCCATGGCGCACAGAGGAAGTGACTCACTTCAGGAAGCTGTCCTTACCCCCACTGGGGTTTGTGGCCCCGGCGGGAAGAGCTGCTTTCCTTCTAGCCTCTGGGCTCCTCGCTCCCCAGGCCCAGCTCCGAGAACTTTCCAGAAGCTCTTCCCTGCAGTGATGCCTACCCTGGTTCTCACGTCTGAGAATGCTGTGCCCCATGCCCCTTCCCTTCGGGGGACCTCCCCCTCTAATGAGAGCTCAGCTGCGCCAGGCGGACCCCACTGCTGTCACCCACCTGTCATTTGTCTTTTAAGACTTCCCTTCCCTCTGAACACGGGGCTCATGGTGACAGTATTTCAGCAAGCCAGCAGCGATCGTGGTCCAGGGTTTTGGCAAATGATGCCATAATTAGTGAGGCACGGGGTACAGCCCACAGGGCATCCAGCCCGAGGGGTCAGCCCACCCTCCGCTGCACTCTCCCCTTTCCTGCCTTATTACCTGTGCAAATCAAGTTCTCGCTCAGTGCCAAGGACAGGCAGAAGTTGTCCAAAGCAAGCATGAATCAATGCTAGCTCTTTCCAGATCTCCAGTCGTCAACGGCACACAACGTGCGTTCGCTAGCTCATTTAACCTTCACTTCACAAACACACTCTAAAAGTGTTTTATAATCTACAAAGCGACGTAGGCCACACGTGGCATCACGTGACCCTGCCGGCATGAAGGGGAATGTCCCCGTCCCCATCTCACAGATGGGGAAACTGACCTCCGGCGAGGCTGAAGCAGTTAGCGAGAGATGAGGAAAGCACAGTTAACCTGGGGATCCCTTACAAGGGTATGAGACCTAGGAAGGGCTCCCCATCCTTCCGAAAGTTACGCAAAACCCGGGATTCCTGCTTGAGGTTTTAAAGGCGGAGGTGATCAACCTAAACCACCAATTCAAGTATGCAGTCACGGCTGATCTCAGTTCTGGCTCCCTCTCCACCCCCCCCACCCCCGCTCTCCACCAGCCCCCTCCCACCTTCCCTCCCTCTCTGCTCTCTCCAGTTTCAGTGGAGACTTGCAGATATTATGAAAAGGATTCTCCCTTTTCATAGGGAGAACTCAGCAGCAACTATCTCTCAGTAGAAGGGGGAGCAGGGAACAGGAGACGTGTGTCTGGGGCTATTGGGAGAAGCGCCTCCGTTTCTTCTTATGAATCATGTAAAAAGCTTATTAGGTTTTATTGAAAACTGCTGTTTTTAAGTCTTGGCGATCCTGGCGATGTAGACGCTAGACTCTGCCTAAGCAAAGGGTGAGGAAGATTCAAATAAGATTCTCGCTACATTCTTGCGACAGATTTGGAACATGAGCTAATGCGCACTCCAGCCCAGCCAAAGCTGAACAAAAACAACGCTATCTACAGCTGCCTCGGGGCATCTTTCTGAGCACAAAATAGCCTCTCCCCGCTCCCTCCCAGGGGCAGCTCCAATTTTTTTTTTTTTAATTGATGCAAGGGTGTGGATAATCCTTATAAGCCAATATATCATTTGGTTTAGCTTTAGAAATATTTGATCATGCTGATTTGGCAAAAAGCAGTCTCTAGCAAGAATAGTTCACCTCTGCAGTAACTAGTTTGAGCAAGTCTGAGACAGGGACAGAAGGCAAGTCTCAGGTGAACTGAGGGGATGGTGTCTGACTGGGGGGCACTTAATACCAGGATCCATCTCGGGCCGGACCCAGGTGAGGGGATCTCGCGAGAGCTTCCGCGGAGCGAGGATTCAGGGGGCACCCCAGGGAGAGAACCACAGCTCCCTGCACCTTCCGATCTGAAGAAGGAATGCACGCAGGTGGGCTACGGTGGCCGCAGCAGCAAAGGCAAGACCGTGAGAACTCAACTGCTTCTTTTCTAAACACCAGCACCATTTACATAGTAAAGTTCATCGTAAGGTGGTGTATCTAAACAACCATTATTAGAGAACATGTAATTCAAATGTTACCCGTCCCCGAACTTGGGGCAAAAATGCTTCCATTCAAACTTACGGAATAGAATTATGATAAACATTCAGCCGAACAAGTTTCCAGCGAACCAGGGAAAGGAGGAGAGGAGGCTATGAAAGGTCACTGTCACTAGAGCGCCCTCCCAGGGCCCCAGGCTAGGGGATCCCTTCTGTAGGAGATGGTAGTTAGGAGGAGGGTGGGACCCAAACTACACTGGAAGATGTTATCAGTTAAGTACCAGTTCATGTCTACCATTCGGAGGGCGAGCAGTGCACTTCTAGAAACCAGACTCAACCACGGGACCCAGGCACTCCCCACCCACCCCAGCGTCCTTTCTTCAAAACCCTCATTCCTGGCTTCCACTGCTGTCATTCGTCTCCATTATTCATGTGCTAACTTGAAAGCTTTATATTCTGCTGTGGTTTCCAACCTCTGTACCTCAGAAACATGTTACTACAATTATACAAGTTTGTCATCCGAGGAAAACAGCTAACAATACCAGCGTAAATAAGTTCCCAGAGAAAAGACATAATAAAAAAAAAAAAAATCCCCCCTAGAATTTTATTTGTTCACCTTGTTTTCCAAAATACCACATGCCACGTTTTAATCTATAACCAACGGGAGCATCAGATGCCCTGGAGCCCAGAGTTGGAACTAAAAAGGATGAAGATAGAAAAGTGCTCTTTTTCACCTGTGAGAAAGATGCTTCCTAATTGGTACCCGGGGGCGCTCCATTCAGATGTCTTTCTCTGGAAGAGGAAACGTGTTCCCGCCGGTGAGCTATGCACCTTCAGCCCAGCCCCCAGCCACACCGGGCCCCAGGTTTGGGAGGGGTTCAGCCTGAGGTACCATCTACGGCTAAATATGGCAGGTCTTGCCCTAGGCCCATTTCAGGATCGAACGCGTGGCCTTCAGCTCTGATACCGTGGCACACGACTGAGACAGGCCCTAGACTGTACTTTTAACACCAACAGCTGCCCGGAGGTCAGCAGTTGGGGATCTTCAGAGAGACAGGAGTTCAAACCCCGGCACTGGGGTTTTCTAGCTCTGGGGCTCGGAGGCCAATTAGGCCTCACTTAATAAAAGTGAAAAAATGATAATAAAAATAAAATACATGGGGCGCCTGGGCGGTTCAGTGGGTTGGAGCCTCTGCTTTCGACTCAGGTCATGATCCCAGCGTCCTGGGATCGAGCCCCACATCGGGCTCTCTGCTCAGCAGGGAGCCTGCTTCCTCCTCTCTCTCTGCCTACTTGTGATTTCTCTCTCTGTGTCAAATAAATAAATAAAATCTTTTAAAAAAATACAATACAATATTCAGAAAAAAAGAGATAGAGCTTAAAAGGTTGTTCTAAGGTCGAGGACACTCCTGTCTATAACAAAGCTCTCTGCTCCAGCAGGCTTCTTTTTTAAATTTTTTTTAAGATTTTTATTTGAGAGAGAGAGCGCACAAGCAGGGAGAGCAGCAGAAGAAGAGGGAGAAGCACGCTTCCTGCTGAGCAGGGAACTTGACGCGGAGCTTGGCCCCAGACCCCAGGCCCCAAGATCATCACCATCCGAGCCCCCCAGGTGCCCCATCAAGTAGGCTCCTTGACAGTAGATTCCACTGGTTGGCCTGTCACCGGCTCCCCACCGCACCCACTCGCCTCTTCCTTTCCCTCTGCACCCGTTCTTCGGCCCAGCACCCCTTCCCAATTCATCACCTGTCCGCCCTGTGCTCTTGGATCATTCTCCAGTTTCACTCTCCTGATTGCCTCTCTCTTTACCGGTTCGCTGCCTGCTAGGATCCCTGCAAATTCCACTTCGCCGAAATCAGTGAGCGTCCGGTATCTTCGGGAGAGAGTCGGTCGTGTTCTTTCAAAACACGGGGCCCTGGGTTATTAGGTTACAGTTCGATCTCCATACGTTGAGATCGAACTGATTCGATCTCAGCAATTAGCAATTAGCAATTAGCAATCCTACACACGCATCCATGCGGTGCAGTTGCGATTATTTTGCAATAATTCAAAGGCAAGGAGAACGTGTTGGGATATTCACGAAGTCTGCGTGTGTCGTCCTGTCCCCCCCGCTGGGCGTGGCTTGCCTATCCCCCCACCCCTTCCTCTCCCTGCCCTGGGGGCAGGCAGGTTCTGGGCTCCACAAGCTAGGAAGACCACACTCCCCCACCGAGTGGCTGGTGCAGGGTAAGTGCTCACCATCAGAATGATTTTTGGAAGAAAGAACACACGAATGTCTCCATTCAGAACACAATGCAAATGTGTGTTGGCTCCTACCTTCTACGTAAACAGCTGTACCTCGTGTGAACTTGTGAACTGCAGTTTTTGTGGCTTTGCAATGTAATGTTTAAAGTTGAAAACCATCAAGTCCGAAAGATGACTAAATCTAATGTTAAAAAAAAGGGGGGGGGAACAAATGCAAAAAGCCTCTTTAAAATCATTACATTCCCATTAAGATGATAAGGAAGGACTTCTGAAGGGTCCGACCACTGGAGGCTCAGAGTTCCTTCTTTCCTCCCCACGGATGCGCCCCTTTTTTTCGGAGTTAAATAAAAGCAAGTGCAGAAAGGGACAAGCTGATGCTGTGAAAAGCACTCAGTCCCAGATGAGGGCGTAACACCGTGAGCGCCACAAACTCTGCCTTTCTCGCTCATCCTCTTATCCAACACACACACGGGAAATGCAAATAATCCTTCTTTCTTCCTTATAAAGGACATGAGTGCAGAGGAGAGAAGGGAGCACTTTTGTCTCCTAAAAGATGAAACATAGCAATCTGTCTTTCACAGAAAGTTCTATGGCACATGGTATGAAGGCGACAGGTGCAAATGTGCAGCTTTTAAAACAAAACAATGAGGGACACCTGGGTGGCTCAGTCGGTTGGGCACCTGACTCTTGATTTTGGCTCAGGTCATGATCTCAGGGTCATGGGATGAACCCCATGCAGGCTCCGTGCTGAGCATGGAGCTTAAGATTCTCTCTCTCTTCCTCATGTGCTGCCCCGCCCCCCTGCCACTCGCATGCTCTAAAAAGTAATAATAAAGTAAAAATTAACAAAAAAGAAAAGATGGGCGCCTGGGTGGCTCAGTTGGTTGAGCAACTGCCTTCGGCTCAGGTCATGATCCTTGAGTTCCGGGATCGAGTCCCACATCGGGCTCCCAGCTCCACGGGGAGTCTGCTTCTCCCACTGTCTCTATCTCAAATAAATGAATGAAATCTTTAAAAAAAAAAAAAAAAAGTAAAGAAAAATCATCTGGCAAGCAAATGCTTGAAGTCCCAAACACAAGTGAAGCAGCTCTGGCCCCAAGCTAAAAACAGAATTTATGGCCAGACAGTTCATCTCATTTCTTCACCTGTAGTTTTGAAACATACCCGGTATACACATTTAATAGGGCCGCTGGCTGGAGCAGGAGGAAGGTGGTGGAATGACAGAGGAGTGGCCGTAAGGGAGCGTCCCCCTCACGACACTCGAAAGACCTTACTTAACCCAAGCACCCACCTAAGGCTGGTCAGACCACATTCCGAACAAAACGTATATTGAAAGGCGCATTTAACGGGCACCTGGGGCATATGTTTTCAAATGACCTCACTGTTATTCTTGGATTTTTACTCAATGCATATAAAATTATACTGCTAATAGATGTAATGCATAAAGCCAGAACTTGATCTGCAAAGGGGACTCTTAGGTACTGAGCCCACAGTACGGGCAAAATTTTAAGACCCAGCTTACTTGTGAGATTTCTTGATTCATGTGAATCCTCCAAAGTAGGAGGAGGTTTGCAGGGAACCATTCCAGCCCTCTCCCTTGTTTCCTAATGGCCAGCGATTAATGTCTTGTCTGTCCTTACAGAGTGCCTTTATGTAAGAAAGCCCCAGCGAATGCCTCTCTTCCCTTTTACACCCCAATATGGAGTACCTTGAGTGCTGTTCCTTGGAGATCGGTTCCTCTAGAGGCGCAAACAACATTTTCCCCCATGGCCCTCATCTGTCACAGGTGCACGGTATTCCATAATTTATCCCCCAACCCCGTTGATGGGCAATCAAAGTTTCCAGTCCGCTATCGGACACGAAGCTACGGCATACAGCCTGCGACAGGAGTGGTAAGTCCATCCAAAAAATGTTCTGGCCGCAAGGGCCACACTGCTCCCTGCAGTAATGCTGCCATTGTCATTCCCATCAGCAATGGTTCTCAGCTCCCCAGCTCTCAAGGGACTTCTAGATTTTCGTTCTTCTGAGGCTTCCTGCTGGCGGTACATTTTGATTCCCCTTACTCTGAATGCAGTGGAGCATTTTTCTCACATGTTTTAGACCTACTTCAATGTCCTTCTTCTTTTTGGGTGTGCTATCCATTTAGATGCTTTGCCGATTTTCCTACAGTGATTTTTGTTTTGTTTTTTGTTTTCTTAGGATTTCTAGAGGTTTACATATTAATATATTAACCCCGTATCCCATGATACGAGTCACAGGTAGTTTTCCTAGTTTTTCCTTTCTCTTTCGTGGTGTTTTTTTTCCCCCAGTGGGAAAGTGATGGTGTTTTTTAAATACAGTTAATTTTTATCAATCTTTTATTTCATGGGTTCTGCACGGTCAATCAGCAGGAAATGTCTGCCAAACCCAGAGCTCTGAAGACATTTTTCCTGTTTTGTTCTGGTACTTAATTTTTTTTTTTTAATGTAAACCCACACAAAGTAGAGACAATGCTACAATGAACTCCCCCATGCCTACCACTAGATTCAATTATAAAGGTTTTGCCATGCTTGCTGCTTCCATTCCTTCTCTCTCTACAACATTATTTTAAAGCAACCCAAGATCTCAAGTCATTTTACCCCCAGTATACCTCCATACGCATTAAAAAACAGCGTAGACCTTTTCTTTCATGGCTACCACGCTATTGTCATATGTTACAAAATTAACACGCTATTTGATATCATCTAATACTCGATCGACATTCAATTTTCTCCAGTTGCCTCAATAATGTCTTTATAGAGTTGGCTTCTTCAAATCAGGATGTATTTGTGGCTTAGTTTTTTTTTTTTAAATATGTAACTATTTAACTATGTGATCTATTAAAAATTTATCCTGGCATATGATTCAACTCACTTATTTTTCTACTTGGCTATGCAGTTGCCTGAATACTTAGCGGTCTAGTTTTCCCCATTAACTTTAAATCACACTTTTCCCCATTTATTTCCATATAGGGACTATTTCTGGATTTCCAATCTGTTCCACTGTTCTCTTTATTCACACGCTAGGACCACTTTTTCATTACTAAGGCTTTAGATGTACTTACTAAGTGGTAGATCTTGTTTATTCTTTTGAACTTTAGAATCCACTTATCTACTTTTTAAAAAATATTAACAGTGGGTATTGTATTGGTAATGTGTTAAACTGAGGAAGAATTGATATATTCATGATCTTGAATTTTCCCATTCTAAAACATGAGGTATTCCTTTCTATTTTTTAATTTTTGTTTTTTTAATATTTTACTTATTTATTTGACAGAGAGAGAGAGATCACAAGTAGGCAGAGAGGCAGGCAGAGAGAGAGGGGGAAGCAGGCTCCCTGCTGAGCAGAGAGACCAATGTGGGGCTTGATCCCAGGACCCCGAGATCATGACCTGAGCCAACGGCAGAGGCTTTAACCCACTGAGCCACCCAGGCTCACCCTCTTTTTTAATTCTTTAGGGACATTTAACAGGTTTCTACACATAGATTTCACATACTTCATGTTAAGTTATTCCTTGCTATTTTATCCATTTTATTGCTTTAGTAAATGTGGTCTCTTCTTTCCCTAAGTCTTTGAACAGGCTGTTTGGAAGTTCAGCTTTTAACATCATCAACTCCCTGACCTCCACCTCAAAAGATGCTCAGAGGCCCGGGTTCACCTGTGCCGTGCCCCAGGCTGCATCCCGGAAGCAGAGCTGGGAGCAAGCCACATCAGGCCACAGCCTTCCTGTCCTCCCTTCCTGTCCCACTCGGGCATCAGGCTCAGGGAGCTAGAGATCTGGAATAGGCAGGAGATGTGACAAAGCATGCTGTGGGACTCCTGGCCTTTGGTCAAGCTTTTATACAACAAATAACTTCTCATTAGCCATACTGCAAGACAGGTTTGGATTTCTAAGGAAGGTCAGAAAAGGCCCTGGGGAATCACACCTTGCAGCCCAGCAGGACTGGCTCTCTCCTGGGAGAGAGACCTGGAGATCGCCGAAGGGAGGACTGGCATTACCCTCTGCGGTCAAACCCTCTCTTGCCGGGGACACCGTGCTGGGCCCGCTTTCCTGCTGACCCTGCCTGACCTTCAGTGCAAGGAACCAGGGAGGAAAAAGCAAGCTCAATGCTGCGAGGTGGGAGCAAGCCTTCCCCTGTTCTCAGGGGCTGCGAGTGAGTGCTCCCACCATGACTCCTCCACTCTGACATGTGTCTACATCCAATCCACCCCTCGGGTGATTCTGCCCACGCCACTCTGGCCCCTTTTCTCCCCTTGCCACTGCAGTCAGTGGGCTCCGAGACTTGTATAATCCCAGCCTCTGAACTACCTCGAGCCTCCTGCTCCATCCCAAACCGCCACGGTTTCCCGTGGCCAAGAAACTCACACCATTCAGCTGGTCCTTCAAGGCTCTCCTTGCCCGAACAACGTCCATTCAGTCTACCTTTGTCCACCCTTCCCTCCTGCCCGCCCACCTCCGCCCTTCCACGTATCAACATCCCATCCATGTTCTACACCTGTCAAGTCTCCCCGGACTCCCTCTTGCTCCTCGACTCCACGATACTTCACGACATACTCCACCGAATCATGAACGTCTGTGTGTGCACTCACCTCTGAGCTTCTGGGCTGCCTGGGACTCTGCAGGACCCAACGCACCGCTCGCTTTTACCGATTTCCACGTTGCATCTGTGCACAGAGCGATTGGCTATTTTATATTTGCCACGGGCACCGGGTCTACTTTACTCTGCTCTTTCAATAGGTAACATCTTGGCTTTCTTTTTGCCTTCATGGCTAATAATAGTGATGCTTCTACAACACCCACAACGTGCCCAAGAGGAGTGCTGCCTTTTCCTTCCTCAATTCAGCGTCTACACGGGTGGCAATCTCTACCATTCAGCAGTGTCCCCAAGCCTCACCTAAGTGCCTCTTAATGTGATTCTTGGTTTACTTTTGTTTGGTGGGAAGAGAGCTTGTTCCGGGTCTTGAGCGTGCTGTGCCTTCACATTGTTAATGTTTCAAAGCGCTCAGAAGCCCCTCTTTGTTACTCTCTTTCAAACGCACAGGGCTGATCGCGGTGCAGCCATGGCTCAGGCTCGGCTCAGGACTCAGATAGCGACGGCAGCAGGGAGAACCGCCAGTGAAGTGACAAGTGGTTTACTCATCCCCAGCTCCTCCCAAGCCAGGGCAGGATGTGATAAGTGTCTCTTTTTAGCTCTGGCAGGCGTGTCCCTGTGACAGAGAATGGCTCAAATGCCACCCCTTGTTTAAGATAAAAATTACGTGACATTTTACGACATCCTGGGGTACTCTGGAGGGGAATGGGGAACAGACCGATGCCAAAGGGAGAGAAGTTCTTGAATTCGAGGGGCACCCAAAAGATCGGGTTGACTACTGTTAGATGAGGCTACAAAGCAGACAAGTCTCCAGCTCTGCAGTATCCAGCAGGGGTGGGAGAGAAGGATCTCGAAGGAAAGCAACTGCTTGGAGAACATCTGGTCTCAACCAACCAGAGTGGACTCCTCAAGGTGACTAAAGCCAGCTGGTTTCCCTGGGACCCCAACGCTTGGGGTAGCCTCGATGTTCAAGGTTATATACGGATATTATAAGAAAAAGGGGCCATGCCAGCAACAAGGGGGAGAACCTATCATTCCAGATATGAAGCTACAGGAGATACCGAACGCCAGAGTGGGAGGGGTGAGCTGTGGGATGGCGGGAAACCTGTTAGCAAAAGGTGGCCTCATTTTCCATAGTAATATTCTATCTGCCCAAGGGGACAGCCCAGATGTTGGTGGGACTCACCTCCCCAGCTACCTCAGGAAATATCAGTTCTCAACCCTATTCCCATTACAAGTAAAAGGAGAATGTGTCTGGCCTCAGGAGGCATGTGTGTGCCCGCAGGGCGCTGAGGTCATCTGAGCAAAGGTACCGGGAATCTGGAGAAACCCGGGCAGTTACAACTGACCACAGGTTCTTAATGGCCAACGGGAACTTAATCCCCTCATTCTAGTTATTCTCAGGGAAAACTTTTCAGAGCATTCTGCTGTCCTTTTACCCCTCTTCTAGCTTCTCGGGTGTTGGAAATGACATCAAGGAATAGAATGACTAAGCATTCTTTACATCCATGCATAATGGCAGTGATGGGATTGGAAGCAATCTCCACTTCCGGGCTGGGTGGAATTATAGTTGAATCATTTACAAACTGATACTTGACGTCCTTACTGTGAGAACTCAGGGTTCCGGAGCAGTGCCATCTTCCCCTACGTGCTCTGCTCATGCACGCTGCAGTTGGACAAATAATTTATATTTCAAAGAAACAGCTCTGGAGGTGCCTGGGGGGCTCAGTGGGTTAAAGCCTCTGCCTTCGGCTCAGGTCATGATCTCAGGGTCCTGGGATCGAGCCCTGCATCGGGCTCTCTGCTCAGCGGGGAGCCTGCTTCTCCCTCTCCCTCTGCCTGCTCCCACCCGCTCGTGCTCTCTCCCTGGCTCGCTCTCTCTCAAATACATAAATAAAATCTTAAAAACAAAACAAAACAAAAAAAGCAAAGAAAAGAATAAATCTCTGGAGCTTTGGATCTGGTAAAAATAAGATATCGTGAGTTCTCTTGATCTTAAAAATGATTTTTCTAGGAGATGTTCCAGAGTTTCAAGAGCACAAAAACTTAGCAAATGAAAATTCAATTTTCCAAATATCCTTAGATCCTTGTAGGTATGCTTTTCCTAGTCACATAAGTCCTGACTGTACAGCTCATTAGAAGAATGTCCACAAAGCCCCACTGCAGGTAGGTCCATTCCCAGGCCAGATGGATGGGTAGGCATTGTACCAAGATGCTTAGAGGGTGGGACAGGAGGCCAATGCCAAGGTCACCCACCAGGCTGTGCATCAGAATCACTTGGCGGGGAGGACTACAGTCCCTACCTTCTAAGTATGAGAGCATAGGTCTGGGACTGAGCCCCAAAACTGTATTTTTCAAGAGCTTTACCAAGCAATTCATGATCATTCAATCTTAGAAAACAATCATCTTGACGATTTATGATGTCTTTCAAACTGAGGATGCTAGGACTCTAGTTGAATATCTTATTTAAAATCCAGAATTTCCTCTAGAGGAATGAATATGCAGATCTTCACCTACAACTTGACTTGATTTAAACCAAAAGAATATTCTCTTCTTTTATGTATTTTTTTTTTAAAAGCCCACCTAAGAGTCCTCAAAGTCCAGATTATCCTCTTATATAGGAGTTTCAAAGACCTACCCGACTCCACAAGAGGAGGAAAGCTTTCCTTTCCCCTTGTGGGATATGTATTTATGTATTTATGATCAAGGCTTTCTTGGTGTGATCCAACTGGTTAAATCTGACGTCCTGAGCTCCACATCCTCAGGAAATTGACCTTGGAATGATCTCTCAGGCATCAGGAGTAGCCATTATCATTACTAAGATCATATTTAAAAAAAACTTTTTAATTAAATGATATGAAATCATCCCTAGATTGCAAAGAAATCACCGGCTCATATCATCTACTTTTAACACCAAAGTTACAAAAAACATTATAATAAAATTATAGTTCCCTTCCCCCCCAAAAATTCTTATAGCTTAAGGCTAAATTTGAAACCTATAAATCATCGTAGCCCCTATGAGGGCTAATAATAATAATCTCTGAATCAACACTGCCCCCAACAAATGTTGCCTCAGAGGTTTGACATTTTACACGTATTAGCCCATTTAATCCTCAGAACAACTCTACGTACTATTGTTACACCCATTTTACAGATAAGGAAATGGAGACAGAGGTTGAGTTCCTTGCCTGCCCTAATACAAGTAGTAACTGACGGTGTTGGAACCCATTGGAATTGGAACCCATTAAGTCCAGCTCCAGGGGCCCCAGAGAAAGCCTGCAGTCACACGCCAGGTTTGAACTCAAATAAATGAATCACAGTAGCAAATCTTTTAAGGCAAAAGACAACATCTACTTAAGAAACACAGCAATTTCCAATTGCTACTATTCAAATGACATCACAATGATCTTTTCTCATTTGCTCTTGATTTAAACGAGTTTCTAGACATTTGCTACCTTGTTTTTAAACCTTTTTAGAATCACCCTAAGTCTCTCAGTTATTAAAAAAAAAAAAAAAAATCACTGGTTTTTAACATAGTTTCCCCATCAATACACAAAGCAAAGCAAATTCAACACAGAACTGGATTAATGACGGATTTTACTTCAATTTTATTGGCAGTACCTTCTGGGTTTAATTACTCATTTCATTAAAAGCTAAAAACTGGTTGCTCCTCACTTGTCACCTGCAGTATAAAAATGGAACTGCTTAAAACCAAACATTTAATTACTTTCCTTCGGGAGAAGGCTTGAATGAATCAGAAGTGTTACAAAGCAAATTTTCACTAAGGAGCTTGGCAGCTGAGAACATCAAACAAGCATTCAGCTCTTATTGTTTTTGGCTGATTCCTGTGTTTGTGTGTATGTGTGTGTGTCTCTCTATGTGTGTCTAGGTTCACGTGCACATGTATGCACGTGTGTATTTTGATGTTCATTCAATTCATTAATTTCTTCAGTACATAATTATTTATTGAACACTTGCTATGGACCAATTACTGGGGCAGTGATGCTTACAAGTCCTAAATATCAGACATACCAATATAAGTAGCAGTACAAAAATACTTTCTAAATCCTATTTTGGGGTGGCTGGGTGGCTCAGTCGGTTAAGCATCTGCTTTCGGCCCAGGTCATGAGGGGGTCCTGGGACCAAGTCCCACATCAGGATCCTTGCTCAGCAGGGAGTCTACCTCTCCCTCTGCCTGCTGCTCCCCCTGCCTGTGCTCTCTCTCTCTCTCCTTCTGACAAATAAAATCTTTTTAAAAAAGAAGAAAGAAATGAGTAAGGGAGATAAGAAAAAAAATGTGTAAAAATGATGAATATTTGAAAAATTTTGTTTAGATACACTTAAAAATATCTACCACTTCGAAATATCCAATTTTCAGAATAATCAAGAGTTCACCATGCTTTACACTTCCTTCCCAACTTCCTCACCTTCATTTCTATGACTCTGAAGTTGATGCTTTTCCTACACAATTTGCAAGAACTCACATAATACCCCACCCAAATAATATACATGTAAAGAAGACCACCTTTAGTTTTTAAATACTTATCAACTCAAGGTTCTTCCAATATATAACTGAGTGAGTGGCTTATGAAAACACTGCTCGTGGAGGAAATTCTATTTCTAGCTTTGGGATAAAAACCTGTAAGCCTCTTGTGTAACTTGGGCAATTAGAATACAGATGTGCAAGTTGTTCCAAAATCAAATAAACTCAACAATAAAATGACATGGAAGACAGAACCCAGATAAATAAAACCCCACACAGAAAACTTGTTAATTTGACATTAGGATTTACTATACTGCATCCATATTTTCTAGGTAAAGTATATGGCGGGTCATCTATTTTCTTAACAACAGGTCTTACTTTCAATTTCAAATAATACATAAATTCTTTTGCTCAATCCTAATAGGACAGAGTAGAGACTGTAGCAGAGTCCACTCCAGCAGAGCTGTTCTGCCCGGGCCCAGGTCCACACAGAGGCCAGTGCTGGGTGGTTCTAGAATATTCTCTTGTGTGCCCAAGTTTCCTACAGGTAGGGCAGTGTGGGTGTGTATGTTGCGTGTGTGTGTGTGTTCTTCATGCTATTACCTGGCTATTTAAATCTAAGTCAACTAGAAAACCAGCAAATTCACATTAAGAAATTCTGTCCACTTAACTGAAAAACTCCATAAAGTATGTGAAAGGAAACCATGTATGGAGAAGGTCCTTGGAAGGATTCTCCCAGGGGATCACGACAGGCTTCCTGTGTACCCTCCAAGGTATACAGTCGACTTATTGCTGGTGGTTCTATATTTCAAAGGATTAGACTTTTCTCAAGTTCATTTCCGTGTGGCTCTTTAGAAGACAGATGCCTCCTTGAATATTCCACGGTCGGCCCGAGGTGTTGAGGTTTTCACGTCCTAAAACAGCCAATGTCATGGGCCCTAAGGAGCTGTCCTAGGAACTCCGAATCACGTGACCCGGTGACTATGGGGTAAGATGGCTTCCTAGCAGCTCACACTAGTCGAAGGGAGAGGCATGTTCTCATGGGAGGCCGGTGAATCCAGTCCTCTTCAGGATGGGAGGATGTTAAACAAATTCGATTTTATCAAAGCTCTAGAACCAGCCAAAACCCCAACAGCTGCACACAGTTCATTTTAAGAATCGAGACCTCAACACAGGATTCTCAGGGAGGGGAAGATTCACGGTAGAGTTAGTCAACTTCGAGTTTTCCTTCATGCCCATACCGCTGTGGCAAAGAAAACGCTGTTTCTTTCCGACTCCAACAAGCTGTTTGCAGCTCCTTAACAAAACAAGACCCTGCTGTAGGGAAGCAGCCCGGCCTCTGGGGCATCAGGCGGGATGTTTCTGGATTCATGGCTGCACAAAGCCAGAGTCAGAGCACGGTCTGACCCAAGCCTTCCTCCCACTGCTCCTCATACAGACCCACCATGGCTGGCGCGGTCTGGAGCTTCTCAACCACTGACAAGACCCAAATGCCTTCATTCTACTCATGTGTGACTGTCCGTGAGAATCTCCCTCAAGCCCCTGCTGCCCCTTGCTCCCCAGGTACAGCGGTGGCCTGTGAGCAGACATGGGAGTGCAGAGCACTGGTATGGCCACCGAACTCCTGAAGACTCCAGAAGCTCACAACAGCGGACCTGTGCTTGAGGCGGCCACTCAAGATCCATGTGGCTTTGCCATCCCCTGAGTAGCCCACAGTGACAACTGTGGCAAGATAAACAGAGGAGGGACAACGGCCGGGGCCTCCAGAATCTAAACAGAACCTCGAAGAATGATCCTCTTTGAATTCCTCAGGGGACTGACAGAAGACACGAAGCCACAAAACGTGGTTGCTTTGTTTTTTTCTCAGTCATCCAATGTTTTAAGTTCTTTCCTACACCTCATTTGCTCAAGGATATATGTATTTTTTTAAAGATTTTATTTATTTATTTGACAGAGAGAGATGACAAGTAGAGAGGCAGGCAGAGAGAGTGGGGGAAGCAGGCTCCCCGTCGAGCAGAGAGCCCGATGCCGGGGCTCGATCCCAGGACCCTGAGATCATGACCTGAGCCAAAAGCAGAGGCTTAACCCACTGAACCATCCGGGTGCCCCCTCAAGAATATATATTTAAGGAGATCTGCAATACCAGAGAAGAAATGTTTTCAAAGGAACGGTGAGTCACAGTCAAAGCCTGTGTGAGAAAAACAAGGGATTCTGTAGAATTCGTCAGGAGGTCAGACTTAAGGACTCCGCTGCCAGAATGACTTTGGTCAGTGAAAATGAAAACTAACCAGACGTATGACAAATGTTTACAATCAGGGTCAAGAGTGTTTACTTGTCAGCAGTTAGCTTTTAAAACACCAGAGCTTTGACCAAAGATGAACTGAACGCAGCCGAAGCCTGGGGATTTAACGCTCCTGGGAAGAGTCAAGAACTCCCTGCCACTGCTGACAAAGCCCGCCGGTTAATCCAAAGGCCTCACCAAGACTGTAGCCGAGTGGGCTCATCTCCTCGGGGCACAAGATCTATTTTTAAAGGCCAGCACACAGACACATACACTATGATACAGATTCCCTTAGAAAGTCAGAAGTGCCAAATAATTACCACATTTCTAATTTTACATTTGAGTTCATGAACACCGAAGCAGAAACGGAGACCTGATTCTCATTTTTGCTCTACTAAAATTAAACAACAATGTCCAGTACTTACTTTCTCCTTATTCTAGTGGCACACTACATACTGAAACAGGTAAATAGGAAAAAAAAAACACTTAAAATAAAAGTAGATATTTTTTGGTTGTTATTCACACATATCCACACGCACAAGCACAGATAACATGAAGGAAAGATAACCAATTTTCTCTAGCAAGAAACAAGTCTCTCTCCACAGAACAGAAGAATGCCTAAAGATCATGTTGCAGAATACAGTCATTTTTAAAAGATCATTTATAGTATCGATCACATGATAAAAGGTATCAGAACTCTGTGAAGGCAGATTTTAGGTCTCTATAAGTATGTCATACACACACACACTTTAAAAATTCTATACAAGAGAGAGAGCAAAACTTACAGATATCCATTGCCACGTTGCTTAGGTCTTGACTTAGCTGAAGAGAAGCAGCAAGAGAAAAGAAAATAGAAGAAAAGTAGGAAGAAGAGGAAAGAAAGAGAAGAAGGAAAAACAGGAGAGGAGGGGGAAGAAAAGAAAGGAAGAGGAAAGGGGAGAAGAGGGGGAGCAGGACAGAGGAGGAAGCAGAGAGGGCTGACTCGCCTTATATTTCCCCCACATACGCCCCCACCCCTCTGACAAACCAAAAAAGGTCAGGTGGTAATGAGGAGCATCAACACTGTCAGTTATTTTAAAAACATCTATTCAGCTCAACAGCTGAGCTCAACTGTTTTTGATATATAGTCACCTAATCTAATTAACCACATTCATTCATGCACATCAGAGACAAGGGTTACTGGGGCCGTGAGGAACTGTCCCTGCCTCTTCATTCTGGGTATTTAATAAAGGATCGCGACGTTCTTCTCAGGTAGGAAGCAAGCTTCCGGTGAGTCTTGCTGCACCTGTAGAGTGAAACGTCACTCTGGGCTGTTTAGACGGAGAGCAGTGGTGTGGACAATGACCTGACCAGCCTGTGCCATTCTATGCGTGAGGACACCAGGTCCTTCTCTGAGCTTGCGTAGCCCAGCCAGTGGCTGGGGGAGCTGAAAGGTGCCCCAGAGTTTCCTGGGGGAGGAGCAGTAAGCTCCTGGAGGCTGGATGGCGAGGAGGGCTGGCGAGGAGAGACATTCTGCTCTCGGCAACGGGGGTGCAAAAGCAGAGGGTGAAGGACACGGCACCCGGGAACAGGGGGATGTCCCTGCAGCCCGAGCCCAGGGTGCAGAAGGAAGGGTTACTGTCTCAGGAGCAATTCGAGGGGCCTCCCAAGGACCTCCCACCAGCCACCTGGACTGTGGGTTCCCAGGCAGGGATGAGGGCCACAGCCCTGGATGTCAGCGGGCCCCTTCTCAGCCCTAACACATCCTAGAGCCCTACGTTCCCTTCGGTGCCCACGACTTCCTGTTCTCTTCTGCTTATGGGTTCATTTTAATAATAAAGATTCTGAGGAAAGGCTACACACACACACACACACACACACACACACACACACACACACTCACCCACTCACTCGCAAACCCCAGAGGCTTGAGAAGCCACCAGAGACGGTGTGGGTCAACACCTCATCGTTTCGATGTGAGGAGAAGTGACTGGGGCAGGTTGGCAGGGACCCCCGTGCCCCCCGACACTGCCTTCTCCACTCTCCGAGGTTGGCCAGCCACAGACCCTTGGGGGAAACACGCAGTATCGTCAGTCACCCCAGCAAGTGTTCACAAATAGCCAGGATGAAGGAATGAGCATTCTGTAGGCTTGTGAATACAGGCCACCAGGTGAGCCCCCATCACAGAGAAGTCCCCTCGTCACACGTACCGCAGCCCCGGTTCCCAATAGACAGCTGTCGTCCGTAGCCCTAAGTATTAAAAAAACTAAGCGCAAAAACAAGCAAAAAAATCATGTAAACTAGTGTCTCACAAAACCGCATCGCTTGACGTCAAGACACAAATTGAGGAAAAAACAAAGCAGCTAAGGATGTGCTGGCGACCTATGTGATTGCGACCCCAGCCCCCGTGCCAGCCCCAACCACGTTCCTTCCCTCCCACGATGTCGGGCTGAAGGCTCCAAGTCACGGGACTGGCGGTGGTGAGACCAGAAAGCCCCGATCTTTGGATACACAATCAAAATGCAGAAACAAATATGGACGATGTTCAGGGCCACAGAGAACCTACAGAGTGGCATTCTGTGTGTGTGTGTGGGTGTGTGTGTGGGTGTGTGTGTGTCCATGTGCGTGCTTGCACTGGGGGTGTGTATCTATGGACCCGTGAGAAGGGGGAATCCCATGCGCTAAGATTCGGTACGTTTTCAATTTCTTTTGAGAAGCACAGTAGTTGCTATTCACCCCCCTCCCGCCGCCATCCAGGCATCACCCCAAATGTGGCTGTGTCAACAGGTCCCGTCTCCTACCAACAGATGCAGAAAGCACAGATCTCTTTCCCCTGGACCTGTGACTTCCAACAACAGAAGGCTAACACAGTTTAGACTAATGAGAGGCAATTTAAAAGCTCAGTTCCTCGGTTGCACTTGCCATGTTTTCAGTGCTAACAGCCACCTGTGGCTGGTGGGCACCTGACTGCATAGAACCGACCTGAGAGCTCGTCTGCCCGCCCGGAAGGTCCTACCGGGCAGCAATGACCCCAACCCGCCTGCAGCCCTGACCCGGTCTCAGGAGGTAGATGCCGAAACATGACACAGTCCAGGGATGTGCACCCCCATGGGGTCATCCAGACCTCCAGGCGCTCCCCCGATGCTCGCTTCTATACAAATAATTAGAACGTGACTTGAGTTTCTCATGGGAGCCACAGCCCCTTTAGCAAAAAAAAATGGAAAACGATGGCTCTTCACCTCCATTAAATGAGCTTTCAAAAAAGGACACCTTTTCCATACAGCTTTTGGGAGATATTGTAGCCTTCTAAAGCCTGTTCATGGACCTGTTTAAAACATCCTCAGGGCGCCTGGGTGGCTCAGTCGGTAAAGCATCTGCCTTCAGCTCAGGTCATGACCTCAGGGTCCTGGGATCGAGCCCTGAATCTGCTTGATCCCCCTGCTTATGGGTTTTTTTTTTCTTCTCTCTCTCAAATAAATAAATAAAATCTTCAACAACAACAACAACAATAAAATACGCTCAAGAGCACCCTTCACAGGCGTTGCCTAAACACAGTTTCCCCACAATAACAATTTGGCTTCATGCTGCCATAAGTAATCTACCTGTTATTTTTTTTTTCTAACTTGAGCTCATTAATTATAGAAATCATCATCAGCCCTCACATTAGCCAGAGAGATGCTATGAATAAAAATTAGCTCAGAAAACTCTATTAAAATACCGAGGTAATTTGTTCTCAAATCTTAGTGCATCCATTTACCATGTGATTAGCATTTTTATCTGGAGCTACTGAATACACTGTAATTTACTTTTAATGAAATAATTACTTTGTGAAGGACAAAGGTCGAAATGTTTATAGCCCCACGAACCAAGAATGCCCTTTACAACTTGTGCAAAATTAAATGTAAAAGTTTAACAAAATGAAATGTAAAAAACTAACATACGCTCTAGGTAGGACAGCAGCTAATGTTTTACTTAGCATAAAACCAGCTTCCCCTTGTAATAAAGGTGACCAGGCAAATAATCTTTAAAAGAAAAATACACAGAATGATAGATTATGGAGTCCAAAGATTCTGTCCTAAGAGCTTCTCTGGCACTTCTAGTGATACACCATAATTTAACTGATGGGACTCTGGTCTTCTCACTCACTTCAAAGTCTTCAGGTAAGACTACATTTATTGTTAAATTTTTACTAAGTTTAAAAAGATTTTCAAAATACCTAAAGTCTGAAGGTAAGAAAGAAGTCAATTTGATTCAATGAGTTATTTCTGGAGTATCTTAGTTGAGTGATATCAATGTCAACCTTCACGTCGACAATAAATCAACTTTTTTTAAATTTTTTTTAAGATTTTATTTACTTATTTGACAGAGAGGGATCACAAGCAGGCAGAGAGGCAAGCAGAGAGAGAGGGGGGAAGCAGGCTCCCCGCTGAGCAGAGAGCCCAATGCGGGGCTTGATCCCAGGACCCTGAGATCATGACCTGAGCCGAAGGCAGAGGCTTTAACTCACTGAGTCACCCAGGCGCCCGTCAACATTTTATACATAGCACTTGGGACAGTTAGGAGACCATGAATTAAATAATCGAGGGAACCTGGCTGGCTCAGTCAATGGAGTGTGTGACTTCTGATCTCAGGATTGCGGGTTTGAGTCCCACATTGGGTGTAGAGAATACTTAAAAATAAAATCTTTAAAAAAAACTGGGGGAGATGGGTATCTGACCTGAATTTGCCTAAATCAAACAATTTTTTTCAAAAAAAAAAAAGTATGATCTTTATCAGTATTAATTACAGGGGAAGAGAGAGTTTCGGAAAATAATGCAAACTGTAGACAGAGAGTAAACCTAACAAGCACCTCCTTTGGGTTAGGAACCATGACAGCTATTTTAAATTGTCATTTAAGCAAATTAAAGACACCTAAGGTTAAAAAAGAAGAATCATACTTGAGTGCCTTAGAGGTCAAGCACCGTGAGGGCAGGGATTTGATCACTGTTCTTTCCCCAGAAGCAATACCAGTCCTGGGCACACAGTGCTCAGAAAATAATTGTTGATAAAGAATGTCTGGCAGTGAACTAATAAACACGAAGGGAGGGAGGAAAGAAAGGGAGAAAAAGAAGAGAGGAAGGAAAAAGAAAGGAAGGAAAGAAAGGGAAGGAAAGACAGAAAAGGAAAGAAAGAAGGAAAGAAAGAAAGAAAGGAAAAAGGAAAGAGGAAAAAAGAGAATGGAAAAAAGAGAAAGAAAGAAGGAAGGAAAGAAGGAAGGGAGGAGAGAAAGAGAGGAAGGAAGGAAGGAAGGAAGGAAGCAAGCCAAGTACACCTACTCCTGTTCTGAACAGGAAAATTCTGTTTCAGGCATCCCTCCTGGGGTATGTCATGACCTGTCTGGGGTTTCACATCAGGAGAAAAAGCAAAAGTGCAGGAGAAGACTAAATTAGGCTAAAGGAAAGAAAATTTAATTAAGTGTCTGAATGAACACAAAAGAAACAATGGGAGTTCAGTCCGAAGAGATGGCAGAAACTTCCAGAAATAAAGGATTGAAGACAAAGAACAGTGACCAAGCCAACAAGAAGGAAGAACGGTCTGCACATTTCAACAGAAGCATGTCGGTACAGTGAGAAAACATTTAAAAATATATATGTATTCCTGCTTAAGACATTTCTAACTTGGTCTTGCTCTGCTGCCTTGAACACCTTTTATATGCAGGGTCTCCTTTCCAGGAGAGACAAGAATATTTTCAAGCTCTGAAGTCTTTGAATTATAGAATCCTAATAGGTAGAAGCAACCTTAGAAAGCCTCCATTCCGATGCTCCTTTTAATGAATGAGGCTCAGAGAGGGTAAGAACTCACCCAAAGTCACGCAGCTGGTTATTAAGACCAGGGTTGCTCCCACTTACTGTGCAATTGCCCCCAAGCATTCCTCAGGATTAAACACCCTGAATTTCCAAGTGAAATTTTCTTCCTCCCCCAAGAGCAAGGGAAGCCTCTCTTGGAAGCTTAGCGGGGGCGGGGCGAGGAGGGTGAGGCACAAAGCTTATTTACTATCATAGCTTTCACATTATTTTCCTCCCTATTGCTCTCCATTCCACCTTCTTACTGAAATTCTCTTTTGGAATATTTAAGGACTGTTAGATGTCTGCAAGCTCTCTGAAGCCTCTAGAGAAAAGATCTGATACAAATCCAACTAAATAAATTCCATCTCAAATGGGAGGATCCCACGTTGGGGCAGAAGGCATTGCACAAAGCTTACTCATCCCCTGTGATGGCATCATGACAATATTTATCGAATCACAGAATTTTAAAATATTCAACACTTTCAATCAAAAATGCATGAAATAATAAACCCAAATGACTATGTGCATCTGGCTAAAATGAACATCTGGTGGAAATTAAGACCATGAGCATGATTTGGAGAGCCATCTACCTCTGAACCGCATTGCTGAGTTTATTTTTCTAGCGTGGCTCAAACCTATAGAGCCATTAGCTGTGTAAGGTTCCAGAAGTGATACTTGCAAACGAATCATAGACGTTAAAATGTCATTTGTCTCTGGCTTTCATAATAGCAACTGTTACAGGCATGAAGTAATTGCAAAATAAACAAATGTTGCTAATCTTGTGACCATCCTGTTCATGGGAATCTGAAATTGCTGCTTAAATTAAAAATATTTTTCTAAGAAAATCGACATGAAACAACACTAAAATTTGCAAAGGTCATTTTACCTTTCATTGCCGACTTTATAATTCGACATCTTGTAAGGTGAAATTCAACTGCTCCCCTATGTCCGTTCTGGCTGGAATAAGTAGCTTTTTTGTTGAACATGTAATATGTGCGCGAGTGCATGTGTATATTTTAAATTTGTGGTTAAATGGGGTAAAATTAGGTAGTGTTTTTAGAATGTATGAAAAGCCTAAGGCTTAAAATATTTAAAATATTCAATGTCTCAGAAAATCTGAAAGTATTATTACTGTCCTGTGACAACCCTAGGTCCAACTTTCCGTACTCAGAACATAATTGAAAATCCAGAGACATGAGGCCTTTGATTAACCAAAACAGTCTGCAAATTATAGGTGCATTACGTATAAAAGCCCTTTGAATCTTCACTCGGAAACGAACTGTTTTTCTTAATGCATTAATTCTATCAATGCTGGTTATCTAGGATACAGATGGTAACCTTGCTGATTGGAAGTGGACAACTCCTAATTAAAGAGAGAAAATATAAAGCTCAAAGGAGTATATTTTATCAGGAATGGACGGACCATATCATTCACCGTAGAGACAGCAGCACACGCATTTTTACCCTAGCCCTAAGAAGGTAAGCTGGAGCTGTGAGGAGATGGAGCACGATTTAGAAAATACAGGTGTTATGAGAGTTCAAGAACACAGCCGCCAGTGTAGACCGGAGGCAGGATCCTCATAAAGAGGTACTCGGAGGTAATGCAATCCGGAGATCATGTGGGGCTGGGAGGGGGAGAGCTCCAACAAAGCCCTGGGTGAATGCGTGGTGAAAGAAATAGCTCATCGCTGGAGGTCAAGGGGAGCTTTATTTAGGATGGGGGAAACTTGAGTACGTTTGCACCGTGAAGAGGAGGAACCAGGAGAAAGGCAGACATCAGAAGAGACACGGGGGACGGGGGACGACTGGCTCAGCAAGCAGTGGGAAGGGCTGACATGAAAAACACGCCGGGAGCAGATTTACATGGAAGAGCACCTCTCCTGCGGGAAGCCTCCGGATCTCCCTCCGACCTGATTGCTTCCTTCTCTGGTTTTACAAGAAAGCGGGGTCCTTTAAGATGGTGCCACTCAAAGTCCTGCTGGCCAGAGGCATCAGGATCCCCTGGGGTCTTCTTTGCGGCCCTGCCCCAGACCTACTGAATCAGAATAGGTACATTAACAGGACCTCAAGGGACGCTTATTACAGCTGAGAAGCACTGGTTTCCAGCAGGGGTATGGAGCTGGGCATCAAAACCCAGTAGATCTGCTGAAATCCCGTTCTACCCTGACCCCAGGGTATGCGCCCTTGGGCAAGCCTCTTGAAACCTCCATTTTTTCCCCTGTAGAATAAGAATATTTCTTAGGGCCCCCTGTACAAATTAAATAAGATAATGTAGGTAAAGTGGTTGGGAGTGAGCACGGATGTCATGTTATTAGTGTTTGTCCCTTCCAGCCTACTTGGTTTTTTTTTAAAGATGTTTTAATTTTTATGTATTGTCAAAGAGAGAGCGCACAAGCAAGGGGGAGCGGCAGGCAGAGGAAGGAGCTGCTGAACAAGGAGCCCGATGCAGGACTCAGTCCCAGGACCTTGGGATCATGACCTGAGCGGAAGGCTGATGCTTAACCAACTGAGCTACCAGGAAACTTGTATTACAGCTTCGTTAAGTCCCTGTCTGAGCCCCTCTAGGAAATGACTTCACTAAGGAAGGGAATGGGCTTCATCCCCTTCATCCTACAGCATCCAAGTCAGACCTGCCCGCGGACGTGTAATATTAAAGTGAAGCATTCAATACGTACGTGCTGAACGTTAAGTGCATCCAGCACTGTAACACGCGTGAACCCACAGTCCCAAGGCAAATAGTAGAGCTCTTTCTTTGATCGTATCTATACAAAAGCCAGGTTGAAGTGGGTTATGAATTTGTTTGGGATTAAAGGACCAAGTTTCAGAAGAGAATAAGCAAGTTACGAGGCAAAGTTCCTCCTTCAAAACCTCCTGCAACTAGGAGTACCCATGAGACGGCGGGTCTCTGAACGAGACATCAGGGTCCTGCATTCTGGTCCAAGGTCAGCAGGGCAAACCACCCTGAGATGCTGCATCTAAGGGATAAAGCTTAACGTACGTAAGAAGAGTACATAAGTCAAATCACACCCCTAGAGGAGTTTCTTCATTTTAGGCAAGGCTCCAATAATGAAGGGGCTGACTTCATCGAATGAACCGTAATTTCCTGTGTTGGCAAAAGCATATGTACATAAACCCCATTGCACTTGTTGTACTAGTAAGACAAATCTGCTCGCGTTATTAGATATGGAAGAAAAAAACCAGAACTCTACACAGAACACCCGTTTCTGTACGGAGTAACATTACAATGGCAAAAGCATTTCATCGATAGTTGAATTTTGATGTGAAGAATCCACAAGTCATTCCAATGGATTCAATTAACTCACCCACTGGACCATGGGCACTGGGGCTAGATCCTGGGGGCCAAGAGCTAGGCCCCAGGTGTCTTGTTGGGTAACCCCCTACAGAGGAAGGGGGCACAAGGACACAGAGCCAGGAACCTGCGGTACAGGCAGGAGTCAAGGCCCTGGAGCCCAGAGGCAGACCAGTGGAAGCTTCTGGAAAGATATTTGACACCACTTCCCTGGCATGCAAAGGAAGGCAGAACATTTCATGGGGGGATGCCAGCAACGGAGCGGCATGAAAGACCCTGAAGGGGAGGCGAAGGAGTCAGGTTCTCACCTCTAATCGGTGGGAAACCACGAAAGTTTCGACAGGATCAGATCTGCTGTATGTGTGTGTGTGGGGGGGGGGGGGGGTCATTCTGAGAAGGGACTGGGCAGCGAGGAACTGGGGGGCAAAGGGACAAATTAAGGGTAACGCACTTATCCATGTAAGGGACGAGGAGGCTTGGGGGGAGGAGACGGGCAGGAGCATCACTTCAGAGTCAGACATAGGGGCCTTGGTGGCCTCTGGGGAAGAGCAGTCAAGGGTGACCACGTGGCTTCCGGTTCAGAGTTAGAAAATAATGAAGCCCAGAACTATGGGAAAGCTCTAGACTGGGAATTCTCCTGGTCATGGGGAGGCCATGGCAACTGTCACTGTAAGGAGCGTCCCAAGGCACCTCTCAGGGAGCCCTGCAGGAAGGAGAGGACTTCCTTTGTGACCAAAAATAAAAACAATCCTCTGGAGGTCCCCCCCACACACAGCTCTCTGCACAACCTTTGAGCCCTGAACCTCTGGGGACATCCCCAGGATGGCCCGTGGTCCTTTTCTTTGGATTCAAATCCTCAACTGGAGAATTTCAAATGACCACCAGGTGTTAACAAAGAGGTTCATTCTGACGGAAATTCACAATCTTCCAGAGGCGGGGTTACCAAGAAACAGCAGATGTCTGAAGTACAAACAAAGACAGCTGAGTGTGTTGAATGAAAGTGATGCTTTAACCAAATTTCACTTTGAAAGTTAAGCTCTTGGCACCAGGGAGTTGGTGGATGTCAAAAAAAGCATTTCCTTGAAGACTAACAAGCATCTTCCCACTCTCAACAGAAGGAAGCGCGATGATCTGAGACACTGTTCCCTCCCCAGTGCCCCCTCCCCCGGGGAGCAGCCTATGCAGGAATGAGCCCCCCTCCTGGCAGGACCCCCAAATGCTTGGTGCCTCACCAGTTCCCCTGGTTTGCTGAGAAGAGGCAGCCTGTATGCCCAGCCCACTGTTGCTTCTCTCTGGAATGGGGGAGAGCGCATATACGTTGCAGCTTTTCACAGCAGGGAATACCACCCACCCTCTTGCCAGAGCCATGCTTCACCCAAAAGGGATAGTCCCGCACCACAGGGTATTTCTAATTCTTAACCACACTGCCCCAAAGGCCAGCCACAGTTATCGGGAGAACCAGAAATGCCCCCCAAGCATTTCCAAATGCCCGCTAAAGTTGTGGTGCTACCTCTGGCTTGCAAACCACAGCAGTGTTCACCGGTGAAACTCATCTCTATAAATATTCTGTTTTTCTACCTGATAAAAATAATTACTGCTCCTACTGGTCCATCTGATATGGTATTAAAAAAAAGTTGTTTTTTTTTTTTAAAGGAGCAGTATGTCAAGTAAACCATCAGTGTTCTCTAGCTCTTTGTTATTTTTTTTTTTTAAGATTTTATTTATTATTTATTTTATTAGGAAAGAGAGAGAGAGAGAGAGCAGGTCAGAGTGAGAAGCGGACTCCCCATGGAGCTGGGAGCCCGATGTGGGACTCGATCCCGGGACTCCGGGATCATGACCTGAGCCGAAGGCAGTCGCTCAACCAACTGCGCCACCCAGGGGCCCCCAACTGCGCCACCCAGGGGCCCGCTCTTTGTTATTTTTTAATAGGAGCAAATCACTAAGCGAAATCACAGAGACCGCAGCTGTCTCTAGGACTTAAAAAGGCTAATACGGCATTTTTTTTTTCTCTTGGATAATTTAAAAATAAAATACAGTTCAACAACCTAGGAACTAAAGCTTGCAGTTTTTCTGTTTGTTTGTTTAATTCTGGAACACCAGAGTTGAAGAATCCGAGTACCAAGGTAAAGATCCCTCAAAACAAAGATTATACAAAAGGATAGCTGGCAATTTACATTTCCACGGGTATTAACAACAAGACTGAACTAAAACGTGCCCTTCTGAATTCTAACCCAGACTTGTACCACAAGTATGGAAGTACTCTGTACTATGGATAGGCTCTTAATCCCAAGGCTTCAAGTGCTCACAGTTAGACTGTACTTACTAAATAATTGTTAGTACAAACTTCTCTGGACCACGAAGTCCTGTTGTTTTTAAGGAAAAGAAATCCCATCATTCCCAAGCCAAAAACCATGCCCAAGGGTACGTAGAGGAGTAACAGTAATAACTAACACATATAGGCAGGAACATTCCAGAGTTTGAAGTCAGCAAACCTCAGGAAGCATGCTCAGACAGATGGCACTTAACAGATTTATAGGAAGATTTTTCACTTACTTCAAATTTCTGTTTAATCGTTGTTCCTCTAAGTTAAGGGGAGGGGCAAAAAAAAAAAATCACACTGTGATTCCTTATTTTTCTAAATAAAGAAAATAAACAAAACACGGCTTTGGATGTCCTCACGTAATTTCTCTGCGTCTCCTTCCAATGAAGGCTACTTTCAAATCCTCAACAAAAAGCAAAATATCAAAAGTTAGCCCAAGGAACACTGTACGGAATCAAGAATCGCAGCGCAAACCAGGCAAGGGCATCTATCAGAAGTGATGATTCAGAACAGGACAAATTTAGAACGGTGCTTTCCAAACGGCGTTTGGATGGCAAATGCAGTAAATGGGCGAAGGCTACATCCCAAAAGTTTCTCGGAAAAAAGATCGCCAAAATATTAAAAAGAGTCTTCTTCTCGAAGTTTTCAGTGCCCTGGTGTCCTTGACGCTGAACTTCCCCGATCTGGCCTTGGTGTGGCCATCCATTACTGAGTAAATCCGCGTGAAACCTGAGGACGCTTCAGCCTCGGAGGGCGCCGTCAGGAGCAGTGGGGCACCTCCACATGGGACGGGCCTTTTATGGCCTGAACTGGAGAGCCCTGATCCCAGCTCATCTACCATAAATAGCTCTTGAAACTCAGAGAAGCTCATCAGCTGTTGCAACCAGCCTGGCCAGCAGCACCTTCAAATGCAATTAGATCATTCGCC
>CM052807.1:22772504-22795154 GCA_028533885.1 Nasua narica | reverse complement strand
AAAAAAAATCTCATGCAAAAATTAACTAAAATGGATCACAGAGTTAAATGTAAAATATAAAACTATAAAAACACAGGAACCAACTACTGACACATGCAAAAACCTAGATGAATGTCTAGGAAATTATGCTGAGTAGAAGAAAGCCAATCCCAAAAGGTTATAAGCTGTATGATTCCATTATATAAATTCCCCAAATGATGACGCTGTAGAAATGGAGAACAGGTTAGTGGTTATCAGATATCAGGGATGGGGAAGTGGGATGGGGTGTGGCTACAAAGGGATCCTTGTTCTGGACCCTTCCACTGGCCTATGGACTCTATCAATGCCAATATCCTGGTTGTGGTATTCACAGTATCACAAAATGTAACCATCAGGGAAAACTGCATGAAAGGTATATGGGATCTCTCTGTATTATTTCTTTCTCTCTTTTTTAAAAATTTACTTATTTTAGAGAGAGAAAGAGAGAGAGCATGCGCGAGGGGGAAAGGGAGAGTCCCAAGCCAACTCCACACTGAGCACAGAGCCTGATGCGGCGCTCGATCCCATGACCCATAGATCATAACTGGAGTCAAAAGCAAGAGTCGGATATTTAACTGGTGCACCACCCAGGTGCCCTTCTGTATTATTTCTTAAAACTGCATTTGAATCTGTAATTATCTCAAAATTAAAAGTTGAATTAAATATTTTTTTTAACTTTTTTTTAAAACCTACTTCCAATAAATCTGCCAAATGCCTCCTGTTTATATAAGTGGGCTACTGACTAGAACTGTAATTTACATACATCTATATGGTTTTGCCTGTCATCAGTGCCATCTTAAGAAATTCAAATTGGTGGAGCACCTGGGTGGCTCAGTTGGTTGAGCCTCCAACTCTTGGTTTCAGCTCAGCTCATGATCTCAGGGTCCGGGGATTGAGCCCCATGTTGGGGGCGGTCCATGCTCAGTGGGGGAGTCGACTTGAGGATTCTTTCTCTCCCTCTTCCTCTGCCCCTCCCCTCTGTGGGTCCTCTCTCTCTTCCCCTCTCTCTCTCTCTCTCTCTCTCTCTCTCAAATAAATAAATAAATCTTTTTAAAAAAAGAGAGAAGAAATTCGAATTGGAAAAGTTTCTTTTTCCCTACAAGAATGGAAGTCACTAATCCAAAGTAAAATATTTGATACAGAAGTAAAGGAAAGCATTGCTTTTCAATTAAATACACTTCTTCGGCAGGTTGTATGAATACTCAAAGAGAATCTCTAATACCTAGGGCCTCCCCAACAATAAAACAGGATACCGCCACATAATTTTCAGAAGTTCAAGCCACTGCCCAAGATGATTTCTTTCCAAAACCTGTATACACTGGAGAAATAGCAAGAAAACAACTCTTTAGAAAAGGAGGAGACAGAGTCATCTCAAAATCTAATGCTCCTATAAATATCATAGGAAACAAGTTTTCAAACTCTAGGTTTCAACAGTCTTGAAGGTTTCGTTCTTGAAAATAAAAAGGCAAGACCCAAGGGACAGGGCGGGCAGATGGAGAATGCTCCGTGCCCCTGGTCCTCTCAGACTCGGTAACATCTAAATGCAAACACCGGGAGTCCCTCCTGTGGACCGAACTACCTTCCACTGGACTTATAGTCCAGGAAAGGTTAGCTCCGAGGCATGTCGTGTAATGCACAGACAACAGAGGTGGAACTTCTTTTCAGTTCATGGAAGGAGTGCGTCGCTAGCCCATGAGCATGCTGTGGCTTCTCTCTCTCCCACCCCCAGAGTTCTCTCAGCCCCTTTCCCCTCTGAGGGCTTGCCCATCTTATTCCTCTTTTCCGTCCACAACCAAGATCCCCTCTCCCGCAGTGCCATGGCTCCCCCATCATTATGCAGCTGGATTCTAGCTCCTTCCACACTCCAAGAATGGCTTCCCCAACAAGGGACCCTCCCAGCGCCCCATCTGGACTTGGTCTCTCTGTTGTCTGACCCTTTCTGCCCTTTTCCACCTTCACAGAGCATCCTTCTTTTAGGAACGTCTTTGACACCACGGTCTGGTCCTTTCCGTGCCTTGACGATGACTCTCCTCTGTTGCTTCACTGCCCCTCAGCCATCTGCGTGGTGCCCAGAAGCCGACCCTGGAGTCTTGTCCCTCCCCGCTCCCACTGCACCTGCAGAATTCAGGACATGGGGGGGTCCCTGAGATCAAAATACCAGGCTAGCTCCCAGGAACAAGAAGCCCAAGACAAGTAATTCTGCACTCTGCATTCATTTCTCCCATGACATTTGCTCCCGGGGTTCCCTGGCAGACAGGCCCACACCAGCCCCTCGGCCTCCCTCCCTCACGTCCCTGTAGACCCTGTAGACGCTCTCACCGCCTCTTGGCAGGACCACTGCTGCGAGAACCTCCCCTCCCCCAACCCAACCTCTCCCCCGCTTCCAGGCCACTTCTCGCCCAGCCGAACCCTCCTCACTGGCTCCAGCAGCCCTTGTCCCGGGCAGCCAGTGACGTCTCACTGATGGAAGCTCGGGAGACAACTTGTTGAGTTAAATGTTCTTGAGGAATACACGTAAAACGGTCCTTGCATATGCATCGCTTTCACCCCCTTGTATTTAGGGACTCATCGGTAGGAGGAAAAGGGAATCGAGCACACATACATACTTTGGAAACTGCATTTAACCCAGAGATGATCTCATACAGACCAAGATCTGCAGTGATGTACTAAGTTGTGTGACATTTATAGGGGACGTTAATGTCTTGCTTCATTACAAACATATCTGGATACACCCAGGAGGTGTGTGACACATGTGGGTATATTTCAGCATACACGTGCTTGACCAACACAGAAGGTCAAGACTGGCTGACCTGCTGGATAAATTCCCAAGTCCCTAGCTTCTGCAACCTGGCCCCTTCCTACGCCATGAGCCATACGTCCCACCACCTTGCCCCTGAGTAGGGAGCCACGAGAAGCCACACTGACCATCATTGCTATGTCCAGGCCATTCCCCATGCTCCGAATGCCTTTCCTTCCTTCTCCTTTAAAAGACTCCTCGGCATCCTTCAAGACTCAGCTGACTTCATTTCCCCTGCGAGCCCCTTCCGGTCATGGTCTAGGAGTGCCAACCTCTAGCCTGTCAGCATCCAGAAGGCAGGGACTCCGTCCCATCTCTGTATTGGCAGCACTCCATAAATGGGACAAATGTTTGTGACATGAAGACTGAAAACCACAACCACAATAGCTGGTATAGATTTTTTTTTTTCCTCATTTCAATGCAGTGACAACAGTCTCCTCCTTTACTCAGGTTTGACTCATCAGTGCCCAGTGTCCCTCCAGAGCTGGAGAGTGACAAGAGGAACAAGTTGGCTCCTCGGTTTATAGGCAGCAAATAAAATAGCAAGAGGCAGCACAGGCACCTTGCTGGCCACGCTTTCTTCCACGAAGCAGCTGTTTCTGAAGTAAGGATGACATCAGCGCATTGGCAGAACCGTCCGTGTGGAGAGCAAGGTAACAAAGCTCTCTAATGGCGTCTGCCTTCTGAAAGGCTCGGCTTTCTAAATGACCATGAACTTGAACGATCACGAGAAGTACTTTTTCCAGCTGCTCATTTCCAAGGCATGAAAAGACGAGGCAACCAGATTCTTCGGATTCTGCCCTAATTTCCGCTCTAACAGGACCAGACTTGGAACCATTTTTTTTTTTTTTTGCCCGTTTTCGCAGTAAGCTTACAATTTTGGCGTCGGTGAGTGAAGACAGGGCCGTACCTTAGTTTCCTAACATCTACACTGACACACCGCTCGGAGTCTCAGATTGTGGCCTTCTGTACCATGGACAAATAATCTGGTTTTGGTGTAGATTTTTAAGAAGGGGGAAATTATTTTTGGTTAACATCTGTCTTTCAGCCATCCTATCTCCCTCTCCCAGATGATCTAGATCAATCAATGACCGAGTATTGGCCTCCCTGTCTCACTCCCTCAGAGCTTATGGAGAGCTTCACCGGCTTTGGCTGACAGTCTCTCAAGCTCCAAGGTCGTGTGTAGGTCACTGGTTGGAACCACAGATGAAGCCAACTCTTCTCTCCCAGGCTGCTGCCTAAGAGCAAAGGGCTGGGCACGCACAGAGCTGCTGGCCTCGAGGTCAAAATGAAATGTGAGTTTGCCAGCGGGGGAGCCTGGACCCGTGTCTTCCGAGCCCTCGCTCCAGGGACACAGCCTCTCCCATGGTGGGACCCACATCACATTCCTGGACGCCAGGCACAGCGTCCCGAGAGTAGTCAGAGATCTACAAATTGTGACGGGTTCCTTTTAGGCCAACATCTATCTAAAACTATAGGATCTCAGTCAACGTATCCCGTGGCAGAACCCCAGGGGTCGCTTCTCAAGTGGATACATGAGCCCAGAGTTGTACAGCGGATACAGTGAGGACCTCCTATCCCAGAGCCAGAGAAGACCCCAGAGCTTTTTCCTTTTCGTGCTCCTGTAGGCATCACAAAGCCTAGCACTATCAGTGGTTTCCTCTGCTGATCCCGAACGCCAAGAGAGAAGGGACAACTGTCCCTCCTGAATGAGGAGTACCTACGGTTCTCCCTAAGGAGCGCTGTGAAAATTCAAACATCCACACCGTGTTACAGAGGAGAGCACCCAGGTGCCAGAGGCGCAATGAGGACGGGGAGCACCTGGGCCCCTTTCTCTGCAGCCATGACCTCCAGCCTCCACGAACCGTGAAACCCCACACCCCCCCAGGTTGGAAGCGCAAGTGTATCCACATCTCCAGCTCAGTAAGGTTCACGCTGTAAAAGGACCTTCTCATTTTCCTCCAGAAACGGTTATAAGGGATGGCCGCACCCTTGGTCAACCCACAAATGCCTGATAAGCCTGTAATAAAGTAGAACCACAGTACCAATAATTCCATAAAACTGAACCACTGCGTGTTGTAGCTTAAAAATGTATCTGTGCCTCCGACTGGGGATCCTAAAACCCAGATCCCTGGCAATCCAAATGGTGACTTCCTACCCTAAGGTTTAGGCATGGACTCTTATTTTAGGAGCAGGAGCTACAAAATTGAGGGGCACACTAGCTGAAAACTGGAGCGTGGGAGAAAGGGGTAGGGAGTAGAAATCAACTGAGGGGTGGCAGGCTGAGTTCAGGAGGAGGAGTAATTTCTAGGGCAAGTGGAAGACACTAAAAACTGAAAAGTTAAAGGGAATATGATGGAAAGATGCAGGAATCAAACAATAAAGTTTAGCCTCATGAAATATTTACTTCATTTTCTTAGATTTCTCATGTCACCGCATCAGGTGAACTTGCTTTCAGTCCAGGGACCAAAAATTGCTAGTTTAGACTAAGACTCCCAGGTCCCGTCCAGTTCCAGAAAAAAGATTCTAGAATTCTGAGGCAAAGCGCCATCTCGGAGTCACCAAAGAAGAATAGAGAGGATTAAGAGAGAAAAGAAAAGAGGAACCAAAGATAGGAAGAGGGAAAACACATGTCAACACGAGGCATTCTGAAGTCAGGGTTACTCCATAGTAGGACTTGGAAACAAAGATAAGACACTTGATGGCAAGGCAGCTTCCCTCCAGCAGAGATCGGTCTGCAGCAGCCGGTCCCCAGGCAGCCCCCGCAGTCGTGGGCTGGCCTCGTCAGGCCCGAGCGGACCTCATGTTAGCATGCGTGAAGAACTCCCATCAGGCACTCCTGATGCCAAAGATAGCGCAACCTGGTTAGCGGGACAGAGGGCACGTGCTCCAGAGAGGGAAGAGAGAGCATACACATGCAGACACATCTCCAAACGACCATGCCTGTTAAGGAGTTGTACCAGGTGCTCCTAAGGCCCAGCTATGGTGTTCTGCAGCCCACATTCCTCCCCCCTCGCCAGGGCCACGGCCTTGAGAACGTGAGCTCCACCAAGCCCAGGATTTTTATCTGTTTTGTGGACTGTTGTGGGCCCCCCGCCACCCCGGCCAGTGCCCACGGTTGTGCCTAGGATATAGTAAGTGCTCGATAAGTATTTGCTGAAGGGACAGAATCACATATATTTGGCGGGGAGAGTGCCCAAACAGAGTTTTCCCCAAAGGTTACTTCACCCCTCGTTGCTTCCACCGCCATCCCGTCTCCCCTCCCCAATCTGTGATCCTGATCCCCGCTGGCTTTGGGTACTATTTCACCAACCTGAGTGAGTTTACCTCCTTCCCAAACATTTCTCTGGGCAAAATGTGCCTCCTGAAGCAGTGCCCTGTGTCGGCAGAGGACTCCTTGCAAAGCTCTCCGTGCATTCTGATCTTCGAGGCCCGGCGTCATGCGTGCAAATCCACTGCACCTGTGCCAAGGGTCCGCCAGAGCCCCGCTTGCAGGCCTTTACGGTGAGCTAACGGACGTGGTAATGAGTCCCGAAGCCAGGATTACCTTCACAACAGGCCTCCCTAAAGGTTTTCTGCCGGTGGCCAAGCAGGCAAGTTCAGTCCCTTCTCCCCAGAAACGTGATACTGCTTTCTATACCAACAAGGATTAATTCAAATCCCTAGTGAACAGTCCAGGATATGAAAATTACAGTAATCTAATCTTGTAGAGGAAGAAGTATGAATCATCATTAGACGGTCTGACAAAGAGCAAAATGATCAATCCCAGGCTGGAGCAGAGGTCGGGGCCACGGCCCCTCGGGTGGGGGTGGGGGGCTACAACCCAACGAGCGGGACCCGCCCGGCCAGCATCGGGGGGGCAACATTGCGGTTTTCATCCCAGAGGCGGAGAATCGAGCAATGACGGTGCTAACGTTCCCAGGACCACACTTTAAAGCTTTGCATTCTGGGAACACAGAGGAGAGAGACTCTGGGGCCCCAAACCCTTGTGAGTTCTATCTTCTGACTCTGGTGTAAGCGGCTCAAGCTCTGGGGTTTCCTTACAGGCAGGAACCGAAAGGCCTGCAGAATCACGGCACCTCAAAAGTGATCAGAATCCCCCCCCCCCTCCATAGTCCCCAGGGGACGAAGACAGGCTACACACAGGACAGCTGGGGCAACAAGTCACAGTGCCCGGCAGAATGCTCTCCTGGCTGCAGCACAAGCAACTGCAGTTTTGAAGGAAGGTCTTGGCCTTTTCCCGAAACTTGCAAAAAAGAGCACTGAAGTTCCCCCTCTACCATCAAGAAACCTCAGCCCCAGTGCACTGGGGAAGCTGGTCAGGGCGCCCGCAGGCCTGAACCATCACGGCTGTTCTCGCTTTTTTCTTTTGCACAGCTGTGTTCAATTTTCTGTCCTCAGGGTTTTAAAGGAACATTTCTTCCAGGGCCAGGATTCTCAAGTTTTATGGTTATACAACTCCCTCCCAGGGCCAAAGAATGTTTGAAAAGCCTAAACCCAGCAAAGAGAATTAGTAAAAGGATCCAAATGAAAGTGAAATAAAAAGTTAGAACTCTTTCCAATTTACATTCAACCTCTTCCTTAATCCTATTGGACCTTCTGTTTGTCCTTCAAGACGGTTGCTACCTATTTCTCATGCAAATATAGGTGTGTGTGTGTGTGTGTGTGTGTGTGTGTAGGTAGATAAGAAACAGAAGACCAGAGCTGTATTTACATTCTTCCACAGTCTCGCCTTCCCATTCTATGGCAAATTTTATTTTAAATAAGGCCCACATCGTGCATTGGGTTTAAGAAAAGATCACAAAAAAGATTCCTTTAGGATTTTTATGTGCTTGTTTGTTTTTCCTATTTAGAGAGCCGCATGCCTCCTACTTTTGGGTAGTTGGACGATAGTTTTTTTAAGAACTTACATTTTTACTTAAAAAGTCAAGCCGGGTGGCATGTTTCACTGCAATACTCTGAGTACATTATCAACATCCAAAAAAAAATCACTGCTCCCCAACATGCCCCCGAAAGAGAGCATAAGGCCCTCCCCAGCCCATGAAATGCTAACTGGGTTTCTGAATGCAGCCATATAAGGTTCCTTCGGAAAATCCAGAAGTCCCTTACCTGTCTTCTTCCGTTCTTCTCTCTTCCTGTCCCCTCCATTCCCACATCTCAAAGAAAACTGCCCCCCAACCTCTGTCTACATCAAATCGACGAACACCACTTTCATGTTTGCCTCCCGGCGTCTCCCAAAGGCTAGTCGCCTGCTTCCTACACTCGTTTGATCCGACAAAGCAAAAGGCAGGCTCTGGGGCCTGAGGGTTGTGACACAACCCACACCACCCACGTTAGAGGCCTGGCCGCCTCCCAAAACAAACAAGACGTTTTTGAGAAACAAAGTAATGTGCACAGATCCACCCTGAGCAGAGAGAAATGGATTCAGTCCTCCTCCGTAAAAGGATCTGAAATGTGCTCAACGGCACCTGCTCAATATGGCCCGATTCTCCGAAAATAATTAAAAACACTGTAAACTGACCTTGTCTGCCCCGAGCCATGGTGATCAGCCCAGGCCAGCTTTCCTCAAGAAGCAGTCGGGAAGAGAGCAGAGCAAACCTTCTCTTTGCAGTCACTCTCTCCTGCTCTTTATAAAATCACGGTTATCAAAGCGCCTATCAGGGGCACCTGGGTGGCGCAGTCAGTTACGTGTCCAAGTCTTGGGTTTCAGCTCAGGTCCTGATCCCAGGGTCGTGAGATTAAGCCCCAAATTGGGCTCCGTGCTGAGCCCAGAATCTGCCTAAGACTCTCTCTCCCTCTCCCTGTGCCCCTCCCTGCTGCGCACACGCGCGTTCTCCCTCTCTAAAATGAATAAATGTATATTAAAGGGGAAAAAAAAGCTTGTTAGCACAGCCCTACAGTCAAAAGTATAGGTTGAAGTTCAATTGATTGCTCCCAGATAACCACTCTAATCCTCCCGGTGATTGGAAGTTGTTGCGGGTTCGTAAAATCTCCACACCTGGGTGGGGAGCCGCCGAAAAGACGGGCTTGTAAACTCAGGGCTTCTCTTTTAAGCTGCTGATTTCCTCGTGGAGGAGCGAAGGAGGACCCACCACTATGTTGTTTTCTCATAATCGTGAATGAAAAACCCTGTGCTCCGGGGCAAATTAAGGTGTTTCTTTCAGAACAAGAATGTTTGAATGAAATACCGAAATGTTCTGCCTTCAAAATCTCCTGGAGACTGTCCCCTACATATACAACGAAACACAACCAAACAATAAGGGCCATAGAAAAGTTTCTTTCAAAAAAATCACACGTGGGGGTGCCTGAGAGGCTCAGTCAGTTGAGCGACCAACTCTTGGTTTCCTCTTGGGTCATGATTTCAGGGTCATAAGTGCAAACCCCACAATGGGCTCCCTCACTCAGTACGGAGTCTGCTTTGGTTTCTCTTCCTGTCCCTCTCCCTCATGCTCGCTCTCTCTCTCCAAGAAATAAATAAATGTACGTAAATAAAGAAATAAACAAATAACCACACACAAAAGTAATCCTTGCAGGGAGCCTTCAATCAGGGTTTGAAAAGTTTGTGTTGTTTTTTTTTTTTTAATTTGACTTATTTGATAGAGACACAGTGAGAGAGGGAACACAAGCAGGGGGAGTGGGAGAGGGAGAAGCAGGTTTCCCGCTGAGCAGGGAGCCCAATGAGGGGCTCGATCCCAGGACCCCAGGAAAATGACCTGAGCCAAAGGCAGATGCTTAACGACTGAGCCACCCAGACGCCCCAAAAAGTTTTCTATTTTCTAATGTTTTCTAATTTCATGCCAAGCCCATTAGAACACACTGGATTTCAAATATATAGTTTTCTGTTAGGTCATTTATATTCCACATAAGAAAAGACAGAAATTTGAACTAAGAACACTCGTGCACGCACATGCATGCACGCGCGTGCGCGCACACACACACACACACACACACACACAATCTTGTAAAAGTAAAAACAAACAGCACCACTTGGACTCATCCGAACATCCCATAATCATGTGCTTAAAACATGTTTGTTCAAAACATTAAATGGGTTTTATTGCCTAAGTAGCAGCCGGTTTTCTGAAGAGAAGGTGAAGACTGGGTTGCTGCTCTAAGGAGCGCGTATCTTTAAAAAGTGCTTTTCCATAATTTATATTAGTAAAGAAGCACGGAGGAAGAACATGCTAAAGTCAATGCACTTTTGAGGTTTAAGAAACACAGCCTCCTCAGGCATTTGTATGGGGACCCTTTGCGAAAATCACCGTGTTTCTCTCCACCTTGCACAGTCTCGGTGGTCCCAGCACTGAGTTCCTCCCATGTCTGAAGACACACAAAGCAGCAGTGTATGGAAAGCCAGAACCTTCGCTGCGTCTAAAAGCACGGACTGCCTTTTCTCTCTATTCTGACTTCGAATGATGATTTTTAAAAGATTCAATCTAAGCTTCAAGAAAGCACATTACTAATAAAATCCTCCTCCCAGATTTCTCCCAATCAAAATAAAAGAAAAGCAAAACCATCAGAGAACAAAGCACAGAACGGCACTCTTGTCTGGACCCCGGCCTAGCGCTACTCTCCTGCCCCACCCCAACCTACACGTTGGCAGCTTCCTAGACGCAGAATTTACACCGAAGTTCCCGGCTCCAAGGGAAGAGATGGCCTCGAACCACATCAGCACTCCGGGGATTCAGCAGAGCAGGAAAGGATCCCGCAGCAATTTTCACCAGGGTGTAGTTCCAGCCAAACTTCTAAAAACAGTTGCCCCACCTCTCTCAACTCTAGTGTTTCATATTCCCTCTTCAACGCGCTGTTCTGGGGTCTCTCCTACTGAGCTACTCTTGCCAAGGTCATGGACAGCCTCCATCTTGGCAATTCCAAAGGAATTGCCCTCCTCTTCCTGATTTTTCAGGAGCACCAGCTCTGTGGACACCACCCTCCTTTCACCTGAGCTTCATGACCTTCTACCCCTCTACTTTCCTTCCTCCCTGGCTGACCCCTTCTCGGGTTTCTCTCTGGCTCTCTTCCATCTCGTTCTGAGCCTCATTTGTGCATACACACACACACACACACACACACACACACACACACAGAGTTTCCATCCTTTCTTATGGATGTACCTATCATCTAAATGTTACCTGCAGGAGCGCCTGGGTGGTTCAGTTGCTTAAGCAACTACCTCCGACTTGGGTCATGATCCTGGAGTCCTGGGATCGAGTCCCGAGTCGAGCTCCCTGCTCGGTGAGGAGCCTGCTTCTGCCTCTGACCCTCCCCCATCTCATGCTTTCTCTCTCCCTCAGGTTGAAGACCTTCCCTTCAATTCCTACCTCGTTGTTATTGTTTGGTTTGTTGTTGTTTTAATCTTAAAGGGTGTTGGGATTGTCAAATGCTTTTTCTTCATAAGACATACCTTTTCACACTTATGTTTCCTGCCGTATACACTCTCTATACTATCTCCAAAGCTCAGTAGTTCTCGTCTTTACAGGTCTCTACTTCAGGAAGTCCTGGACCATCCTATTCAAAAGTCTCCATCCATCACTATCTCTTCTCCCATCTGTCATATAAACTTCAAAGCACTCAGCCATTATTATTGTTTAAGTGCGAATTCAGATAACCCTGGTATAAAGTTTAGACTTTGCCAGCACGTATTTATCATTTTAATCTTCACAACAACCTTACTAGGTAGATGGTATTTTATACATGCGGAAGTTGAAAGAGGGTTTAACTGTCTTGTTCAAGGTCATGCAGTTTATAAGTGGCAGAGTCAGGTTGAAAACCCAGGTCCCCTAGCTCCCAAGACCATTCTCTTAAACATTTGCTATCATCTGTTACCATATCTATCAGTGACTGCTCTCACATATTTCTTGCCGTATTTGCCAATCTCATATATTGATAGATTTTCGGTATCTAATGCCATGCATGGCTGGTGTTCATTAACTATTTAAGGAACCAACAGAACGCTGGTCTCAAGACGGCCCACAAGAGAGGACTCTGGTAAGTACTGCCGACTATACACACCCATGAGATTCACAAGGCTCCTTACTGAGATTCTTCAGTAAGAAAGTTTGCTTAACTTTAATTCAATGTTTTCTAAGTTCATTTGAGCACAGACCTATCTTCCTCCCCCCTCTGTCCCCACTGCATTAATAGTGTAGGGAACTGTGTTCCAGGGAACACAACTTGAGAAATATTGCCCCAGAGAGGCAATATTGAGAAATATTGCCCACAGTTCCCAGAAGGGTACCTCTGTTTCCCTTTCTGTGCTTGGCTCTGCTCTCATCTAAAAAGTCTCTCCCAGGGGCGCCTGGATGGCTCAGTGGGCTAAGCCTCTGCCCTCGGCTTGGGTCATGATCTCAGGGTCCTGGGATCGAGCCCCGCACTGGGCTCTCTCTTTTCGGCGGGGAACCTGCTTCCCCCTCTCCCTCTGCCTGCCTCTCTTGTGATCTCTCTCTCTCTGTCAAATAAATAAATAAAATCTTTAAAATATAAATAAATAAATAAATAAATAAATAAATAAAAAGTCTCTCCCATAGCCTCAGCTCAGCACAAAAAGAAAACCCCAATATTGAGTTTTCCTTGTCTTTCCTGGAGCTCCTAAAGGGCCCATAGGGCACTAACGAGATATAAAGATTTTTTCCACTATCGAAAGGGCTCATCTTTCCTGTATGTTTATGGTCCTGTAACTTAACACAGAGGGAGCTTTAATTTTCTTAGAGCTCTGGTTCCTTGAATGTGATTCAAACAAAATTCACCCTGCATGATGTACTTTAATGTGCATTCTTGGGATGTAGGCAAAGCCAGTGATGTGCTAATCACAAAATTGCATTTCTTTCCTAAATACTTACTGTAATGCTGGTATTTAAATCAATGCTTCAGGTATAGAATGACTTGAAAGTCTTCATATCTCATCTCTGTAAGTCTTCAAAGTAATCTATTCGAACTCTTTCTGAAAAGAGGGAGAAAAAGAAAAATTTCAAAGTTGAAATCTATGAAAGAAAATAGCAAACAATATAAGACAACCACACGTAGGAGCAAAGCAGGATACACTGCTGTGATGAATTTCTGCTTCTAAAGAGCTTTGACTCTTTCAATTAGTCATCTACATCAGCTACAATGAATTACAGGCGGTGGTTAGAGTACCTTTTAAACCTCTTATAAAAAATACTCAATAAAAATTTGTTTCCTTCACCTTAAACCCAATGAATAAAGTCATTTCTATGTGATGGTTCTCCAAAGCTCTAATTTTTCCAGACTGACTGAAATTTTATACATTTGGTCTAACGACAAGAATTATCTTGAGTAAATATGAGCACTTTCTAAAATACAAATTTACAACAGATCCAAATGAGGGGATTTGGGAAAGAAGCCTTGTAATGAAAGGAGACTTGAGAAAATAAAGAAGGATGGGTTGGATAGAATTCATCAAGGAGTTGGATATGTGTACTCAAAGGAACTGACAAAGGCCCAATTCCTTAGAAAAAGAGATAGTGAATAAAGAAGTTGGAGACTAGTGTAACCCTTCTAGGGCATCCAGAGAGAATGGACTGGGCTAGAACTTGGTCTATGACATTAATCTGAGGCAGGGAAAATCTTCTATATCTGTTTTCCTCACAGGCTTGGGAACGAGGGAAAACCCCACTCACACTGGAAGTACAACAGAGGAAGACTGTACATTTCCCCGTGTGATTCTCCCAGATGCATGTAGTCTGCATACAAGATAACTCGCTTGGTAACAGTTCATTCTTTACACTCAAAATGGCTGACCGCCTGTGTGGCATCCCCGTGACTCAGTCTGGGAGAGGGATACTGTACACAAGCAAGGCTTCAGCCCTGAAATCCCAGACTAAAGAGGAAGGCCCCTAGATTTATTAGTTGATTAGTGGTCAGTGTTAGTGGTGAAACAGCATTGGCTTCGGAAAACCTTTTGTTTTGGGCTACTGAGGGACCTCCTCCTAGCTCCTCCCAATGTCTGTTCAGCACTTCTTTCCATTACCTTTTGAAAAAGTCATCTTAGCAAAGAGTTCACTCAAGCACAGAAGGCCCTAGATGGGACAGTAGCCAACGACACACCAGCATTGTTAAAGGACCGGAGCTGGCATCGGTCCTCAGTTTTTAGAAACATATGGGAGGCATGGCGTCTGATCCTATCTTACTTGTGTAGAGAGAACGGGGTTCTTCTCCAGAAGCCCATGCTGAGGCAACTGGTAAGGCAATCATCTTGTGATGAGGGGGCACAGGGGACCCAACCCACGTGAAGTTCCCCCAAAGCAAGAAAACATTATTGTCACCCCTGCCCAGTAAAATTCAGATGCTATGAACTCATTACTTAAAGCCACAAAGACGGTTGTGGTAAACACAGACAAATTATGGGGTTTAAGTAGACTGTTTTTTGTGCCAAAAAAAAAAAAAAATCTCTTTCCCTCCTCCCCCACAAATCTGTTTATTACTAAAAAGCTTTGGAGCCTTGTGAACTGGGCTAGACCAATTTAAGCCTGCATTTCCCCCGGGGCCCCTCCTTAGTATACTGAACTGAGGAGGAATTTGCCTGCTTTCGAGAAGGAGACCCACTTTCTGTACTGGCCACAGAGGAATGAAAAATGCAGTTATTCCAAAGGGAAAGGGCCAAGAGAACCAAAAGAAGCCAAGAGGTAAGGGCAGGAGAAGAAATCCTCATCTCTCAATCAGAGAGCTCTACTCTCTGCTCAGATTCCCATGTCTTTTCTGTCCTTGGCTCATGTCTCTCAAGTGCCCTGGAGAGCCCGGGTTCTCAAGCTTGAGTGTGCAAAATGGTCCCCTTGGAACTCTACAATCGCAGTTCAAGAATAAAGAGAATCTACCGTGGAGATCATGAGCCCGAGGACCAAGAAGGTGTTTGAAAGGCCTGTACCTGCATCACTAGTTCTAGGAATCCGGTTTGCCCCAAAGACCAAGGGATAGTCACTAGGTAATAACACTTCATAATATAGCAACTGACAGGAAGACAAAACAAGAAATCAGCTTTAATGCACTCGAGATAACTTGGGGAAAGAAGAGAGCAAAACCACAATCAGGAAAGGGTCCAAATTAAGTGACAGGTTGAAGTTTAGTAAACTAGTCAAACCTGCATAATAGCAGCAAAAATTCCAGAGGGAAATGGGGCAACGGGGAAAGGAGAATGAATGTGCAGTAAGAAGAGGCACCCAAGTCTTGCCTCCTGGCTCATCTCATCAGGGCTCACGCCATCCTTCTGAAGTATTCCTTCCCGGTCAAAAAGAACATTTCGCCTGGCTTTCAGATGATTATCAACCCCTGTGCAAAACCCTCAGGTGACTTTGTGACAAATTCTCGACCAATTGTATCTGGAGGGAAGATACACCAGAGAAAACCATACCTTCATCTTACGGTTCAAAAGTCAGGTTTGACAGAACACGCTGACAGAAGTGTCCACAGTGAAGGGACATTTCTGGTGAGTTTTATTCATGTACTACTTTACTACAGTGACAGGTGCCTCAAGGTCCAGAGCATTTAGCACAGTCTCCCCTCTCCTCCCCCCCCGCCCCCGGCCAGGCATCCAATAGTGGCTCCCTATTATGGATCCTAGCGATGAGGCTTCCATGAGACCCACTTCCGCTCTGGTTACTTTCCTCCATCTCTCTTTTCCTGGATGCCTATATCAAGAAAAGGAAGTTCTTTAAGATAGTTTTAAGAGCAGGGCGTCTGGAGTCTGCTTCAGATTCTCTCTCCCTCTCCCTCCTGCTCACTCTCCCTTTCTCTCTCTCTCTCCCCCGCTCTCAAATAAATAAATAAAATCTCAAAAAAAAAAAAAAAGATATTTTCAGGAGCCATGAGCACTTCCTCCTTACCCCTATACAAATATCAAGACACCTTTCAGGATACGGCTTTGATGCCTCCATTTCCATGAGACCCTTCTCCGACGGTCTTACTCCTTCCTCAGTGAGCTTTCTGTCTCTTCAATTCATGCCAATTATCTAATTATAGACGACCACTATAGTTAATCCTAAACCATCGAGGATTTGATTAGCCAGAGCAGCAATAATATAATAATAATAATAATAATAATAAAATAGTAATCATTGTTATTTTTGGAACATTTATAAATAATAAACAAAATTCCTCCAAATCAACAAAACTGTGTACCCATTAGAAGGCACCCACTGATGGAACTACACAATAACCTGTAGACTTCACCACAGGTCTATAGCTGTGTGAGGACAGTCCCATTCCATCACCCCCTAGATATGTACTTACTATATTGGCGTCTGAGGAGTCATTCTGCTAGCATTAATTCCAGGACCACACAAGTTGATGGAAAAACCATTCGTAAGTGACTGGACTGGTCATGTGCAGAAGCCAAGGTTAGAGGCAATTGAGCAATGGCAACGGGAGGAAGGTGACACATAAGAGAGGGCATCAGGGACACTGCGGGGGGAGGGGGATTCCCTTCAAAGATCACTGGGCCCACTGAGATGATGTTAGAAAGCAGAAAGTACAGTTACTGAGGACACACTAGGACCATCTAGGTTTCGTCTTAATATAGGGGAAGGCGTACAAAAATTTTGGCTAAAGAATGAACAATAGGCCAGTTTAATAGTACTAACCTTTGGCCCATTTTATTTGTCAAGTAATTTATAGGAGAGGTTATCATTCTGAACTATTATGCTTGTACTATTTTTGCACATCAGGATAATATTCACAGAATGGTCAATGTTTTCCTAAATACTGGATTCTTCACAAACTAAACGTTGGAAGTCTTAGTTGAGAAATGGTATACTAAATGCATCCCAAGGTATAATTCAACTGTAAATATCCTTTTGTACTCCTCTTGAGAGAGGTCTTTCATATATTCGTGCATTTTTTTTCTCAAAAATGAGACTGTGGGTTTTTATATTTCGTATGTTTTTAGTATTTCACAGGCATGAAGCCAGGGCTCACACAATAGATTCTGAAAGACTGACGGGGGACCAGTGGGTATAGGGCAGCTCATTCCCCCTGCGAGGGCTCTGGCAGTCGGCACACTGCCAGCTGCAGGAAGATGCTCACCATCAAAATAGCAACTGACGCGGGGACACATGAAGGAGAGGGAGCTAAAATAAGCATCTCAATCCTCCCCACTGAGATCCAGAAACTCCACCACCCTGTTGTCCTTGGGGCTCTCTTCCTAGGGGGACACGTTTCCCACTTGATGGGCTTTCTGCGGCCTACTTTGGTAGGTTTCCTATTATGGCATACATCCCATTATGGCAACAGGTCTTAAAAGGGAGCATCAGGTTCTCTTATGTTTTCAAAAATGCTCCTAGAAAACCTTAGGAGGTGTTATGCTTCAAAATCCAAAGGATGTGGGTATTATCTAAAATCACATGTGTAAAAATTAAGCTAAGGGGCAGAATTCTCCATTTTACCTTCTGTCATGTATTTTTTTCAAAATCTTTGGTGCCTTCTAGTACTCGCCTTGTAGCAACCACAAAATGCATAAACAAGCAGCAAACAAACATTGAAGGAAAAGTTCAGCTTGCTGTTTGATGGATGCATGTACTCGTGAATATGACCTTATATTGTTTATAGCACCCAAATATAGTACTGTGGACCAAATGTTTGTGTCCCCAAAGTGAATATGTTCAAGTTCTAGTCCCTAAGGTCATGGTATTTGCTGTTGGGGCCTTTGGGAGGTGATTAGGTCATGAAGGTAGAGCCTTCATAATGGGATGAGTGTTTTTATAAGAACGAACAGAGAGAGCTTCTCTCTCCTTCTCTCTGCTCTCCACCATATGAGGACACAGCAAGAAGGAGGCTGTCTGCAAACCAGGAATAGGGCCCGCACACGGCACTGAACCTGCCACCACCTTGATCTTGCTAGCCTCCAGAACTGTGAGAAATAAATGTCTCTCATTTAAGACTATAGTCTTATATAGACTATAGACTAAGACTATAGACTAAGTCTATAGTATTCTTATTGCAACAGCCCAAACTAAGATATATAGTAAAAGCCAACTTTATACTTAGTAATAAAATATGTATGTGTGTATGTGTCTATACACGTGTATATGTATTCACATACATATGCACATATATAATTGTGTATATAATGACAAAACACATAAGGTACTAAATTGCAAAACAGAAAAACAGGATGCAACATTTCAACATTTCAAAGTGTGCTTTGAAAAGCACCATGACTTTCTCCAAGGTCTCCAAGTCCTTCAACTTGAACAGTCTGAAAACCATCACCTGGGTATGCTCCACAGGCAGTTCCAGGAGGTACTCTAGAGGTACAACAAAGAGAGAAGTGAGACCCTTCACAGAACCAAAGGCTCACTGTTTCTCCTGTCAGAGGGAAATGGGGGCTTCCCAGCAGATTGCAAAGCAACCACAATATCATGACCCTCCTTTGGACTCCTAGACACAGTCGATCCGTGTGATTCAGCACTTGGTGAAGACAAATATTTTCTACTGCTCTCCACTGACTTCATATGTGCATGTCTTCACAAAATAAGATTATTGTGCTAGGCCTTGCTCTTTTTTTCCCAAGTGAACAAAAAACACCAAATAAAAAGCCTACTGATATGCAAGCCACATCTGAGAAGGAAAATGTGTACCTGGACAGCCAGGCACACGTGCACAACGGGCTGCAGTTCACTCTCTGCATACTCGGCTTTTAAGCCCTTGTGATAGGGAGGGAAGTGATGGGTCCTAACTTACTCTGGGTCACAGTCTCATCCTGGGTGCATGCCACAGGGATGGGTCTCAAGAGCTTTGAGTATGAGAAGTCCCTTTCTAATGTCCAATTTTCCTTGTATCCTCCCCCTGCCATCAGTTGCATGGTTAATAAGATAATGCCAAAAGGCTGCTATGAGTGGTCTCACAGATTTATATCTTATAAGTAACAGCCACTTAGGAGCATTTAAAGTAATGACGCTTCTGTTGGTGGGAATGCAAATGGGTGCAGCCACTGTGGGAAACAGTATAGAGGTTCCTCAAAAAATTAGAATCAGAACTACCATATGATCCAGTAACTCCACTACTGGGTATTTACCCAAAGAATACAAAAACGCTAATTCAAAAAGATATATGACATATATATGTCAGTATATCCATTACTGACAATAGCCAAAATATGGAAGGAGCCCTAGTGTTCCACTGATAGATGAATGGATAAAGACAATGTGGTACACACACACACACACACACACACACACACACATATATATACACAGAGGAATATTACTCAGCCAGAAAAAAGAACAAAAACTTGCCATTTGCAACAACATGGATGGATCTAGAAAGTTTAATGCTGAGTGAAAATAAGTCAGAGAAAGACATATGATTTTATTCATATGTGGGTTTTAGGAAACAAAACAAAGACAGACACACACACCAAAAAAAGAAAGAGAGCGAGCAGGCAAAAAACAGACTCTTCACTAGGGAGAACAAAGTGATGGTTTCCAGAGGGGAGGAGGGTGGGAGGATGGGTGAAATAGGTGATGGGGATTACGATCACAATTATCTTGACTGACAAGCACCGATTAACGGATAGAATTGTTGAATCGCTATACCATATATCTGAAACCAATATAACAATGTCTGTTAACTATACTGGATTTAAAATATAAATAAATAGATACACACACACATCAATTAAGAGTGCATGTGTGAGGCATGACGTAGTCCGCAGACAATGCTTACAATGACATAAATTCGGTCACCCCCATGGTAAGTCTGAAGTTCATGAGCAAAGGGCTCTGTCAGAGCCAGGCACACATGTGGGCAGGCCTAACCCATTCCCGAGCCGGTACAGATGGACCTGCTTGCTGGCTGTGTGCATGCTCATTGGTCCCCAGGACCACACGCTCTGGCCCTGCGGTGTGGCCCCCAAACACAGAGGCAACGTAGTGGACTCCCACAAACCCCAGGTCCCAAATGGGAAAGCCAGGTCAGGTCTGCTCCTTGGAGAGATGTCCACTATTAGGAGACATCAGGGGAGATGTTGCTCAACAGTGCTAAAAGAAACTATTTTTTAAAGCATTTGTTTATTTATTTGAGAGAGAGAGAGAGAGAGAGAGAGCATAAGCAGGAGAGCCAGAGAGAGGAAAAGAGAATCTCAAGCAGACTGCACTGAGTGGGTGGAGCAGAGCCCAACGCAGGCCTCGATCTCACGACCCTGAGATCATGACCTGAGCAGAAACCAAGAGTCAGTTGCTTAATGGCTGCACCACCCAGGGACCTCTAAAAGAAACCATTTTTGAATGGAAATAGTGACCAAAAGAATTAGGAAGAGAGAAAGGACTAAAGATCTTGTGCTGGAACTTCTAACTGACCAAACTATGGTGGGCTCAACCCTTCTGATGGAGGAAGCAGGGACGTCCTGTCTGATGGAGGAGGATAGTGTACCTAGGAAATCACAACATCCTCCTGAGCTTCCAAAAGTAGAATAAGCAAGCTAGACCAGAAAACCGATACCGCTTAAAAACGTGACCTGAGTCAACAGACACAAGTATTAATCCCACAGTGAGGATAATCCGCAACTAGGTATTACTCTGCAAGATGTCAGAAAACTCTGGTCCTTCCTGTTAACAGAAGTTTAATCATTCTTTGAACAGAATCCCATATCTAACCACTGTGAAAGTGCAATAAGTGTGTCAAAAACACCTGTTTTCAGAGTACTGGGGGGGAAGTTTCGTTAATGATGGCAGCAACTAATACTCACAGAGCGGTCAGTACTTACTAGGCACTGTTCTGAGCACTCTCTCTCTACTTCATCACCACCACTAGCTTCTATTAGTGTCCCCATTCTACAGATCAAGAAACTAAGGAGTAGCAAGGTCGTCCAAGGTCACGCAGGTGGCTAGTAGCATTTCTGGCTCCAGAGTCCTCACTCTTACTCACTAGGCTATGCTGCATCCCTGATCAAAAAATAATTTAAAAGCCTTAAGAGAGATAAAATATCTTTCACAAGATTCTACCCACTTCATAGTCAGTATCTCCATGATAAATCTATTAAGAGTTAGTAGAAATTACTAGAAATATAAATTATTTTAAAAACTTGAATAACGCAGATTAGTTTCTGACTTCTCTACCTATGGCAAAATGGATCTTCGCCACTGTGAACGTCCAAACGCACGTCTATATCCCACATCTGGTGGGTGATGCCTTATTGCCAGAAGAGACACAAAAGGACTCGCTCCCCAGATCCCAGGAGAGGGTTCAACCGGTCCTGCGGCATCTGTCCTGCAGACACCCCGTGACCCTGCCACACTTGCACTAGGGTCCCATAAAAGGCGCACCTTTCCTTTGAGATCACTTTAATTTGGTTAACGACAACCCAATCAGACAGATGTGAACTTGGCATTTACTGTATATAAGGACCCAAGTTATGTACAGAGAAGAAAAAAAAAGAAACTCAGGCAACAGTGAAGAACTGAAATAAAGAAATTTAAAGGTCCAAGTAGACGAGATTGGAATACAAACTTGAAAGGATATAAAGGGAAGGGATAAAACCTGAGGTCCCTCTTCAAGGAAGAAAGCCACTCGGGCCTCAGCACCTGACGCTGAAAAAGCAGCTCATGAAACCCTCCCACCAGAGTGGTGGGAACAGAAAATGGCACAGCCACTCTGGAGATCAGTTTGGTTGTTTTTCTTAGAAAGTTTAAACATATACTTATCATCTGACCCAGCAATCCCGGTCCGAGGTATTGATCCAAGAGAAAACGAAAACTTACGATCCCATAATGAATGTTATGGGAGTTTTATTCATAATTAACCCAAACAGGACATGCATGACCCACGTGTCCTTTAATTGGTGCGTGGAGAAGCAAACTCTATCTACACAAGAGAATATTAGTGGGCAATGGAGGAACAAGTCACCGAACAACATGACTGTATTTCAGGTGCCTTTAAGCTAAGTGAGAGGGGCCAGACTCAAAAAGCTATAGACTGAATGATTCCATTTCTATGACATGTGGAAAAGGCAGTACTGTAAGGACAGAAAACAGACCAGGGGTTGCCAGGGGTGAGAACTGATTATAGGGGGGGCACAATGGAAATTTAGGGTGATGGAAATTTCCATCATGGTGGTTACACAACTGTATGCACTTATCAAGACACATCGCTCTATGCTTTTTAAAAGAGTGAATATTAGTGTGTGTATATTATACATCAATAAATCTGGCTTTTAAAAAAAACAGTGCTCAGCAATTATGCCAACAACATTATCTCATGGAATGGGGCTATTCTTATCTCCTACAAAGTTCTACAAGTCATTTATTGAACTTCCTCTATTAACTCCCTCTCCAATTTCTTCTCATTTATAAGATTATTGGTTGCTCATTTGTAGGAGAAAAAGCTCCTTTGGGCATATAAAATACCTTCCAGTAACCTCTGAGTCTTTACATAATTATGTAAAAATAATTAAAAATAGACTTGGGTAAGTGCCTCTTTCTCCTCATGCTAAATATGTGTCTGCTGGTCACTGAGGAAAGTAGGCAGGTAAGACTCCAACGGCTCTGTCCATCTCCACCAGTGGTCACTACAAAACCTTTAAATCACCAGGAAGTTCAAGTATTATGTCCCTTACACACTGAACTACACTGAAGGTAAACCTACGTTTCTGCTAAAAACTTTAGGCAAGAAGTGAATCTAAAACACACCTTGACTTTCATGGCAAACCTTTAGTAAAGCAAGAAAATCACAAACATCACTGTACTACAAACCTTGTAACTGTACTACATACGCAGACGAAAATCAGTATGCATGATTCTGGTTCTTTCCTTCATGTGTGCTAGACACGACAGATACAAGGACAGACCAATGCCCCCGTCACCGCAGAGCTCACGTTCGCTCGGGGGTAA
>CM052807.1:22746995-22772404 GCA_028533885.1 Nasua narica | reverse complement strand
AGAATGGCTACTAGTTTAGATAAAGTGGGCAGGTATCTCTGGGGAGACCTGGAAGGACTTGGAAAAGCAAGCTAGTGAGCATGAGGAAGGAAAATGGTCGGGCGGGGGGGGAGGAGAATGGTGCAAATCCTCAAGTCCTGAGATAGGAGTGTGACTGGGTGTCCAAGGGACAAGTGAGGTGGCTGGTGCGGCTGGAGGAGGGTAAGGGAGAGGAGGAGCAGTTGGGGACCCGGCAGGAAACGCTGGTCGGAGACAGCTGGCGCAGATCAGACAAGCCCTGTGCCAAAGAAGGACTTTGGGTTTTGTTCGGAGTCACCAGAAGCCACTCTTGGATGTGGGCGAGGGAGCGACATGATCCTGACTTAGTTTTAAAGATCAACTGTAATTACACTAAGGAAAATGGGCTCTAGGGGCAGGCAGATGGGGGAGTGGACCAGGGGAAGCAGACGGGAGGACCTGACAGGAGGCCATCCCGGCCACCCAGGTAGAGAGTCCGCCCTGGACGAGGTGGGGACAGTGGACGAGGTGAGAAGGAATCACAGGGGCAACCAGGGACATGACGTGCCACTGACCGAGACGCAAGGTGCTGAGACGGCGTATTCAGTAGCAGCCAAGCGAGTCCTTAGAAAATCCATATTACGTTCCTACCAGGGAGTGAGAGAGGTGAATTCAGATAAAAGGAAAGGTGACTTTGACCCAAACATCACTGGTCCCCAAGACTTTCAAAAGCTTTACTGGGTAAGAGTTGACTCAGGACCACGTTAGATATTAATTTTATCTTGCACCAGCATCCCCACTGTCTAGGTTATTTACTATATACAGCTAAGCAATGGATTTCTGTAAGAGACTGTATTTTCCATTAGCAAACTTTCCAGGAAACAAAGATTTCCAGTGAAGCTAATAAAAACTTCAAAGCTTTACCAAATATATCCACAATGCTTTGAAGAGCCCCTGTATCTAATCCTTACTAAAAGAAAGAATGTCGCCCAGATTGAAGAAGACGGTTATTCTTTATCGTACTCACAGTATAAAAGACCTCCGTCCGCTGGGAAAGAGAAGTCAAATTAGAAGACTCTAATTAGTTTACATGTTAAGGCCTTTTATATAAACACTGTTTACTTGACATAACCCACATCAAAGCATTTATCTGCTTCACCAATTATGTTCTTCAGCTGCCCCAAGATTTCTCTCTCTTTTTTAAAAGATTTTATTTATTTATTTGACAGAGAGCAATCACAAGCAGGCAGAGAGGCAGGCAGAGGGAGAGGGAGAAGCAGCCTCCCTGCCGAGCAAGGATTCCGATGCAGGACTTGATCCCAGGACTCTGAGATCATGACCTGAGCTGAAGGCAGAGGCTTCAACACACTGAGCCACCTAGGTGCCCCTCTTTTTTTTTTTTTTAAGATTATTTATTTATTTTTTTATTTGAGAGAGAGAAAAAAAAAACATGAGCAGGGGAGAGGAGCAGCGCTCCCCCCTGCCCCCCCGAGCAGGGAGCCCCATATAGGGCTCGATCCCAGGACCCTGGGATCATAACCTGAGCCAAAGGCAGACACTTAATGGACTGAGCCACCCAGACGCCCCGGCCCTAAGGATTCTTTGTTGAGGAAGCTCTTTCTGAGTTTGCCAAAGCTGGACCTAACCTAGGAGGAGGCCAGGAACAGAAAGGTACAACAGGATCAAGGTTGGTGTCCACAAGTTAGAATGAGGTGCCGTGCCAGGAAGGCCAGCGAAGCTCAGCTCCTGTGTCACAGGACTCTGTGCGTGTCTCAGATCATGTCTGTTTCATCCAACACGAGATTCGTGCCCGGGATCCAAAACACAAGGAAAAGTTTAAATTGTTTTGATTGGCCTAACTGTAGCCTGCTAATAGACGCAACGTCTTCCAGGAAGATCTCACTCCCATATTTTCCATCTTTTCCTCCTTCTTACCCCTAATTCAACAGCGCAGAGCCTGACGGGAAACCGGATCAAAGCACACTTGGGGATGCTGATTACGGGAACCTCCTGAGACACCAGGCATAGACTTCACTTTCAATCTGATGCTCCTGGTGAGAAAATGTTTCAATCCGGTTGGAACCATCAGGTTTGAAACCATCTTATAAACGTAGTCTGCTTTTGGATTTTGGATTTTTTAAAGGTTTTACTCAAAAGAAACAAACTCCCGAAAGTCACCATAACCTCTTCAGCTTCATCGGTAGCCAAGAGAAAAATGTCCTTTTAGGAGGGCCCAGGACACATAGGACCAGGATAGGGGACTTCAAAGTTCCCCAGTGTCTCCTCTTGGTAACATTTTGGAAGTCCTTTCATGGTTTTCCAGATGTCTTCCTACATCATTATATCTCTTCAGATATATCCTTGGAAAGATCTGTTCTAAAACAATCCACTGTTTTGCTCTGAAAGATTTTTTTACTCAAATCTCTGAGTTTAGTGACTTTTCCCACAGTATCAGCTCTTGAAGACAGATTTTTTTCCTGGCTTGTTGCTTTAAGATGTCAAGATGTATTCTGCTTTTCTAATCTCGATTTAGGACTTCCTTCACAGAGTCCCTCACTGTTACAATAACCAGATGTTTCTGCCTCTTTCCAGAAGACAGCAGCAGTGAGCCTTTAGGCCCTACGCTCCCCCCAGGTCATCCATTCAGTTATGTACCTTATTTCTTCCCAATGGTTCCAGACAAATCTCTCTATCTCTGTTTTTTAAAAATCTCAGAGTTAAAACACATACATACCCACACAATGTCAAATCCTCTGCCAAGAATGAATTCGTGTGGTTTTTTCTTTGGATGCATCTATAATGACCTAAAGATGTATTATATCTGGATTCTCAGAAGTCTGCTAAGTATTAACCACAATGATGTGAAATGTTAGAAAATTGGGTCAGTCTGTACCTCCATTATTAATCCAGTCTGCTTTCACTTCTTGGTGAGATTCTATTAACACATTCTGAAACTGTCACTGACCCACTTGAGAAACTAATGGAACTTAGAAGCTCCCTCTCTAGAAATATCCCAAAACAAAATGGGGGCTATAATTGCCATTCTAGAACATGAGGAAACCGCATCCCATGGACTAGCTCAGGGCCACTGCGTAGTTTTCTCAGCAAAGTCTTCTTGGAACGCAGCCCTGCTCATTCATTTCCCTATTATAGATAGCTGTTTCCAGGCTACAATGCAAAGCTGAATAGTTTTAACAGGAACCCATAGAGCCTGAAATGTTTACTTCTGATTGTGTACAGAAAGTTTGTCTACCTCAGCTTTAAAACCAACGACTTTTAAGACAATGCGTGTAAATCCTACCCCATGTGCTACTGCAAAGTTACTTATCTAGATTACCGTTTTCCTCGGTTAAAATTAAATGACAGAGTGACTTGCAAAAGTGCCTATTACAGTGCCTGATATCCAATAGGCAATTAATATATGTCCCCTTCTTCTACGGGCCAACCGCCTCCCAGTCCTTCAGTTCCTGGTTCAAATGTCTCCTCCTCACGGTGGTATTCTCCCTGCAGAGTTGAAAGCTCCCTCCTCTTAGCACCATAAGTTATTTTAACACCGAGTATCCCATATTCTCATTACTCACTTGCCTTTCTTCCCATCTAGAATGTGAATTCTACTCCTTTGGAGTAAGTGTCGTATCTTATTTACCTTTGTTTCTCCAGGGCCTGGCACACAGCAAAATCCTAGCAAAGATTTTTTTTCAAAGAGTGGGTAAAGAAATAGCAAATCTACACTAGAAATAGTCTTAATTCTAAAAGATACCATACAAAGATCATTAATAATATCATTACTAAATAATACCAAACTCTGGGGCACCTGGGTGGCTTAGTCATTAAGCATCTGCCTTCAGCTCAGGTCATGATCCCAGGGTCCTGGGATCGAGTCCCACACTGGGCTCCCTGTTCCTCGGGAAACCTACTTCTCCCTCTCTCACGCCCCCTACTTGTGTTCTCTCTCTCTTGTTGTGTGTCTCTCTCTGCCAAATAAATAAATAAAATCTTTAAAAATATAATAATAACACCAAACTCTCCAAACTGAGTTTCACAAATAATGAGCACATTTTTGGGGAAGGAGCACCAACTTAAAGTCACAAAATGCTACATATTATAGCAGTTTCACTGAATAGGTTAGTAACAATTAACACTCCAACCATGTGTAGGTACAAAGAAGTTCCTAGAACCCAAGGCAGAAATAATGACTCTTGCTTAAATCCAACAACTTAAAAAAATATATTGCTACTCAAGCATCTCATTTCTTTTAAGATTTTATTTATTTGAGAGAGAGAGAGCGTGCATGCTCACACAAGTGGGGGGAGGGGCACAGGGAGAAGGAGAAGCAGGCTCCCCACTGAGCAGGGAGCCTGACTTGGGTCCATTTCCAGGACCTGGAGATCATGACCTGAGCTGAAAGCAGACACTTAACCCACGGAGCTACCCGGGCACCCCTCAGGCCTCTCATCTTTAAATGGTAATGTAAAAAATAAGATCTTCTTTGTCTATAACAAGAGCCTGAATTTAGATTTCTAATATTAGTAATACACCTTAGCATAAAATAATGTCTTTGAAAAGATAGTCATTTGGGTTTTTTATGGATTTAGTTAAAAAACATCCATTCATTTGAAGATTCATAAGTCAGGCCCTGAACTAGGCAGTGAAGATATAATAGGAAAGAAATAAAGTTTTGGCCCTCACTCTAATAAAAACAAACGAGCTTAAAGAGATCTTAGAATTAATTTTGGCAAGATTCTTCTGAGTTACTTATATTCCACTAGTTTTCCATTATATTATATTCCATAAATAACTAGAAGGGTCTCATGTTTCCAAAATAGAGACAGGTTTCCACATTGGATGGTTTCCTGTTGCTGCTACAACAAATTACTACATAGTTGGTGACTTGAGACAACAGAGATTTATTATCTTCTAGTTCTAGAAGTTAGAAGCCCAAAGTGGGTCTCCTTCAGCTAAAAGCAAGATGTCGGCAGGCCCGCATTCCTCTGAGGGCTCCGTGGAAAGAACCCATTTCTTTGCCCCCTGCATTCTTTGGCTTGTGGCCCCTTCCTCCATCTTTAAAGCAGCAAAGACAGTACAGAATTTATCACGTGACATCACTCTGACACTGTTCCTCCTACCTTCCTCCTTCGCTGAGAGGCCCCTGTGGTTACATCAGACCCACCCAGATTGCCTATGATAATCTTCCCATCTCAACTTCGGTTTCCAGCAACCTAATCCCTATTTTCGATGTTACCTAACATAGTCACAGCTTCCAGGGATTAGGACACGAGCCATGATTCTTTCGGGAGCCGTGAGATTCTTCGTACCACACACTGCTTTGCAGCAATCACGTCAATGACGCCAGCTCACCTGTATGACCCCCGTGTGAAACCTGGAGCACCATCATTCCTAGACATCCGTCCTCCCACCTGCTGGGATGTTGCTCCTCCCCAGCACGTCCCAGAAGCACACGGCCTCTGTTCTTCCACATGAGCCACCGTACAAAGTTGCTATTCCCATTCATCAAACTAGGTTCCATAGACCCTCTCGATTGTTTTAATAATAAAGCTAATGAGTAGGGACGTCTGGGTGGCTCAGTTGGTTAAGCAGCTGCCTTCGGCTCAGGTCATGATCCCAGAGTCCTGGGATCGAGTCCTGCATCGGGCTCCTTGCTCGGCAGGGAGCCTGCTCCTCTCTCTGCCTCTGCCTGCCACTCTGCCTGCTTGTGATCTCTCTCTCTCTGACAAATAAATAAATAAAATCTTTTAAATAAATAAAGCTAAAGAGTTTTCTCAGGTCTGCCCTGCCCCCAAAATGGAGGGAAAGCCATGCCTTGTCTTCTTGACGGATTAAAACCCCCCTTTGCCTACACATTACACTAAGATTTGTTAATTTTAGTAAAGACGTGTTCATCTATGTCTTATTGCTATGTTACTTCTCCATTACTTCAACATACACGCATTCGTTCACTGTTTTTAAAGTTCAAAGAACAGTGGGGGCACCTGGGTGGCTCAGTCGGTTAAGCCTCTGCCTTCGGCTCATTTGCAGGGTCCTGGGATCGAGCCCCGCATCAGGCTCTCTGCTCTGCGGGGAGCCTGATTCTCCCTCTCTCTCTGCCTGCTGCTCCCCCTGCTTATATTCTCTCTCTCACTCTCTGTGTCAAGTAAATAAAATATTTAAAAAATAGTTTAGTGTTCAAAGAATAAAGGGGTGTGTGCATGTGGACGTACGTGTGCGTGTGCATACTACAAACCCCTTGAGAGCAAAGACTGCCTCGCTTGCTAAACACAAATACTTAATGACACTCGTCAGCTAAGCAAAGACTAAGCAGTCTTTGACCATAACAGTTAAAAAAAAAAAAAAAAAAAAAGACATGTTTCTGGCATCCTGTAGTGATTTCCTGTCATAGAAGGGAAGTGGAAAGAACCAGGCGGTGTGGCTAGCTCAAGCGGGGCAAGAGAGGTCACTCCAGGCCCTGAGATGTCACCTTAGGGGCCACAGCAGCTGGCTCTTCGGACACTGAGGTGCCTTCTGGCTGGGTTCTTCGGATTTTGACAACAGTATTTGGCCACCCAGGGGGCTCCGTTCCAACCGGCATCTGCCTAGGACGGCATGCCCATTTGGCTCTTTGCAGCAGATTTTCCAACTCAGTTTTCCTATCGGCACGCGGCTGTGACCCTCAGGTATTGGAAGCATCTACCGAGAATCAGATCTCATCACTTGTACAGGAGTTCACCCCAGGTCATCGGAACCCGTTAGTCCACTAGGCTAGAGATCACTTACCTTAAGAATACTTCAGAACAAAGGTTCATAAAATACTTGATCAATGGGGTGTTTAACAATTGCTGTTTAACTGTGATCATTTTGACGATTTCAAAGCTAACCAATATGAACTTGGGAGACTGAATTGTACCGACCCTCTCTCTGTGTGCCTCAGCCACCCCACGTCCTGTTCCACCAATTCTCCCTCTCCCTCTCTCCCCCTCAGCTCAGCTGCCACCCTGAGGACACAGATGTCAAAAAGCGTGTTCACTTTCCACGCCCTCGGCACTCTTCTAGGCACGATAAGGGAAAACTACCAAAAGATTTCCATTTCCCTCGCTCCTTTTCTCTGCCACACATCCCCAAATCCCCAAACCAAAGAAAAGAAAATTCTATCAGGGGAACCAGGCTTGCCTAGCCCCATACACCGAGCGACACCTGGGACACAGTTTCATTAGGTATTTATGGTCAAGTGCCCAGATTCCATGAAGACAGGGGGAAAAGAACTGCCCTTCCCATTCCAACAACATTCCCGTTGTTACCTGTGCTGTGGGGTGAAATCCGCCAGAAGCTCAGTCATGCCGGCTGCCCCCGCCCACCTTCATTTCTTAATGCTCTACCTTCAATCCAGAGAACCCCGAAATGCGCGAGCAAGAAGACACCCCAGAGATCATCCCCCCTTCACTCCTCAGTCTTTAGGAGATAATGTGCTTCTGACAACAGGTTAACGCCCTGGAAAGGCTTTAGTCTTCCTACTGGGACAGACCCCAATCAGAAACCAGATCCTGCCCCATATGGAAGACACAGGTCTGGGATCTTGCTGGAGACCAGCATTTGCGTGGGACAATCGCATGGCAGAGGAAAGCTAGAGTTCCAGGCAGCACAATGTAGGACACTAACCCCAAGTACAGACAACGAGCTTTTGTCCCAACAGAAATAATTAAATGGAACAGAAGCCTCCAGAGCTTGGTGAATGTTGAAACCCCAGCGCCCTCTTTGCCCTCCTTTGCTTCTCCTGCGGTTCTCCTCCCACATTTTGGGACGAAGGCACTGTGAGTTGACTGAAGCTGAATGCGTAGCCATCTCCTGCCTGTGGTTTTCCTGCAGCAGCCCACATGTGAAGTCAAAAACCCCGGGTTGACAGCTGCTTGTAGGCCACGGAGGGATTCTCTTGCTCTGCTGACTTTTACTGGATTCTCAAACATAGTGGTGAGTCCATATCCTTGGGAGCCCAGAAGCAGCTATGAAGGCCACTAAAGCCAGGCTTTAAGAAAGAGTGGCGACCTCAATCTACATCTTCTGTTCCTCCCTGCATTCCTAAAAAAGATGGGACTTTTTCATTAAATATTTTGTTAGAAAAACAATCTAAACTAAGAAGTGCTGAGTATAGGTGGGAAGGTCCAAGGATGCGTGAGGAGAAAGCCAGACGTTTTCTAGACAACTGTGTGTTGGGAGCAATGCTCCAGGCCAGGGGGTCCAGACCCATCTGTATAGAAGTCTGTTGCCCAAGGAGATCAGCTGGTAAAATACAGTCTGACCCACACTGTAACATGGGTTTTGTCCAGTGGGGCCCAGAAGCCCTCCCCCACCTCCAGCAAGTGCACCTGACCCAGCTGGCTTCTTGGAGGAGGCACCTGAACGACCCCCCTCCAGAGACCAGTCAGGTTTATCCCATCCGGGAGGAAGGGGAAAGAAATGCATCCCGGGTAGCAGGAACAGCACGTACGAGGCCAGGAGGTTGAAACTGAGCCCGGGATTTCCAGAAGGCAGACAGTAATTAGCCATCACCGGAACATGGTCCGACGAGTCGGGGGATGGAAGCCCGCATCCGGAGGCAACTCTGTCCCAGGCTGGGACTCTAGACGTTCGCCCTGAGGTTACAGCCAGAGATTTCAGCTCTAACTGGCACCCCAGGCCTTTCAGAAGGGGGACGGAGTTCCAGATCAAGAACAGCAAGGCAAGGGGGAGGGACTCGAGGGGGGCTGCGGATGAGGCCCCTGACTCGGCCGGCATGCCAAGACATCACCTGCTGGGCTCCCCCACGGGAGCTGTCGCAGGGCAGGAGGCCAGGGCTGACGGGCGCAGAGGACCACGGGGCTGGAAGGAGGCGAGCTCTGAGGAGCTGGAGCAGGCGGGGAACAGGATTTGGACCGGGAAAGCCAGAAAGGGGACCGCATGGGGAGAACGGAAGTGGCGGAATCCGCCAGCATGGCTGCAAGAGGACGGGCTGGAGGGGGAGACTTCGGGCACGTGTGGGAAGACAGGCTCGCAGCAAGTATATGACACAGAATGACAGCTTCACAAGCACTTAGTGATGGGGAGGTGGACTCTGGCTGCCTCAGCACAAAGCCTGACAGACAAAGGCGGGACAATTTCTAAAGTCAGAAGGGTGTCTGTGCATGTGCGCATGCGCTCGAGAGAAGCTGGGCGCCTAAGTCCAGGGTTTCATTAAATGAACATCTCACGATTGTCTCAAAATCATTCATCAGCTGCCCGAAAAGTTAACTACTATTGTGCTTCAAAGTTAAAATCCTTGGACCTAAAATTTTCTTTCTGGCTAATTTCGCTCAGCATCAAGGTTCTGGAAAGGTCTGCCTACCTCCTTCTTCCCTAGGATCACCTGAGAGAGGAAGCCAAAACACCAAAACTTACCCTCAGGGCACCTACTCAGAGATATTATTAGATCATCAGAATTGGATTTGACTCTTCCATCAGCCAGACTCCGTAGCTGCTATAAATCAAATCATACACTTTGCAATAAAGCTTTTCTCTGTGCTCCTTTGAGCTCATCCATTTATTTCAACAGAGGCAGGGCTCCTTAGATGGCCCAGACGTTCTGCCTCCCCGTCACTTACCACACACTTCCTCTCATACTTGACCAGAGGGGAAGACTCAGTTGTGACAAGCAGCACACGCCCTTCCTGCTGTCCCTCCACCCCCACCCCGCAGCCCATCAGAGACGTTTCCTGGGAGGGGCAGGTGAACCCAGCAAGTAAAAAACTCTTGCCCCAGACACCAACGCTGGTCTTGTCTTGGCTTTTGCATTTCTTTTATGTTTATTTGGGAACAATCTCTGATGCTTTAAGTAGCTGGCTTAACCTATGGTCCTCGATATAGTGACCGTACAACACATCCCCTCTCACCTTCCAAGAGAGAGGAAGGATCAAGGGAGGGATATGACAGCCCACAAACCACTAGTCACAGAACACAAGTGCTACGTCAGTCCACCAGGGACTAGTCCTATCCCCCAAAGAACTTTTGCTTCGGTCAGGGAGATGCATTTATTATCTCATTAAGTCAACATTTATGGAACACCTACTGTGTACCAGGCACTGTTCTAGGCTGTTGGCAGTAAGTAGCCAATGAAACAAAAATAAATCCTTTGCCTCATGGGGCCAACATTCCAGTGCTAAGCAAGGACACAAATTTTAATATAATTAATATATTAATATTAATTAATAAATATTAATATTCGATATAATTAATATTTTGATATAATTAATAAAAGGAACTAAACCAGTGGCATAGGGTAACGACAACGCGACGCTGCATTTAGCAAGAGGGAGAAGGAAATGCTTCTTGCTGGAGTAAGGGAGCCTCCATGAGGAAACAGAAGCCTAAAAACTTTGCTAAAACTCAAACATGCCTTTACAGGCTCAAGTGTGTATTATTATCTCCAGGCATGGTCATGGGCCATTCAGATATTATTCTCAAAAAAGGTCACCACGTGGTGCTTTATCTCATGCTTGATGACTATTCTGCTGCTATCCCCAAGGAATGGTGAGGAAGCTTGGCTCTGGGAGGTAGACGCTTAGGGTTTCAAGAGTGCGGGGGCAGGTGGGGTTCAAGAGTCCTGTTAAGGTCCTCCTAACACTCAGGTTTATAATCAACTCACGGTTATCTTATCCCTCCCAACCTAGTAAAACACATACCGCCCACTTCAGACAGCTTTTTACCACATTTTCCCCCTGGGTCACTCCCAGTTATCAGGTGAAATCCCTGATTCACCAGCACTAAGACCTCCCCTGGGAGTCAAATGCAGAGTGTTTCTTGCCTTGCCAGGCCCTCTCCCTCCGAGGCACTTGGCTCTGAAAGCACCCTGAGCACCTCACCACCGTGGAAAGGAATTCCACAAAACCATCCCCTCTCCAGACCAACCTCCAAGAGCAGGAGGGCTAAGAGTGAGCGATTCAGGAAATATGCTTGAGAATGAGAATTTAAAGAAAGTTACCCCCCCTCCCAAAGCATGATAAATGCACTAGAAATTCCAGGTGCAATAATCAAGCTGAATATCTTTGCTTAATTTTTTAAGTATGTGAAGATAAATAAGCAAAATAAACACTTCACTTCCTTTGGGCCATCAACTGCGAGATTATAGGATCGATCCCTTTTCGGTTTGAATGAACCTATTCAGCCGGGCTCCCCTTCCAAAACGTTCTGATCAGACAGGTGTGCAGTTTCTACAGAAAAATCTCCATCAGTGAAGATCTTCCTTAAGGCCAACAACCTGTTCATTAGATAGCCAGGGGTATCAAAAATTCTCCAGGTGTTTTCTCTCTCTTGCTCTCTCTTTTAGAGAGAGCAAGGGGTGGGGCATAGGGAGAGAATCTTAAGCAGTCTCACACCCAGGGCACAGCCCGATGCGGGGCTTGATCTCACAAACCTCAGATGATGACCTGAGTCGAAAGCAAGAGTCAGATGATTAATTGACTGAGCCACCCAGGCGCCCCTCCAGATGTTTCTTTATATCCTCAGCCCATTGGCCCTAGGACCGATATGACTAAAAAGATAGATGGGTATGAATTTAAACATGTCTCCTTTTCAACTGTAAATCCAATAATTTTGAGAAGATAGGATAAATAAAATGAGAATTGGCAAGCAGGAATTGTGATTGTCCCTAAGAACAAAATATGGTGAATGGACTTTGGAAAGATCATCTTTAGAGAGATAGTAAATGAGAAAAGAGCCTGAGAGAGGACGAGTCTCATCAGGGTGAGGCCATCACTTGTCATGGGGCTTCAAGGAGCTGGGACCCGGAAAGGGGCTAAGGCAAGCCCCTGTACTTTAGCAAGCATTTATAACACATCTTGGAAATTCCAACATTCTCTCTCTACATGTGGGGCTGTCGCAAAGAATGACCAAGGGACACATGCGTCTAAGAAAAGGAGTAAATGCTTAGCGAGGTCACACCTTCATCCTCAGTTATGCCTGTCTGAAGAAGCAGGTTTAAGAAGATTATGCTAAGTTTTTGTTTTTAAATCACGTATCTAACTCAGAACAGTACCAATTATTTCGTGTGTGAGAGAGAAAATACCCACAATTCTCAGGTTTTTTTTGTTTGCATTTATATTACCCTCTGAAAATATTGGACCACACCCTACTTTACCAATATTCCTCATTCCCATATGACCTTGCACGGAAGCATCTGAAATCGACACACAATTTCTATAATCCTCTAGTGGTTTTTTTTCTCCTTGGTAATTTCAATCATGACCAAAATTGTCTTGACTGAATCTACTTTAAGCTGACTAAACTTGAAATATTTGCCATTAGCTACTGCAAGCAACCAAGGTAACCCCAATTACAGCACACAGTTCCCTTTCTTGCCCAATAACCTGCTCAGTACTGTTGCAAGTTACGTCACACAAGCAAACACTGCAAACATTCACCCACATCTGCGGAGGAAGCAACAACATCCCCAGACCAAAGTACCTCTTACCAGTGCCAATTATGCTTCCTTTATCTTGATAAGAAGGCAGCAAATTGAATTATAACGGACGAACAAGCTATTACCCCCCCAAGGATGCACTGAAAATCCAAGATCTGGTAAAATGAAAAGTGCTGTGATTTTTAATAGCTAATTCCGTCTGCGGGTGCTTTACTGCTGTGAGCACATCTGCCCCTGGAGACAGTGTCCCCTCCGGTGACGACTGAAAAGCCCTGTTCTCTGGACCAGACTGAGAGCAGCTTCAAGAAGCCGGAAGTCACCAACCTTCCCAGGTGATCCAACACTAGCTGTAGGGTAGGGTGGCTGCCCCCACCACAGCCTGGAATCTGCAGACCCCATTCCAAACCCGGGTTTCTGTGTCTCTTCCACCTGGTTCCTTTATTTCATGCCAGAACCCCCAGGATCTCTGCGCTGCTTGGCAGCAGCAGAAGACGATGTTTTTCCAGTGTTCCTCGTTTCACACCAGGCCCTGCTTCGCGTAAGCCAGATGCTTTGCCTTAGTTTGTTTCTTCCTGTTTCCAGCAGCAGCAAAAGGCACTTAGGTACTGAAATGCACACAGAAGTGTGCTACACGCGAGAGAAACCCTTTCCACGAAACTGTCTACCTGCGGAGATGTCTATGGTGACCTGGCCCCAAGCACCCCTCCCCCCAAACTCTAGCCTCTGGAGATGCCCGGTTGAGCCCAATGGCTCAGGGCATATTGAAGCATATGAACACATTTACTCCGTGGACTATCACGCAGCCATGAGAACAGGTAAATGTGAAAAAAGAGAAATATGAAGATTACGATATATAGGTGAACACTTAGAAGAGAGAAAACCACTGAAAGGAACAGAATTTCACATTGTTGCTGATCACAAAGTTGCCGATCCCCACTTTACCCCAAGTATGGCTGCGCATGGATGTGGCCATGGACATTACAAAAGTGGAACATACTTACATATATAGCGCAAATAAACTGAAAGAAGATGATCACGGACTATTACATGCTAGGAATCTATGGGGACAGTGGTAGAGGTCTTGCCAAGCTGAGAACACCTGACACTTTAGGGGCACCTGGGTGGCTCAGTCGGTTAAGCAACTGACTCTTGATCTCAGGGTCCTGGGATGGAGCCGCCACATCGGTAGCTCCAAGCTCAGCAGGCAGTCTGCTGGAGACCCTCTCTCTCCTTCTCGCTGTGCCCCTCCCCCACTCATTGCCCACACTCTCTCTCAAATAAATAAATAAATCCAGAAAGAAAAAAAAAACAAAACAAAAACACCTGACACTTCAGAACCATGAATGTTGTCACCAGAAAGAACCTTCACCCAACCTTCTGATTTTACAGATTAGTAAATTTATAACGAAAGTAATTAAGAGATTTGTGCATTCATTGGCAGGACAGAGATGAGCCCCGGGACCTCCCCACTCATGAACTGTCCTCTTTTCTACCTAGGACGCTGCAAGGGACTCATGCAAATAAATCAGGGATGCTCCTTCTCTGCTTAGTCGTCATCCAAATCCCCACATAGTTATGAGCTCTTTTAGGGAAGCATGCTTTCCAAACACTAAAATATTTCCTAATAACCAACCTTTTTATGACTTGAGTCCCCACTCAAAATTCCATCCTCCTCCACAGCCAGATTCTACACCTGATCCTGCCTGAGACCATCTTGTACCTCCCACCGAAGGACACGCGTCCGCTGCAAAGTCTGCAAATCTTGCCCCGCAAATACAGAATTTCATGAAGTTAATCAAAATGACATCAGAGAACTTCCTCAGTCACAGGTAAAACAATGGCAAACAGGGACTGGGCAGTTTGATGAGGAAACAATCATTTCAGAGAAAAATTTTAAGTTGCTGGCAAGATAGGGATTTTAATACAGACAGAATTTAATATTAAACAATCTAAAAGGCCCAAAGGAAAACGACTAAGACCTCAAGTATTTTTGTAAAACTAGCCATCTTGAAGATGAGATGTAAGTGTCAAATGTGATTTAAAAGTACCACAACAAGGGGCACCAGAGTGGCTCAGTGGGTTAAAGCCTCTGCCTTCGGCTCAGGTCATGATCTCGGGGTCCTAGGATGGAGCCCTGCATCGGGCTCTCTGCTCAGCAGGGAGTCTGCTTCCCCCTCTCTCTCTCTCTGCCTGCCTCTCTGCCTACTTGTGATCTCTCTCTTCTCTGTCAAATAAATAAATAAAATCTTTAAAAAAAAAAAGTACCACAATATACAGTCATACAATTCTGTCCCAAAATGTACTCCTCTCAAAACACTCAACATTTAAGTTTTGTACTGCTCATTCTAAAAGATAGCCATGGTCAAAATGATAATGTAAATTTTGTTAAAAATAAACTAAAATAAATCTATTTTCATATTTTTCAGGGTGGGTTTTTTTTTTGGTAAAACAAAATCCCAAAGCTTTTCATTAAATTATGAAATGTTGGTCCCCACTTAAGTGGATTCATTTTAAATTGCCTTTTTCTGGTTCTAATTATCCGTGGATAACAAAAACCTGCCGTAGAATCTTCAGAAAGAATTTCTTAAATATAAATCGGTAATGTGAAGGATATTTATATCATTTCAAGCCAAGCATACATTTTAGAAGCAGGAAGTTCAGATCCAGAATATGAAATACTAGGGGTCACTGTGTTTTTATTTTGCCCCCTCTCATCAAACATAAAGCATTTCATATCTTATTTTATACAAAATAAAAACAAAGTTTACAAAATCATCAATGAGCAATGACTACATCCATCACAATTCTCCTAAAACATGTGAAAATACAACAATGTATTTACCATCCTGAATTAATAATTAAGTTTCTAGTTTTACATCTTATTTTACTTGAACAAAACCATGGAAAAAACTTCATAAGTTTCTTAATAGCAGCTGATTTGCATATTGTGACTGTTCTATCACGTGCAATTATCTGTGGGTCTGCATAATTTGTGGTCCAAACTTCATCTGAGAACGACCAAGTTTGCTGAGTTTTCCTACGTTCAAAATATTTATTATATGAAAATAGTTAATATTCAGGGCTGTCTAACATTCATGTAGATAATGAAAGCTATTCTAGTCTCATAAAAACACAAGGCTTTATTTTAGAAGCATCAATTATTCAGTGGAACATTTTCTTCTAGAAGAATAAGAAAAGAGAATATTTCTCCCATTAAATAAAATTGCAACAGTCTTTAATAGAAAGGCATTTTTTCTTGTACTTTTCAAATCTGTAACGATAGTACAGATCTAAATAATCGATGAGAAACAACTTAAAATGTGAGGGATAATAAGTTAAAAATTCATTTATTAGGGACTTCCCAGCTTCTGTGACCAAAATAAGACAATTTATGATTCAGTTTGTTTTTACTAATCTTGTCTCAAAGGTCAAGACCAAGATTACCAACTCCTCAAACGTGCTTATCTCTCAAATGAGCATAAATGAACAGCTCAGATTAAGACTGGGACTAAAGTTCCTTCCGGGAAGGACAATAAAGTCGCAGCTCCCACAGCCACCAGAGGCTGAAGAGGGAAGATGTGGAAAGCCTGCCATGCTCTACCGCAGACACGAATTATGTCACGACTGGGATCTAAGAAGATGAAGAATAAGCTTCAAATCACCTCTCAAGTATTTGAGACTCCCGTTTCACACATCAGATGAGCCTTCGGCTGTGGTTCCCTGCCAGGAATGGAGGGAGCCAGCAGTGGGAAGCATGTTGGCAAACGTACAACTGGAAAGTTAAGGGCCAGAGGAGTCCTTGCTCTAGTTCACTCGGGCAAGTGACTATCAACGTTTGGGGAGATCTTCAGTTGCTCTAGGGGTTTAAAGGGGGAGGGGCGGTGCGGCTCCTGCGGGGAAACTTGATCAAATCACAGGAAACAGGAGACCATGAATTTGGCTCCTTCATTTTGCCAGCTCCCTTGGAGCCAAATGTTCATCAACATTAAGGCTGCCTTTAAAAGGAAGTATATTATTAGGCTTCCTATCAGCCCTAAGAGAGGACGTGATTAAGATGAGAAGAAACCAGATTCGCTCTCCCCTGCTCTGCCGGGCAGTCTTCCAGGCGCAAGGGAGACGGAGCCTTCCCGGCCCCAGAAGCAGGTGGGCTCAGGAAATTGCCAGACATCCTCAGCCGCTGCCCAACCAGGACAAGTCTCTCACCTCTCCAAACCACTTTATTCTTCTGTAAAATGGGTATAGGAACAAACTCACACGATTCTTACAGCATTAAGCGTCAAGCATGCAGCACAGTGCTTGTCGTAAACAAAACGTCCAGATGGTTAGTTATCATTTTTTTCTGCAACGTACAGAGTAGAGTAACTTTCCACTCTGGCTGAAATTGGGGGGAAGCTGCATTAGATGGTTTCCCTAATTACAGCTGATCCTTTCCACCTAGAACCGTGATGAGGAATTCTTTGTTTTTCTGCAAGAATATAGAAACCATAATACTTCAGAATGTAGCATTACTCCAGAATAGATATGACCCACCGGGTTTGGGTTTAATGATTACTAACACGGACATAGCGCCACTCAAAGTGTGTATGTTAGCACATTTAAAATTCGTACTAACCTTCCGATGTAGAACCATCCTCGGCCCCATTTTACAGATCAGGAAACTGAGACACAGAGCCGTTAAGCAACTTGTCCAGGCATCAGAGCCAAGCCGGGGAGTCATGAGTCCCAGTCCTCTGGAGTGGAGGCTCCAGAGTTCACACGGGATCTCTGTTTTGTGTATTTATTTGGGAGATGGGGAGAGGAAATGCAGATAGGGGAGAAGGGAAAACAAAAAACCTTCTAGGAGACTCTCTTCTCTGCCAGCACACACACACATATGCTGCGAAGAAAATTTCAATTGTGAATACGTCAACAAGCCCATTGGCACTGGCTGGTTCTTCAAATAAAGACGTTCAACTCCTTCTTAAAAGGGCAGTCCTTTTCTAGAGCTACTTGGAGAAGTAGGGGAAAAGAGGAGCCTGGGCCCCAAACAAGAATGGCATCATGCAGAAGAAGCGAAGAAAGAGGACCAGTGGGCGGGCTGTCTGAGCAGAGCTGTGGTTGGAGAGAAGGGTGGTCTAGACCTTACTGCAGTGTAGACCCTGTGAATTCCAGACTTAGAGCCCTCTGTACGAACCGTCCCCTAAGTATTCTTCTTCGGTACATCTCCACACCTGAGGAAAGCCAGAGCAGCATGGGCTGCTGATGGGAAGCACATGGGCTTGGGCTGCACAAGTTCATTATCAACATTCATCGAATCTTCATTCATCATTCTTCAATCCCATTTTAAAAATTCCCATTTTAGAGGAAAGGCTAAGGCATAGAGTGTTTTGCCCCAAGCCACAGAATTATATAATTGAATTTATTATATAATTGAAATTCCAGCTTCTAGATGCTACAATAGGTTAAGGAGTCCAGCAAGGTCCCTGAAAGACAACCATCTCCCCTGTCGTGTAGAGAACCCTTGAGAGTTGGGATGGGGGAGCACTGCACCCAGGCAAGAAGACATGTACCTGTGTACACAACGATGGGAATAACAAATATTAATGTATTTACTGTTGTGGTTACATTGCAGCTGTTTTGCAAGTGGTTCCCAAAAATACAATTTGTTTTTTAATTTTTTTATTTTCTTTAAAGATTTTATTTGTTCATGAGAGAAAGAGCATGTGTGCAAGAGAGCACAAGCAGGGGGAGGGGCAGAGGGAGAAGCAGGCTCCCCAGGGAGAGGGACCCAGATGACTGAGGCAGGGCTCAATCCCAGGACTCCGAGATCACAACCTGAGCTGAAGGTAGACGCTTAACCAACAGAGCCACCCAGGCACCCCCCAAAATACAATTTAATGCTTTCTTAGTATAACCCAAAGAAAAAAGGAAAAGTGAAGAAGAATTTGGATTTAATTTGTGGAAAACCCGAATGTGAGAAATTGACATGCTAACCAATTTGTAACTTGGGAGGGTGAATGACCTTGATGTTTCCCATGAGAAAACCCTGCTGCCTCAATCATCTTCCTCCAAAAAAGAGGTTCTGAAGGAAAATAAATTTTGAAGGAAAATAAATCCCATATTTTGTATTAAAAAGAAAAAAGCCTAGGTGGCTAGGTGTAGACAATGGAAAGCTCATTCATCCAAACAAATTAAAAATGGCTTCAAGTTTTCTTTAAGCTCTGTTTCAGAATCGAGAAACGGGCTAATGAGCAACAAGGTGGTGAAGCTCCATGCCCCATGTGGCCACACCTGTTTAAGCAAAGAGACAGGCCGGCTGAAAAAGCACTCTCATCCAATGACACCGTAAAAGTCTGTATTTTAATGTGCCGGAAAGACAAATTTGAACAACTGGTCGACAGGCTGGATTTAACTCAGCCCTTCCCTTGGTCTGATAGCTGAATAAAAGAATGGATTTTAATAATTGAACTACTGCTGTTCAGTCACCATATTTCTCATGATAGCTCAGGTCAAACTGACAGAGATTTTTTTCAGCAAGATTTGCCAAGTTTTTTAGAGGGTGGTACTGGGGGGGGAGGGGAGACACCAGATGTGAAGTGAGATGGGGCCACATCTCCAGGTAAGACAGACGGTGGGAGGTGGCTCAGGCCCAGGCCCCAGCTCACCTGAGGGTCCCCACCAGGCCGGGTCATCAGGGCACTACAGGCTGGTAAAAATGGTAAGCTCTGGAAAAAACAACCCCAACAAACCAAACCTGGTTTGGATTCTAAACTCTCCCTTTAGATAAATTTGTGACAAACTGCAAAGTGATTTTCTTTTTCTTTTAATTTTCATTTTTTTAATTTTTTTAAATTTTATTTATGTATTTATTTATTTATTTATTTATTTATTTTTAGCAACGTGATTTTCAAGGCTTAATCAACACCGCTGGGCTCTGGCTTACCAAGGGGAAGATGAAGGAAGGGAGGTTCCCAAACCCAGGGTGGACTTTGCTATTTTTCTTCAAAAAGAAAAAAGATGACGCAACAAAGAGTAAAAATATAGATGAAGTAAATGAATTCACCTAAAATAAGGGGCGGGGGGGTGCCTGGGTGGCTCGGTTGTTAAGTGTCTGCCTTCGGCTCAGGTCATGATCTCAGGGTCCTGGGATTGAGCCCCGCATCGGGCTCTCTGCTCAGTGGGGAGCCTGCTTCCCCCTCTCCCACTCCCCCTGCTTGTGTTCTCTCTCTAGCTGTGTCTCTCTCTGTCAAATAAATAAATAAAAATCTTTAAAAATAATAAATAAAATAAAATAAGGAGGGGCTCCAAAGGCAGGCTTCTTCAGCAGAATATTTTGCCAAGACAGATCTGTTCAGTGCATTAAGACAGAACTGCTGAGATAAAGAGGGAGCTTGAGAGATGGAGACGGTGCTCGTGAGAACACTGAGATTCTAGCTTTGTTCACGTGTGAGGGAAATTCATGATAAAACAAAGACCATCACCAGCCAGTTGTTCACTGAGAAAGTCCTTTGATGAGTATTTCCCTGAAAACACTCTAAGCTACCACGCAATCCCAGGGTCACCCTCTCACCGAGAAGACACACTTAGAAAATCTTTCCACCAACAAGAGCCTGAACAGGAAGAATTCTGGGCACATCCCCCCCCCTTGGTGAATCCTCTCCCGCGGCTTATAAAGTAGTGAAGAAAGTCATTTCCTCTCCATTATTTGTGTGGGACACTCCGGCTGGTTACCCCTGGCCCCCACAACCCCAGCATAAGTTCATTCGTCCCAACTACTCAGGTACTTGAATAAAACCAAGCTTGAGAAGTGCTAAGTTTAGCCCATAACCTCAAGGTGCACCTGACCACCGCCAGGAGGAGGAAAGGGACAAGCAGGGTACACTGTTGGTAACACTACTTCCTATTGTGTGTACTCCAGGCCTCCCCAGCCTGATCATCAGCCCCCCCCCCAACAATAGAAGGCCCATCAGCATGGCCTACCCTCCCCTCACAAGGAGAGGCCCGGCATGGTGCCCCACTCCCCGGTCCACAGCACCAAACGTGTGACCCAGGCCAAAGGGATGCCTTTCCTAACACCTGACTTGGCAACAGTAGAAAAAAGAGGGTCCCCTTCTTTCTGGCTGAGTCCACACTGTAAGGGCTGCTGTAGTCATCTTTCAGACCCAAGAGAAAATGAGGCCAATATACAGAGCACACTCGAGTCCCCACAGAGGCCATCTTCCCCCTTGAATTTCCCTCCTAGGTAAGTCAACAAATCCCATGTTTGGCTTAAGCTACTTTGAGTTAGGGAAGAGGGGGAGATAAGCCAGCCCCAATTTTCCTCAAGAAAACTGTTCTTTTTTTTTTTAATAGGAATAAGCAAAACTTTATATCTAATAATATACTCAGTTACCGTTTCTGGTAAAAAAAGATTCCTCATTTGGACAGGAAATAATTTGTCACAAATACATCCATAAAGTGGCCACTTACGTTTTGCCGAAAACTGTTCTACCTTGATACTTAAAATCTTATAGTAAATGGTTTAATTATAAGGTTCCAAGGTATCCTTTAATATATTGTAACGCTCTGATACCGCTGAAGGATCACATCGAATACTTATTAAAGAATTACATCATGTCAGACAGGACAAGGTAGCATTAAAAAAAATAATAATAATAACCACCAAAGATGTTTCACAGTGAACTGTTCCCAGGCTTAAGCCTTGTAAAGACTTGTAGAAAGGACAGAATAAGTCTTACTCTGAATAAGTGTTCCATCAGAATAAGAAAAGCTACTTAAAGGAAAAACTCCACACCCAACAGCACAACCCAAGGTCTAAATGCAGCATTTACGTGGGGGAGTGGGGGGAGGGGAAGCTGGAAGACAAAATTCTCCCTGGAGGCCAGAGGCAGGGATGCTGACTTCCTTTCCCACTGGCTTCTCCCCTGAGCTAAGCTCCTGCGGGGTCCACCAAGGAGCCCCTGCAGGGGGCTTCCGCACCCACTCCCCAGGCCATTGGCGCAGCTCTAGCCAGAATCGGCAAGTGAGCTCAGGCCACACACTGATGAGGTTCATCAGAGGTGGAGGGAATGATCAGCGAGGTTATTCCATTTCATAAATAAGGCAACTCTGACAGGGATCAGTTCAAAATGTGTTATGGTGACACAGAAAATACATCCTTAAACCAACAAAGCTCACAGACCTTTGATCTCTCAGGACTTTCCAACCTACTGCCTCTGGGGAGGAGGCTAATCTCCTCCCCAGGTGCTTCACCTCCTCCTCCTCCTCGTGGAGCTGCCCCTGGGCTACTCCTCTCCCTGGTACAAACCCCCCACTTCCACTTCACCACTGACGCCTTCTTTTCTGCACATCTGAGTCCTAGGGTGGGCCTCAAGTTCTAGAACAGAGATGGAGGCTTGCTGGCCTCGATTCCTGGCCTGGATTCTAATGGAACTTGACGGGCTGCCTAACAAATAAATATTCGTTCAATGGATAAATCATATTTTCATATTTCCTGTTCGTTGTAAAAACAAATAAAAGGAAGAAAATGATTTAAAAAAAAAACACAAAACCTTGCCTATTAGGATCTCAAGAAAGACATTCTAAAAATGTGAGGGAAGAGGCGCCTGGGTGTCTCAGTGTGTTAAAGCCTCTACCTTCGGTTCAGGTCATGATCTTAGGGTCCTTAGATCATGGGGCTCTCTGCTCAGCAGTGAGCCTGCTTCCCCCTCTCCCTCTGCCTGCCTCTCTGCCTGCTTGTGATCTCTCTCTCTGTGTTAAATAAATAAATAAAATCTTTTTTAAAAAATGTGAGGAAGCCCAACATAGGCTGAGGGGTAATATGAAATAATCTAGGCATTTGTTCTTGATACAGTATGTTTTGGATAAAAGAAAATAAATTCTAACCCTGATTCTCCCCCCATCTTCATGGTTTTTCATCGGCATTCTTAAATTGCCCTGGGTTCAGTGACTGGAGGTTCTCTCCTAACACTGGATTTGAAGGTAACTCAGGTAACTCGGGTCAGTTCGGGGTCAAATATCAGATAGGGAGCCCGTCTACTCTTCCTCTCCCCAGGCTGGCCAGGCTGAGAGGGGGGCTGTCACCCTCCGGCCATCTCTGCCACCTGTTGTCAGAAGCCCGCCTCTTGAAAATCACATCTTCCAGCCCAAACGCATTCCTTTTCTCCACTCGTGTGCTGTCCATTCATGGCAAGTGAAGCGGGAACGAGCAGGAGGACAGAACACAGGCCCCTCTGTCAGCCAGTCCTTCACTGGCACTCCAGCAGCCCCTGAGCCTTTGGGCTCCGAACAAAGACCCCAGCTGGGGGAAGGGGGGCAGGGCGGGGGGGCGGGGGGAGGGGCACTAGCAGACACGTGGGCCCAGGCAGGCAGGCGACTACTGCTAAGCCAGTGGCCTCAAAGGGGTAGAGAAGCACAGCGGGGAATCCCTGCCGCGGGCTGTTTCTCACCCCCCCCCATTCCTCAATACCCCAAGAAACCCAGCGGATGGTAAAGGCAGAGCCCCCCGCTGTGAGGGGACCATGGGGCTTGTGGGAGAACTGAGTATTTACTGCTGTTTCCTGAATGTTTGTGTCTCCCCTCCTGCATGTGTTGCAACCTCATCCCCAGTGTGACGGGTTGGTGGGGGAGGCCTTTAGAGGGAATTGGTTCATAAGGGGAAAACGCTCATGAATGGGGCTCGTTAAAAAAGAGACCCCAGAGGGGCACCTGGGTGGCTCCGTGGGTTAAAGCCTCTGCCTTCGGCTCAGGTCATGATCTCAGGGTCCTGGGATGGAGCCCCGCATCCATCAGACTCTCTGCTCAGCAGGGAGCCTGCTTCCCCCCTCCCCCCCGCCCCGCCTGCCTCTCTGCCTACTTGTGATCTCTCTCTCTTTCTCTCTGTCTAATAAATAAATAAAATCTTAAAAAGAGAGCGAGAGAGAGAGAGACCCCAGAGAGCTCTTTCCGCATTCGCACCAGGTGAGGGCAGGGCAGCAAGACAACCGTCTATGAATAGGAAGAAATGGGCCAGCACCTGAATCTCGGACTTCCCAGCCTCCAGAACTGTGCGAAATCGAGGTTTGTTATTTCAACCTGCAGAGTCTCTGGAATCCTGTTAGAGCCGCCCAAACAGACCAAGACTTTTATCAACCTTGAAATGCACTAGTGTATCCTTCCCAGCCTAGCACCCCCAAAACCTCAACCACTCTTCCTCCACCAAACCTAAGATTCCCCACAAGGTTTCTAAGTCCAAAGAGCTCTCACCCGTCCCTCCATTCACAGCAGGTGGAAAGGAGGGAGGAGGATTCTGTGAACAGTTACACTGAATTGGGGCAGAACTGGGACCTGAGGTGCGGTCCACACTTAACACCACCCCCCCACAGGCCATTCAAGTAATTATTCTATTTCACTGCTCCATTCATCAGTTCATCATCCTTTCTTCCATCAGGAAGGAAGATTTAAGACCTAACCTCCAAAAACAAAAGACATGCATAGGTACCTCCCTGGAGTCTTGGGGTGGGAGCAGGGTGCGCTACTCTAACTTGTAATACATTTTTTAAAAAACATTACCACTCACTTACGCACAGATTTTACACTTGAACTGAGATGTCTGCCAATCTGTTTAAACCATGAAAATGTGGTGTCAATTTTTAATGTATTATTATCTCTTGAAATGCAAAGGGAGTAGAAATGACAACTCCACAGTTTTATTTGTGAATACGTGTAATATAAATCACAAAATGCTGGAAGTTCTTTATCCCAGGATATTGGTAATTGAAGGAAAACTGGGGGGGAGGGGGGCAGGGGGGACATTTTCTCCTTCAATTTGCAACTCTCCCAAAAAGCTTTTGCAGTAGGGTCAAAGATAACGTAGGCTGCATAAATATTCATAGTCAAAAGGAAAAACAGATACATGGCAGGCTGCAAATGTCCCCCCAAAGATATCCATGTCTCAATCCCTGGTACCTGTGAATGTTATCTAATAGGGCAAGGACTTTGGCAATGTGATAAACTTAAGGATCTTGAGATGGGGGAAATAATCCTGCATTATTTGGATGAACCCAAATCCCCAATGTCCTTAAAGGAGGGAGGCCAAGGGAGACTGACTCTAGAGGAAACGGTGGGGTGAGGGTGAACACACATAGCAGTGACATGTTTTGAAAAGATTTCAACCCCCTAAAGACTCATTTTGGACTTCGGATTTCCAGGACTATAAGAGAAGAAAACTAAGTCTATGCCAATTTGTTACAGTGGCAACAATAAACTGTAGTATGATGGTTTGATTAAATTGCTTGATCATAAAGCTAGTTGAAAATTAATAATTATAGGGCGCCTGGGTGGCTCAGTCATTAAGCGTCTGCCTTCAGCTCAGGTCATGGTTCCGGGGTCCTGGGATCAAGCCAGGGAGCCTGCTTCTCCCTCTCCCACTCCCCCTCCTTGTGTTCCCTCTCTTGCTGTGTCTCTCTGTCAAATAAATAAATAAAATCTTAAAAAAAAAAAGAAAATGAATAATTATAAATTCTCATACTCATACACGTAAATTGCTAAGTCTGACCTAATACGTGCTGTGTGCCTTTTCTCTTTGCAAAAGCTAGAGCTCTGGTTCCATTTCAGACCAAGACCATCCCATCATTATTTTCAAGATGGAAATGGAAATCTGTATTCTACTTTTATTCTCTTATAAAAGCATGTTTTCTTAAATCTTAAGGTGTGTTTAATTCTTAGGTATAATTCTTATTACATATTAGGATTCAAAATATCTTTTGGGGGGGCGTCTGAGTAGCTCAGTCAGTTAAGTATCTGACTCTTGATTTCAGCTCAGGTCATGATCTCAGGTCCTAAGCTCGAGCCCTCACTGGGCTCTCAGCTCAGCCAGGAGACAGCTTGAGCATCTCTCCCTCTGCTCCGCCCCCCCCCCCCCCCCGGCCTTTGGGCTGGCTCTCTTGCTCTCTCTCTCTCAGACAAGTAAATCTCCAAAAAATATAACTTTTGGAATTGACTCCACTTTAATTTTAAAATAGGAATAAAAAAGACA
>CM052807.1:22662509-22746895 GCA_028533885.1 Nasua narica | reverse complement strand
TGGCATTTGTCTTCAGCTCAGGTCATGATCCCAGGTTCCTGGGATCGAGCCCTGCATCAGGCTCCCTGCTCAGTGGGAAGCCTGCTTGTCCCTCTCCCACTCCCCCTGCTTGTGTTCTCTCTCTCTCTCTCTGTCAAATAAAAAAATAAAATATTAAAAAAAAAAGAACACAATTTGTCTATGATCTACTCTGCATCTTAGGCTGTATTTGTTGGCTGAATAATATACACAGAAGATTGAAGGAGAACTCAAAATTAATTAACTTTATTAATTATATACTCATTGCTTTCTCTCCAGTTCTAGAAACTGTTTCAATAATAACAAACCAACGTTTAATCAATAAAGAGATGCTTTACTTAAGACAATAGGTAAACATGTTAGCTGCCCCAACTGACCCAGGACCTTAAACTATGATTTATCCCGGAAATATCCGAAGCATTTATAAACAGAATAATAAAGCCCCATATTTGCTTAATAAGAATAATATGTGACAGCTTGAAAGTCTAAGAAAGAGCAGAGAGAATAAATTCAAGTAACTTTGTAGCAGAGTGCTTTGATTATACACCTTGAGTAGCTCTAGCGATTATAAAAAAAAAAAAAAAAAACTATGGTAACTCTTACTTGCTAGTCTTCTGGTGGTAGCACCACTGGTGTTGAAATTCAGATGCTCTTTTATGTGTCTGTAAGTAGCATAAAGCAAATGCCTAAACATTCACTTCCTCTTGGCAACTCGGGTTTTCAACATGGGAAAAGTGAGATACAAATGCAGTATTAGGGAAACATGAGGAAGGGCCCCAGTGAACGTGGATTTGAATGGGAGAGTATCAGTATGAATTAATAACTTTTTTCTTAAATTTATGTCCTAGACCTGTCTACAGAAAAGGCCTAGAAATAAGGATATCACATCAGCACAGATGGTACCCAGACTCTTGATTTCTAAGCACCACTCCATGAAAAGGAACCAGGCTCCAGAAGAAATGCCAGGTTCCAAATTTGTGGCAAGGAAAGCCCATGAATCTGGAAATTATAAAATCCCTTTAAAAATAGAGAGATTTTAAGATTCTCACCTAAGTGACCAAACTTGGAGGTACCCAAGGAGGGATGATCTAATTACACCTGTCTCCTAATACAATTAACTAAGTGCACAACATCACTTCTGGGCAAAGGTGTTCAACCTAAATCTAGTCATCAGGAAACAAGGAGACAAACCCAGAACGTGGCACACAGGTCATGACTACTCATCCAGAGTTTGGAAAGAAAGGACAGTTTTCCTAAAAAATAGAAAGTGGCAAAAGCTCTATTCTCGAGCAGCAGAGACCAAAGGAGCATTAACCAAAAGAAATGCACGAACACTAACTGGGCAAGGAGAACATAAAGAAATATTTTGGGAGGCGCCTGGGTGGCTCAGTGGGTTAAAAAGCCTCTACCTTCGGCTCAGGTCATGATCTCAGGGTCCTGGGATGGAGCCCAGCACGGGGCTCTTTGCTCAGCAGGGAGCCTGCTTCCCCCTCCCTCTGCCTGCCTCTCTGCCTACTTACGGTCTCTCTCTTTCTCTCTCTGTCAAATAAATAAATAAAATCTTAAAAAAACAAGAAATAAAAATAAAATAAAATTTTTTTAAAAAGATATTTTTAGACAATTGGAAAATTTGTAAAGGAACTGTATGTTAGATAATATTGTTGAATAAGTGTCAATTTTCTGCAGGGTGATACTGGCTGGCATTGTGATTAAGAGGAGACTGTCTTTATTCTTAGGAAATGCCTGACATATTTAGGGATAAATTTCATGACATCGGCAACTTACGTTCAAATGGCTCTACATGGGAAAAACTGTATGTAATAAAGGACAGTCAGTCTAGGTGAATGAAAAGGATGTGTAAGATTCACTGAACTGTTCTTCCCATTTTTCTGTAGACTTAAACATTTTCAAAATTCAAAAAGTTGGAAAAAAATTCAAGGAAAGGGAATTTTAAATGTCTTTAAAACCTCATATCATTATTTCGTCCTAAATTGATTTCTGCTAATTACTATGTCTGCTTGAAGATATCTATGGTAGTAGTAGCAGCAGCAGCAGTTGTATTAAAGAATCAGAGAAAGCGGGGCACCTGGGTGGATCAGTCCAATCAGCTCAGGTCATGATCTCAGGGTAACAAGGAGAGTCTCATCGTCAGGCTCCACACTCAGTGGGGAGTCTGCTTGATTCTCTCTCGCTCCCTCTCCCTCTGCTCCTCTCCCAACTCACATTTGCGTGCTCTCTCTCTCTCTCTAAAGTAAGTAAATAAAATCTTTTTTTAAAAAAAAAGGATAAAAGAAAGAATATTTTACAGATTATAAGTGATTTTAAAGTAATAATTGGATGGGTTATGGCCAGTTTAAAATAACATGGCATATTTATAAATAATAACAGCCAAAGCCACCGTGCTAAATACTTTTCATGTCTTATCTCACTTAATGCAGATAGATACCATCATCATTCCTACCTTATAGATGTAGAAGTTCAGGCTTAAAACCGTCATAGAGCTACTATATTATCAGGGCTGTAATTTGAACGGAGGTAGTCTGACCCAACTTTTTTCAAATGTACAAACTTACATTCATGAAAAGAGGAAATCAATCATTGGGAAACAGAAGCTTTGCACACATTTCTAGAGGATGAATATAACCATAGGAACATGCAACCAGAAAAGAAGAGAATGCAGAATGCCTAAAAAATACACGATCAGAAAACAAACAAACAAAGAGAGCTACTGGTATTTACAAATATGGTTGCTAAGTAAAAACCTCAATAGGAGAGTTAGAAGTTAAAATTAAGGAAATCTCTCGGAACACAGAGCAAAAGGACAAAGAGATGGAAAATCAAAGACAAGATAAAAAGATGGAGGATTAATCCAAGAAGCTTAACATCTAAGAGAAGTTCTGAAGACCACAGAAAAGTGAGGAAAGAAAGGAAAAGCAGCAAAGATCAGAGAAATAATATAAGAACACTTCCCAGAGTGGAAGACAGACATGTGTTTGGACTTCAAGATTGTGCCAGCTGTCACTGCATTGCTCAGCCGCCCATCCACCCCATTTCCGTCCTGGATGATACTGGAGATGCACACCAGCGAGTCTTGGTCTGAGCACCTTGCAGGTGGATTCAGAGTCTGGCAGGTACCCCGCAGTTGGCGTCTCACGAGGTGTAACAGCAGCACGCCTGTGAGTGTTTCCCAGTGAGAACTTGCAGGCAGGCACCCAGCAAGGCCGGTAGGTACCCTGCCTCGGTGGGGGGCAGGGAGGGGGCTTCCTGCACCTCACCCACCTGCTCTGGAACCAATGGACCACAAGGCATGTCCTCTCCAAGGGATGACTCTCAGCTTTGTTTGGGGAGAGGCGAGGGGCAGTGACTTGCCCATCTGATCCTGCATCAGTCCTAGAGGAAGCAGCTGCTCTCTGTGGCTGCCATTCCTGTATTCTTCACTGGTTCTCTTTTCCCCTTAGTAGCGAATCCCCCACTAACCCCTTAGGAGTTAATGCCTCACTAGTAATTAATAATTCTTTGCACTTCCCGGGCCCAAATGCCTGTTTGATTTTTGTCTCCCAAATAGAAGCTGATACACCCACTAACTACCAAATACAATAAATGAGAAAAGACTAATACCCAGACACTTGACTATGAAACTGTAGAATATCAAGGAATGAAGAAAAACAGAGGAACTCTAGGAACTTCCGAAAAGGAAAAAAGAATCATTAAAAAAGATTTGAAAAAAAAAATCAGACCCACATGTGGCTTTTTCCTATCAGCAAAATTTTTGACATTTAGAGAAAAAAAGTATTTCAAACCTATAAATACATACCAATCATAGTGAAGAACATTTTCAACCATACAAGACTTCAGAAAATGTACTTCAATCTGAGGAAGTCATGTGAGATTATATCCCACCAAAATGAGAGTAAAAAACAAGGAAGGGAAAATATAGCATGCAAGAATGAGAGAACAAAGCCTTGCATTCCAGCAAAATGAGCAGGAGCAGATTTAGGAAGCAGGGAGAAAATCAATGAGGGGCTCCAGAAGAGACATCTTTGAGATGAACGCATTTATTTTGAGCAACAGACAAGTGAGTTAAAACCTCGAGATTCTTAGGGATACAGTAAAGGAAACGTGGGTCTTCCCTCCAAAGGGAAGGAAAAAAAAGTCAGATCAATAAAAACACCAGGACAACTGGCAAAAACAAAATGTAAGACATGATCAAATGGTGCTATGATACTGAGCACTTGGTGAAACTTAACAAAGGAAACCATTTGAAATTAACATTAGAAATTTCCTCCTTTAAAAAAAAAAAAAAAGAAATTTCCTCCTTTCAGCAATGCTACAGTTGTGCTATTGAAATTATAGGGAGGGAAGTACACTTATAGCACACTACTTGGCTCTGACACAAACAATATTTACATGAACACACTCATTGGCTTGTAACCTTGAGACTCAACCCAGGGAATAAGAAAAGCAAATTGCGCCAGTTAGATAAGGCAGATGTTATCAACGTTAACACTTAAAAGTAAAGACATAGCTGAGAAAGTTGAAAGACGGACTGCTGGAAAAAAAAACCAGGCAGACAAAAGGGTAGCAGTATTTAGTACCCACATGTCACAAAATTTGAGATAAAAGGTGGTAAGCAGGTGAAACCATATAGAGACTGATGAATATTGCAATTGCAATAGTAAAGACCAGGGTTCATACCATGATAAAACTAAGAAGTTACACATGCCCCCGTGTGTGTGCTTCATCTATACACAGCAGACAGAGTCAACCCAAAGCAGATACATCAAAACAGCTGAGCAAATATGTTATTAGAGTTACAGAAGTAATACCCACTAACAGAATTAATGGGAACCATTAAAAATGTGTTGCCTCTGGAAAACAAGACTCTTTTTTTCATTATTATCTACCACCTGATTTTTTTTTTCAGCCCTGTTCCTCAATCACTGGGACATTGAGAAAATAACCATCTAGCGCCAGAGTTGGCAGATGGCAACCGATGGCAAATATTTGAGGCACTGTGAGCCATACAGGTCTCTGGCAGCTCTGTAAGTCTGCCACTGTAATGTGAGCCATCTGTAAATGGATGGGCGGGACTGTTTCAATAAAACTTTATTTACACAAACAGGTGGCAAGCCAGCCTCCACCTTCAGCCTGTAGTTTGCTGAGCCCTGATTTAGTCCACTGTTTCCCAACCTACACACTACAGGATACTCCAATATATTTAAGAGTATCCCCCCAAAAAAGGGAGAGATTCCATGATCAAAGACTTTAGAAAATGCTAGGTTAAATAAGCCTGAACAGTCTTCTCTACTCCAGGACCATGGCCCCGAAAGTGCTGACGAGCTCTGAATACCCAACATGGAAGTAATCTAGAGCACACAACATTTCTCCTACTTGTCTGAATACACTGGAGGAGCATCAGAGGCCACTGGTGTTCACGGGAACAGTCTAGGAAAGCGTCATAATCAAACTCCTATCCTGCGAAGATGAAAAAATAAGACTGGGCAAGTGGTACGTGACTTGCCCAGGGCTACGTGACCAGATGGTGTCAGAATGGGACCAGCGGCCAGCCGGCACAGGGTGCTGGCTGCGTCCCCACAAGGCTGCCCATGAGGTGCCTACAGAAGAAATGGGTGCCAAGCTAGTAACATCTCTAACCCACGTGACTTCCGGTCACACTTCACACCTCAAAACAATGTAACTGCATCAGTGCAACAATACTTAAACCTCAAAAAGCTGAGGACTTTGGAGCTAGATTTTACTATTTTCTTTAGAACCATCATGATGTGAGCAGAAGTGTATAATGGGTCCCATTCACTATGAATCTTGTTTCCTCATCTCTAACATGGGGGGGGGGGAGTAGAAACAATAGAAAATAAAAAGAAAATAAAAAGAAACTTTTCTCTCAACTCTTTTGTGATTCCAGCACATGTTATTTGGTGGTACTAACCATACTTTACATGTTACAGCCTGTAAGTAACAAGTTCCTGTTGATTAAGCTCTATCTAAAGTACAACATTGTACAAAGCACACAGCAGGCGTGTGGGAGGTCAGAGCAAGCAGAGGAGGGTCAGGGGGAAGCCTAAATTCTGTGATGATAGTACTGAAATAGAAACCAGAGCAATCTACTCCAAACAGAGATGTTCAGGATATAAACTAAAAAAAAAAAAAAAAAAATTAAATTTAAAAAATTTTTAACAAAAGAAAGAAAAAGAAAACAAAACAAAAAGCTAGGTGGTGCTGGCAAGGTGGGCTCGAGCACAATTGAGCTACCTGCTCTGAAAACAACATCCCGGTTCACGAGGGGTTTCTGACTCTTAGAATGTCGTAGGTCATTTTCTTCGATTTCATGAATCAACCGTTCCATTTTCTTCATGTTTTTCAGGTGTACTTTCACAGCCTGTGATCACTCACAGGGATGGAGTTGTGAAAATATTCTTTGCCGACTTAGCTAAGGGGAAGCTTCCACTCTCACTAATGGTGCGAAAATGCAACCTGCTTTTTCCAGAACCATGGGAAAGCTACCTCTGCTGACAGAATTCCCATCCAACCACATCCAGGTCAGATTGCTCCAGGGGTCATCAGTCAGTGGCCCATGGGAAGAGCAACTGCAGCTGACCTACAAATCTCACCCTGGCCTTGGCCCAATATTCCAACCCACAGACTGTCCCTGAGGTCACAATTCCCGCTCTGAGACTTGTCCTGATGGCCTCATGCGGTGGGAGCTTGTCCAACCATTGGGGCACAGTCATAAAATCCTTTGGAGACCACTAATTATCCAAGACTTCCTTTGCTACACTCCCAAAGTTCCCGGTGCTGTGGGGCCGGGCAAGGAGGAAGCAGCTGCAGGGCAAGAAAGTTGAGAGCCCATCTAGGTGTTGATACGAGCCCTCGATTTCAATGCAAACCAGCCCCTGGCATGCCCTGCCTGGTACTATCTGTTTAAACTGTGGCAAGAGCAACTGAGGAACTGAACATTTTAATTAATTTTGTTTTAAAAAACGGAAGTAGTGTAAAATGTTTCTGCATTAAGCAGAAACTTATCACTTTAGTAAGATTACATTTCACTCGTAATGCTCTATTGCCTAGGATGGTATTGGTCTATTGCCGTGTGTGAGTCTACACATAAGCATATTGCTGATCTAGCTGGTGCTAAGAACATGATTGATGATTCAATTTAAATGATTTTTCTTCCTACACACCATGTAGGAAGAATGCTTCCTACATGGTGTGTAGACACTGTATATGTCTAGGTGAATATACCTAGGTGTGTAGACACCTGTACCTGAATATACCTAGGTATATATATACCTGAATATACCTACCTGAATATACCTAGGTGTGTAGACACTGTATATGTCTAGGTGAATATTTTATACAGACAGCACAAGTTACAGTGATAATTATGTAACAAGTAAATCAAAATATGTGTTTTAATGAAATGTATAATTTACTTTTCTAGCTTATAAGGTGAATATGATCAAATTTTCAAATTTAAAACAAGAACAATTTAAATCAGATTTACTATTGATATAAAATCAAGTGGAGATACAAAAGCTAGTACTATAATTAGAACAGTAAGGGAAAAAAGGGACTGGAATAAATCAAAAATGTCATGAGCGATACCAGCTGCAATTTGTTGGAGCAGAGAAAAATGAAAAAGGCTGTTTATTGCATCAATCAAAGATGATAAAGCAGATACTTTAGCACATAATTAAGCAGATTATTAAAGGACAATTTCAGCAAAGACACAGTGAATGTGATACAAAATTTTCTTTCAATAGTCAAAAAGGGATCAGTGAAATTAGTCAGGATTAAATGACCAACAAAAACATTTTAAATGATTTTTAATAAAATCTGAGCTTATAACTTTGGCCCGCTATAAAACATCTCAAATTCTTAAACAATAACAACAGAAATACACACATACACATACACACATATGGAGAGATGGTAAAAAAAATTATTTAGTTACGGAAATTCTGTTAGAAAATTATGAGGAAAAGATAAAAAAAGATATTGCACAAAAAAATGAAAGATTTTAAATTAAGCAACCAAATAATTGCCCAGACAAAACAAGATCTTTCTAATAATATCAAAATATCAAAGATAAATAAATTCAAAATTTGAAAAATCACAAGAAGCTTTCTGTAGCTTTAGATGAGTCATGCAACCTAAGAGATGCTGCCAAATTAGTACTTTGGGTGCATTTTTGTCTCAAAAGACTTCCAACTTATAAAAATGTTGTCAATTCACAGCTGAAAAAAAACTGAACTCATGGCATAGATACTTCTGAATCTTTTCCATCTGTCAAAGAAGAATTTTCACTAGCTATGAAAACATAAAGCTTCTATGATAATAGTGCTCCAGTGATGCTGGGCCAAAAATCCAAACTTACTAACCCTTTCAAATAGGAAACTGGTACTTTTTTTCTCTCAGTGCTTCATTCTACTGTTTGATAGTAACTTGCAGTTGGTTTTCTAAAGCACAGCCTATGAAAATTGTCATGGATATCATTGGTCAAGTTGTTTAGTATATACACATAAATGCTATGAATTGCTATCGGTTTATAGAATTGTTGAAAGAAATTAATGGAAAATAATTAATGCAATAATCATGTGTTCTCTGCAAGCAGATCTTTGGTTGGGTCATGAAAGAGTTCTAAGATTTACCCTATATTTAACTCCAGTTCAAGATTTTCTTTTATTATTTATTTATTTGTTTGTTTGTTTGTTTACTTTTTAAAGATTTTACTTATTTATTTGACAGAGAGAGAGAGACCACAAGCAGGCAGAGAGGCAGGCAGAGAGAAAGGGGGAAGCAGGCTCCCTGCTGTCCCTGCTGAGCAGAGAGCCTGATGCGGGGCTCGATCCCAGTACCCTGAGATCATGACCTGAGCAGAAGGCAGAGGCTTAACCCACTGAGCCACCCAGGCGCCCCCAAGATTTTCTCTTAACAAAAAGAATCTTGCCAAACACTCAATAAAGACCAAAAAAAAAAAAAAAAAATGACAGTGTGATTTTTGTTTTCTCAGAGATATCACACTGCATATGAACAAGCTAAACTGGAAGCGCCAATAAAAGGAAAAGCTTATTTACGACCTTGCCAAACGAGTACGAAAATATACATCAAAATTGATACTTTTTATAAATCAAAAATAATGTTTTATACATTTTTCTAACTTGCATCAATATGCAGAAGATCTAATAGAAAGCAAAAGCGTTATATAAATTGTCTTCAGAATCCATAAGAAAAACTTGAAGAATGCTTTATGGAGACTTTTAAATTTAGAGTTCGTTTTTAATTTTTATAATAGCCCTCTGAATTTAATAGTAAACAGACACAGCTTTAAAAATGATAAGCTGTTTTGTTTCAAAACATTTTGTTTCAAAAGTGATATCAATTTTTCTAAAAAAACATTAACTAGTCAATTAAAATAGCAAATATTAAAGGAAAATGGGTTTCGGCACCTGATTCAGTTATTGGAAAACGTAAGTATGTTTGGAACTTTGTTACACAAATCTACTTTTACAACTATGAATTTTAGGAAATCTAAATACAAACCAAGAATTTCAGATGAAAATACAGTATCTGCATTTAGATCTGCTATAACTCTAACATACCCACCAAATTTTAAGACTCAGTGCAATAAAACACTCTCATAAATATTTTTATATTGATTACACGTTGAAATGATAGCATTTGGGGTTGAAAGGGCTTAGAAAATATATTATTGAAATTAATTTCCCCTGGTTTCTTTTAATTTTTTCTATGTGACTACTAGAAAATGTAAAATTAGATATGTGGTTCACATTACATTTCTGTTGAATAGTTAGAGACTGAGTACTCAAGTAGGCTTTTCTCAGAAGCATTAAGATCATTGGAAAATTTCTTAGAAACGCAGACTCTCAGGCCCCAACCAAAACCTACTGAATAGAATTGGAATTTTATTAAAAATTCCAGGTTTGGCCAAGATGAAGTAATAGAAAACAGATTTGTGCTTTTGCCTGAGACAATAAAAGAAAGAAAGAAGACAAAAATATGTGAAAAATGGTTTTCAGGAGACAGGATATCAGAAAGTAAATTAAGCAAGCCTATGACTGTCTCATCTTATTGTCTTAAGAGATTTCCTGGCAGCGACATAGGAGGGAAGAACAGAGGAAGGGCCCAGTGACTTCCTGAGTTGAGGATACAGAGCTGAGAGTCTTGGAAGACAAAGAGTTTGGAGGGGAGAAAGGAACAGCACAAAGAGAGAACTTCAGAATCCTCAGAGTCACCCCTGAGTACTTAGTGGAGAACTGATCAGTGCATGTGTGAGCGAACTACCGGTGGCTGGGAGAAAAAAATACCAGAAAGGATTAGATGTAACACTGACCAGTGCTCACACAGGGCCAAGAACAGTACCTGTTTCTACCAAACAGACCAGAAAACCTCATAATTCAGAGGCATTCAGTACTCTGGAAGATCTTGCCTCTGTAGTGGGGAATAATTAGCCCTAGACTGAACATTATTCCAGTCCCACCTAACAAGACTTAAAAAGCAAGACACAAAAGAATCAACTGTCTCTGTCTAATTTAGCTATGTCCCAAAACAAAACTCAAGAATATTTGTTTTAATACAAAAATATCCAGCACCCAAGAAGATATCACAATATCTAGCATTCAATCAAAAATTTCCAGACATGCAGGAAAATTCAACCCCTAATGAGGAGAAACAACAATCAATTGAAACCGACCCAGAATTAAGACAGATATTAGAATTAGCAGACAAGGACAGGTACTCACAATTTTTGTAGAGACGTGAATATATAAAATCAAATTCAGTCTGTAGAGGTGAAATCTATAATGTGTGAGATGAATAGATGGAATTAATGACAGACAGACATCACATACAAAAAATTAGTGAACTTGAAGATGTAGCAATAGAAACATCCAAAATTAAAAAAAAATAAAAAAGGAATTTACTGGGAGGTGGGGGAGGGTAGGGATATGGACATTGGGGAGGGTATGTGCTATGGCAAATGCTGTGAAATGTGTAAGCCTGATGATTCACAGACATGTACCCTGGGGTAAATAATACATTACATGTTAATAAAAAAATTTAAAAAAAAAAGGAATTAAAAAAAACCCAGAACATGAATGAGCTGTGGAGACAGCACAAGCAACTTAATATACATGTAACTGGAGCCTTCATGGGATGGAGAAGGGGCAGAAAATAATATTTAAAGAAAAAATATTAAAAATTCTTAAACCTAATAAAAATATAAACTCGAAAAAACAAGGAGCTTGACTAACCCCAAGCATGAGAGACATGAAGAAAAATACACCAAGGCACCGCATAATCAAATTGCTCAAAACCAGCCATTAAAAACAAATCTTAAAACCAACTGGAGAAAAAGAATACACCAAAGAGGAAGGAAGATAAGGATGACAGCAGATTGTATGTCAAAAGCAGTGCAAATGTCAAGACAGTGAAGCAACATCTTTAAAGAACTTAAAAAAAAAGAACCCTGCCAATTTAGAATTCTATACCCAGCAAATATCTCTCAAATATAAAGGCAAAGGACTTTATCAGACCTATAAAAGCAAAAAGAGCTCATCGGCAGCAGTCCTGCATAAAATGAAATGTTAAAGGAAGCCATTTTGAGCAGGAAAAAAAGACATCTCATAGAAATATGGGTAACAAAGGAGTGAAGACCACTAGAAATAGCAATTAACATTGAAGTTTTTCATTATTTAAATATCTTTCAAACAGGAGTAACTTCTTAAAACAAAAATAATAATTAATGTATAGTTAATTACAATATATAGAAGTAAAATGCATGACAACGGTAATATACAGCCGAGATGGAGGCACACTATTGTAAGGTTCTTATACGCGAAGGGGTTTAACATCATTAAGGGCAGACTACGGTAAGTTAAAGATGTAGACTGTAAACCCTAAAGCCACCATTAGAATAACTGAACAGAGAGATATAATAGGGTAACCCATCAAAACAGAGGAAATGGAAACATGAAAAATACTCAAATAATCCAAAAGAAGGCAGCAAACAGGCAAAGAGAATAGAGAATGGGACAAATAGAAAACAGATACTGTTATGTTGGAAACATAAAAGGAAGAGCCAACAAGAAGCTGTCTTCTTGCTTACAAGAAGTGAAACGTAAAGACACAAATAGATTAAAAGTGAAAGGATAGAAGATGACACACAATAATGTCACCCATTCAAAGAAAGCTAAAGGGGCTTTATTAATATCAGACAGGAGATTTTAGAGCAAAGAACATCACCTGGTGTAAAAAAGGTCATTTCATAATGAAAAAGTGACTAGTTCATTGGGAAGACAGAACAAGCCTAAACACCTATTCACCTTAAGAGAATGCTTCCAAATATATGAAGCAAAACCTGATCAAACAGCAAAGAGAGAGACAAATTCACAAGCACATTCACATACTTCAATACTGCTCTGTCAGTACTTAATAGGAGAAATAGAAAAATCAGTTAATACATAAGAGATCTGAACAAGATCCTCCGGTGATTGGAATGCACCCCAAAGTCTCAACAAACAGTCCATCGATATTCAAGTCAACTTCTGGTAAATTTTTCTTTTGTCTTCTTATTGGTACCATAACTGGTGCTCTTTTGGCTGATTTCTAGGCTAATCAGGAGTTAGAGAAGGTATTTCCAGGAAAGCTAATCTTGAAAAATAAACCACAGAATTTAGAGATGGTAGAGGTGAAGAACTCCAAACGTTTTCATCTTAAAGAGCTGGAAATAATATCAGCCCCACCACTTAGATTTAAACTCCTTGAGATGTGAGGTAGTCAACTCTAGGACTACACTAAGAGCTACTATGAGGAATTATGTAGACAATGCTTGGCACATGGCTCAATACAGAACATGTGTTTTCATGCCAGTATCTCCAATCTGATCACTGAAAATTCTGAGACATCATTCAACTAGCCAATGATTTTCCTTCTAACCCTCAGTGAAGAGCTTTATTTACGGTGGGAATTTACATTCTTCCAACAGCTGTTGCCTTATATCTCAGAATGGATTAATAGAGAAAGGTTAAGTTGGACATCCTTATAACAAAGTTTCAAATTATGGCGAATATATCAGACATAAATATGACTAATCTAATTTTTTTAAATCCCACTGGAAAATCTCTATCACTTGTTATTGACTGAAATCAAGAGTGGTAAAAACAGAGACAGAAGTCGGAAGACTGGGCTTTCAAGACCCTAGACCCTGCTATCTGCTTCCTTTATCATCTTGAGTAGAACATTTTTCTTTGTGAGCCTTAATTTTCTCATCTATATGAGAAAGGTAAGAAGATAAATTCTGTTCATATTACAGAGTATAAAAAGATTTAAAAGGAGATGCATGTGAAACCATAAAATGTTCATAAGTGCAAAGCATTATTTCCAGTGATCACAGTCATTTGTTCCTTCTATTAATATAGAAACTTAGAGGTAATGGGAGGGAGGGATAGCTGTTTAACATCGAGCTACTAGTTTTTTCTCCTTTTTAGATGTATGCACTCAATATGGTGTGAGCAACCATGAGTTTTTAAAATTCAAAAATTTCCCAAATTACTACTTTAAAGTTTTCTCTGCAAGTAATAAAGGAATGTAGCAACAAGAAAAGTTTGAGTAACTTATCCAAGACTATATCATGAAGCCCTGAGAGTTAAGAAATCTTGGCTTACACTGGCCCACACTTCCCCCTCCAATAAAAAAAAAAAAATCTTACTAGAAAGTTAAGAGTGGCAACATTATACTTAATAAAGCTAGAAAGAAACAACCAGTGGCTGTGGCCTTTGGACGATGCCACATTAAAACAACAACCACAATCAGTGTTTTCACAGTGAGTTGGCCACAAATCTGGAACGATCAATGTCTTCAGCAAAAAGCAGGCGAATGCTTGAATCGATCCTCCAAGCCCAACATGGACTAAGCGCACTAAAAACTCCAGCCCTAAACTGATAGTTAATTCTTAAATTAATTCTTAGTTCTTAAAATTTTACTACATTAGGATCAAGCTGCACTTCCAGAACCCTCTGTTATATGGGTGACCTTCATTGTGATTACCATGTAGTTATTGGCTCAGTGCACTGGAAAGTAAGTGTAACCTTAGAGCTGGAAGACGGATATTTAAATCTCAATCCCATCACCCACTAGATAAATGATTTTGCCCAGTCGTTGTACATCCATGAGCCCCAAAACTCCTCTGTAAAATCCAAGTAACGCTACCTACAACATGTGGTGGCTGTGATTACATGACATTAGTTATGTGAACGTGCCTAGCACAGTGTCCCGCCCATAATAGTGCTCAGATATATTTATAAACTAGAATAAGTATCTTTTACATTTAAATGACGATTATTCACTATGAGTCATTTTCGTAGTACTTTCACTGCAACTTCCAAGTATTCACTGTTAAGAAGGCTTTACTCTTAGCAAGAGCTGTATGTCCTACTGGACTATGAATGATACTTCAGGGAATAATAATCATAATCATAAAAATCCTAGAAAAAACACCTTGTGAAGAAAAAATTCTGTCAAACTGTGCAATCTTTTCATCTTTTAACCTGTCTCCACTTTCCTGTCTATACTAAAACTAAAACATTAAATCCGCAGGCAGGTGTCCTCGGGTTTAACCACACTTGGTGAGGATAACTAACTTGGTAAGCCCAACCACAACAGAGGCAACGCTCCCACAGCGCATCAACTCTCCTCAGTTGTCCCAAGGATTGATAACAATAGGGAAACCATTTGGAAAATACGAAATGAAACAGAAAAGCCATTCTTAGGTAACTATCGGGGATCCCTGAGAACTTGGCAACAAAAGAGGGTAAAAAGCTTGGAGGAGAAAAAGGCATGGGTAAGGATTATGTAAACGTAGCACTGAATTTTGCAAGCCATCTTCTAGCTGAAATGGGAAGTGACGGAGAAGAGCATGTGTACTGGAGACCACAGTTCTGCAGGTGGGAAACGGGCATGGGTTCATCAATGTTACTAGTTCTACAATGAGATAAGATGCTATTTATTTGAACCTAGAACCAGTATCTGTGCTCAGAGTGAAAGTGGGTTTTCCATAATAAGTTTGCAGTTTCCTCTAAGGGAGGGGTGTGTGTGTGTGTGTGTGTGTGTATGTGTGTGTTTAAGAAGCCTAGACGCTAGAGATGGAACTAATTTGTTCATGGAAAAAAAAAATTCAGTACTTTCACTGCCTGCTATATATAACGAGTTTGTGTTTACTTCCAACACTCTGAGAACTAAGTACAGCAAAAAATGCCACGCGATGAAAACTTTGTTTTTTTAAATAAAGTGATGAGGAAGTTTAAAAAAAAACACACGCGTTAGGTTTACATAAATAATCAACCAAAACCTTTTTCTACCATATGATTTTCTTGTCAGGCATATATTTTTCTTTTTCCTGGAAACTCAGTGTCAGAAGTATATGATAATGATGATCGTTTTTCAACAGATAATTGGGTAATTCTCGGGTCAGAATGAAAAATATGTATAAATCTTATTTAAAAGTCTTATATCAGGTTCATTTTTAGGAACAGGATGCAAATAGTCTTAACATTGCTTGAAGTGAGTTGTCTCTGTACTTGAGCTCATGGTCTATCAATTTTTCTAAGAATGTAGGTTCTTAACCTTATTCTTAGAGCTTTTGGACTTAAAACCCCATGGACTAAAATTTGCAGTCTTAAGGGAAAAAAAAAAGCTTGAATATTGCTTCCAAATATTCAAGCATGGGATTTCCTCATTCTGGCACCCAGTTCAAGGACAGAGTTCTGTTTTTCTACTTGCACTATCCAGAGCTATATCTGAAATAGGACATACAGACATAGCCCTAAAGTGGACTGTGCTTGTCAACATTTCTTCTTGAGCCCCAGAGTGATTCACTCTAAAGAAGGTGCCCATTGTCCTCAGAGACTCTTTCTAGAAGAAGGCAGGATCCAACTTCCTCTTTGAGCTTCTCCTCTTCCAGAGTGATAGGTTTCCTCCACCTGCCCAGCCAGTATTCTTACAATCACGCCTGAGTTTTATCAGAAACACAGACTTGTCATCCTTAAAAGGCAGTAAAGGGGAGATAAAGCCAGGTAGCCTACATCCCACTGGATCGGAAGATGAGACTCCTGAGAGCCTGTACGGTGTGCACAGATATGCTTCTGCCTCGTGAGGAAATTACGCTTTCCTTCAACGGGCCTAAAATCGAACCCCTCTCCTCGCCCAGACGCAACTGAGAACAGCAAAGCAGAAACCAGAGGCTGCTGGCTGCGATGCCCAGCACCAAGAAGTGGAGAGCCGTGGAGTACGGTCCCTCCTGGGTGACAATAAGCCTGGCAACCAGTTTCTGCAGAGCTTGGCAGAGAGAAAAGAAAGCCTCTTTAGAAATACAGTTGGCAAAACACTGAAAATAAAGGATACTCTGAGCAACTGCATAATTGCAGACTCAGAGAAACCGTCTAAACTCAATCCCCATAGTATAGCCTTTGTATGTCGGCGGAGTAGTCTAGACCCCCACTGCACATCCTTTAACAAAAACGGCTCTCTAGGCGTCCTTCTTATTTCTTGTACAACAGTGATGGAGACGGATGGGGAGGGGACACTAAACGCAAGAAGATACTGATACCTCCTCTCATTTATCGTGCAAGGTTTATGACTTTGGATCGGAGTTCAAACCCATGTACTACCACTTACTGTCTTAACCTCCTTTGAGGGACTTAACCCCCAAGGTTTCAACTTAGAAGAGTGCGCCGATGATGAGAGGCACGGCATGTCAAGCCCTCGGGGCCTGGCACGTGGTGCACCCAATCCAGGCCCCTCCCATCAGCAGCAGCCCCACCCCCACCACTGTGTCATCCGTGTCTCCATCACCCCTGGAATGTGCGCCCATCACGACATCTCTGACACTTTCCTACGTTTTTGTGCCGACAATGCATCTCCAGATTGTAAGCCCTGTGAGGGCAGGGTTCACTCTATGTTCTCAGTACCGAGCACGTGCACATACACGCATACGCTTCTGAGCACACGCCCGCGCGCGCGCACACGCACAACACCCCCCCCCCCCCCACTATGAGGTTAGCAAATGTTTGCTGAACAAACGAGTGAACGAATGAACAGACTGTTGGGCTACTTTCGTTGTTTATTTCTATATAATTCCAGTTTTAAAAACCTTTCTCCAGATGTTGTTAGAGAGGATTAACTTGTCTCGGTTAACTGAATCCGCTGACCACATCGGGATTCCAAGGAAAGAAGTATCTCTCCCTCTGGGTGTACTAGTCTGTACTAGCACAAACTCCTATCCCAGGGCTGTAACCAGATTCCCATATCTAACGCCCGTAGACTGGACTCCCATAACTGTGCTCCTTTTTAATTGAGGGGTTCTAGAACCAAACTCCATTTTGGCACAGGTAAGCATCCTTTCACTTTCTTTTAGAATTTTAAAGGAGAGCAAGAAGAAATGCAAATGAAGCCGTTAGCATACACACAGGCACACACAATTTCAGAGGAAGAGCAATTTCCCTGGCAGTGAGCAAGCACCAGGTGGGAGGACTCCAGAGCTCTCGACAAACATTGCCAAACAGGAGCTGCACCAGGCACGAATCTTATCCCTGAAGCTCTGGTTCAAGGCAGGGCAAGAACATCCTTTCCCACTGCCTCCCAACAGCCAACCTGCCCCTTGCCTCACTCTGAGGGTACCACTCATCGTTCATAGCTTTAGAGAGAAAACTAAAGTTTCCTAAATCTGGGATCTCCTCAGACTTACTCTCCAGCATCTTTTCATGGACACAGAATCACTGCTGGGAAATACCAGAGAAGCCTCTAGAACAACCGGCCCAGCACAATCTTAATACACCCCTGACTTAACACACAAGCTAACCTGGCCACAGAACCCAAAATACCTTCCAAGATCCTTCAGAAATATAATTTGGAAAAGAAAAAAAAAAGTAAACATTCATTCTGCTCTGCGTAGGAACAATTTCCATCTGCGAGGGAAAGGTTATCCAAAAACAAGCCCATGTTTCAGTTACTTTCAAGGTCTTGCCATGTGAAAGAAAAGCCAAAATAAATTTCAAACCATTTCCCCCAAAGTTCTGGCCTTTGAAATGCCCTGATCTGACCAGTTTCAAAACTGGTGTTTCCAAGTTTCAATTCCAAAGAACCCTTTTCTTAAAGGCAAAGTTTCCTCTAAATAAAAGCTGTGACAGAGTCTATTTAATGTGATTACTACCCCTGACGCAGGGGACAGCCAGACGGGCCTGGCTCTCAACAGAGGCAGAAGGAAGAGCTTGCAAATGGCAAAGAACAAATGAAGAAGGGATCTACCACTCAAGAAGCAAGGTCGCAAAAGGGGAGGAAGAACTGTACCTCTGAACATTGCTTAGTGAGTCAATCCTTCAAGTTCTGCTCACAAGGGAAAAACAATCCTGTAGCTATGAGCAGTAACGGGGGTTAACTAGACTCACTGTGCTCACCGTTTAATCTATCCAAATGCTGGATCATTATGCTGCACACCTGAAGCTAAGGTAGTGTTGTACGTCAATTATATCTAAATAAAAAATTGAGGGGGGGTTGGGGGAAGGCCAGGAGAAGAGAGCAAGAAGGAGCAGGGCCACCCCGAGAGAGACAACGACAGGCACCGGCAGCCCAGGGAAGTGCAAACACAAAGAGGCAGCCTGATCAGCAGGAGGAAAGGCTGACAGAAGTCATCAGAAAGGAGAGCCTGCCCAGTGTCAAAGAGCAGGCTGGCTGGTAGGGGGAAGCAATTAAACACCAATGACAGATGGAGATAAGGGCATCCAAGGCGAAGTGTCCCTAAGACACTTGAAACCGAGGCCTGCCAGGAGGTGGCTGGGCAGCTACAAGGAGTAGGAGCAGGAGGGGTAGTGTGTCGAAGAGGAAACACGGGGTCCTAGGATGAGGAGAAAGCTGCCAAAGTCCGGGGGCTGGAGAAACAGCTACTAGGATGTGCATGGGGGGCAGGCCCAGGGCCCAAGAAACACTAGAGAAGTCCTGACCAAAGGAGACGCCCTCCACAGATCAGCACCTTCTCCTCCTCCAGGGAGAGAGTCGTTTCCAACCCCTAGGGTGCCCAATGCCGAAGGGGCAACATGGTCTCCCTGACCAAGGGCGGCTGGCTCATCTTCCAACAGTTCCCCGGTGGGAAAGGCCAGACACCTTAACTCTGAGCATCCATCTGTATCTGGAATCTGCCAGGAAGGGTGCAGCACTCCGCACCATTAAACAGGAATAGCCACTTGGGCGGAGTCCTCTTCTGAAAGCAGCAGGGCTGGCCGGAGACAGATAGCGGGTCCAAATCCAGCTCTTGGAATTCTCAATGCAAATGGCAGCAAGACTCAGTGAAAGCTGAAACACCACGTAGTTGGAGTACGGCAGTGAAAAGGGACCAAGTAAGAGTTAAGTGGATGTGTAAATGGAGCACAGAGGGGATTAAGGGCTTAGGACCATGGGTCTAACTCAGCAACTATGGGTCGCCCGGGGATCTGAAGCAGCAGTGGTTTCCAGGGCAAGAGCCCCGAAGAGTTAGACGGGCTTCAGGCTGGGTTTGATACACGTCCAAGTGAATATGGCTTATTTTATAACCTTTTATAGAACAAAGGGATTGCAGCTGCCTGATCCTAATAAAGGGCTGTGATTTATGCTGCTGCTCCTAGAGAGCATTTATTCACCTCCGTGCACAGAGGAGGGCAGAAGGCTTCTGAGTTCAGGACAGGAGTTCGGGGCACCGATACAAGGCCTCGTCTCTCTCGTATATGCATTCCACGCGTGATAAGACCACAGAACGCCTAGTCCGTCTTCCTGCACACAGTCCCCTCCTCGATTTTAAATGGAGCATCAACTTGGGACTGTGGCTTATCTGAGCTGCCATGATTCCAACACCGACAGGATTACACAGAAAGGTGCTGCCTCCCGCCACAGCCCACACACGGCACGGGTGTGGCCTGCTGTTTCGGAACTGTGAATCCAGCCAGGGCCTGGGCTCAAGCCCTTCCTCATCTTTAAGCGTTCTCCAGGCCTGCCACGCTGTAAACACTCAACAGGAGATTGGCTGAATTAAACCAAAGAGCCAGGTCATCTCGGATGAGTAACAACTTCTGCAAAACTCACGTTTTGTCATGGATAAGATAAGGGATGTGGGCAAAGCACCAGCCAGCTCGGGCTGATGGAAAACAATCTTCCAAACACGAAAAACACCACTGTCTGAACACACATTGTCTTTTTTATCTACTTCACGGAAAGTAAATATGTATGCACTTAAACCTGACTCACATGTCTAATTCAAAAAACATTTTTAATATTAGACCCGCCCCTTTGTTAGTCAACGAAACACGAAAGCCATGTGGGTTTTAAGTATGAAAAAAACGATACGTTACTGGTGATCCCTGAAAAAAAATGTATTCAGAAAAAAAAATTGTTAATTCCGACATTTCCTTTTAAACATCCTCCCGCAAGGGGCTGTATCTAGAATAACACTGACCTCGCGGAAAACAAGTAAGACTATTGACAATGGCTATAGTTTAACAAAGGCCTCTGGATTTTTACCTTCCTTGGTTACTGCACAAAAGCAGCAAATGCAAGTACAGTTGCCCCAGCAGCTGGCAAGTTCTCTCCCGTACGCGAAGAAGTTGTGAAACAGCTGGGGAATGCAAGATGCTTTTGAACAAGCGCTATGTGATCCGAAATAACACGGCCTGTTCATCTTCGGTACAATGGAAGCGACAGCCCAGGGCAGGCGTGGCGCATGCCCTGCAGCTGCTCCTTTCTTTGCAGCAGGGGCCCAACAAGTGGCTACAAATGGAGGGAGACGCACACAAGCGGAAACCTTGCTCCTAACCCTTTGCATGCTGTCCCCGGGTTCTGCTGGCAGCTTGTTTTCCCAGTGTGGGAGACAGCTGCATTTTATACCCAAACGTAAAAAACCTCTCTGATGCTTTAAAGGGCCACCCCTCCCCACACTCCAGACCCATGCACTTCTTGCTGATGACTTTCCCGGGTAGAGTGGTGTTTGATGACCTTATATAGGGTTTCTGGTGCTTCTGCCCATGACTGATTGTTTAAAAGAGAAATGCACAAGAAATATCCACAGCTACAAACTAGCGATGTTAAAGAGGTCTTTCCAAAAGAAGCTGGCATGAAAAAGGATTACTCCCCTTGTATTTGCTAAATTTAAACTTTCGGGCTTTATAACATGGGAACTAGCTCTTACTGGTTGTTTACTGGGGGTTGAGCCGGAGTATGGCCTGACTTCTTTGTATCCACTTCCAAGTTACGGATTGGAACCCCAGCCATTTTTAGATCAAATGGTATCTCAAACTCTCCTCCCTTCTCCACCAATCTGGTGGCTCACCTTTAAACAGACTCCAGAAAATATCCTGTTTTCCAGAAATGTTCCCTCTTGCCAAGGCTGGGCCGGCACAAGTTCCATAGAAGCGGGTATTTTTCTTCGGGGTTACAAAGGGCGAGTGGATGAGCAAAGAAAATCCTTGCTTCCTTCGCTCCAGTGTGTCTGGTTTTGAGTTTGTTTTTTCCTTTAAGTCCTGTCATCCTGGCCATTAGGATACTGGCTTCAAATTTAAAGGAAAGATAAATGGCTAGAGGACTGACCACAAAATTATACAGAGGTAAAATTAGGAAGAAAGCCCTGCAGTTCCAGAGCCCCTGGTAAATTCCTTGGACAACTAGATAGAATTTTCCATCACGACCAACCCTGCCCCCCAACCGCTGATTCCAAAAGAGTAATCACTAACTCAGTGCATTGCACAGCCGTGTTAACTAAGAAGAGCAAGTTCAAGGCAAAGAACAACCGACTGTTTTACCTCTTGGGAGGAGACAAGGGAAGGAAGAAAGAATCTGTTCTTACACATCGTGGTTATTACTTAACGTTTGTTGAATGGCTACATTCAAGATAATACCAACAGCCCCTATGACAAACTTGAGCTCAACGATGCATAAATGTGCACAGATAAAATCATGTTGTTAGATGCCAAAAAGGCATCTGAGTTTTAACTCATTAGGCAGTTAATCAAGGATGGCCATATTTCCAAGGCAGACTTGATGTTACCCGTATATCCCCCCCGCCAAGTAAGACCACCTAAACGGCACAGCGACTGCAGCTCCTTGCAACTAGGAAGGCAAACATATTCATGCTACGTGGAGCTCCTACCTCAGGCCCACCTGCCTCAGGGGACACCACAGAGAGGGCCGCTATTTCTAACTTTCTTTGGAGTTGCCAGAAAATTCTAAGGATTTTTGGAAGAAGCCTTGGTTGTCGTCATACACCTTCAACTTGAAGATTGGGTTTCGTTTTGGTACTGGCCCTAACAAATGCCAGCAAGCTGTAGAAAGTCCGCCTAACCCCAAAGCCTAACATCAGATTCAAACCCCAACCTGCGTTTAGAGCATATACCATATACCGTGACTCTTTAATCAGCAACCAATAAACCATAAACCCTTCGGTATCGGCCTTTGCCAAAGACACGAGGAGGAGCAAACAGCACTCTTTAGAGCAAGCCAGACTCTTTAAGCATCAGTTTACCCATCTGCAAAATAAAAAGAACGCCTCGGAGGAGAATAGTGAAGATCCTTCCAAAGTGTGTGAAGAGCCTCGCATCCACTAGGCACTTAATAAAAACCAGTTCCGAACCTTTCCTTGCCATAGAGGGGAGTGGAGGCAGATAAGAAAGCATGTGGATTCTCTCCATTCATTACTGGAGGATATGGTTTCACATCGGAGCAGAGTGCCCTGGGTTTTTCTTCAGCAGCACCTTCTCATCTCTCGTCCAGAGCCCAGAGCGTCTGGTGTGCGGTGGAGATGCTGCCCAGGCCACTTCAATGACCGGACTTGTGCGCAGGCTGGGTTTGCCTAAGTTCCCACAACCTCCGGGAAAACAAGGAGCTCTCTTAATTTCCCCAGCCATCCTTTCCCCCATATAGCACCAGGAACTTCCTGGTGCGATACACTGTCAGGCTTCAACAGAACTGTAATGTCTTCGCCAGTAGCGCTTAACCCCGCACCTGACCCAGATTGCGGCCTGGACTAGGGCCTCCCGGCCGCTAACTCTCGATAATGCCATTACCGCCTTCTGGAGAGCCGCTCAGGGTGCCGGCGACTGCCGGCGGTCCCGAGGGGCCTAAACCACTCCCTTCCGGGAGCCGGCACGCCTCGCTAAGCTGCACGGAGGGGCGTGGACTGGCGGGCTGGCCCGGCGCGCCGCGCGGGGACTTCAAACCCGCGCGGGCCCTGCGGAGGCGCGACCCTGACACCCAAGGAGGGGCGCGGGAGCCGCGGCAGCTCTTGCCACGCGCCGGTGCAGTCCGGGGAGGAAACAGGCAGTGTCGCAGTTCTGAACACTCGCGTGCACCTCCCGGGTCACCCCCTTCCCCGCCCCTCCTCCCAGCGTAACGGGCCGCGGAGCTAACTTCCCGAAACTCCGCAGAGGGAAATCCTGACCCGGCCCGCACCTCGGGGCGCGCGCGCGCCAGGGCGCGCCCGGGACGGAAGTGGGTGGGAGCAGTGGCCGCGACGCGCCTTTGTTACCGCTCCGGGACCCCGCGGGCCGCCGGGAGCACCCCGTCGCAACCGGCTCCCAGGTTCCCGTCACCGCCCTGGGCAGGACCGCCCAGAACCGGAGTAAAACTGGCCCCACCTCCGGCCCCGGAGAGAAGGGCGCGCAGCGGCGTGTCCTAAGGTCTGCCGGCCTTAGTCTACGCTGCCTTTCCCTGCCCTGGGGCCAGCGCGCGGAGGGACGTTCCTCACCTTCCCGAGCTTTCCCCCAGACCTCTGGGTAGCAGAATCGCCGCTTCCCGACCGACAACGCCTCGGCAGCCCCCGCTTCTCAACAGCGCCACGGCCACTCCCTGCTTCCTTTCACAGAGCGAGGATCGGGTCCCCCCTCTCGGGATGATTCACTACGCTCCTTACCTGGAGGCTCGAACAAGTCCCCTCCCCTCCGCCGGCCCGCGCAGCGATCGGGAGCTGGCGCCCTCTGCCGGGCCACCAGCAGGAGAACTTGCGGGACCCGGCGAGGAGCAGGACAGAGGGTCGGAACCTGGAGCCCACCCGAGCACAGGACCCCCACACCTACCACCGATGGGCATCCCTTCTCGAGCAATGGACTGCGCGCCGGGGCCCTCCTGGCCGCCGTGCCAGTGCTGAGGCCAGACCCCGGGGGAAGAGGACCGGAGCTGTCCTCGAGCCCCCGGGCCACTGGACACGCCCAGAGTCCCCCACTTGCGGGCCAGCCGGTCCAGCCCCGCCCCCGGAGATGTCCCAAAGAAACCACTATGAATCGCATCTGCACGTCTAGTTCTAAAACACCGGAAAGGCAGTTCTACTGAGTGAAAACGAAGTTTGGGTATTGTCTCTCAATAGCCTCCTGCTCGAATTAAAGAGGCGGAGGGGAGGGCGGTGGCCCGTCACACCACCCCCACCCCCGGGGTCCTAGGACTAGGAAGTGGTTTGGGGTGAGCTCCAGGCATATCCGCAGCCCTGGGCCACCAGGGTTCTTGGGTGCCGGTGGAGCCCTGGGTCTGGCTTGGGGCTGGAGGCCAGCGCTGCCGTGTCACTCACCCGGCCGGGAGGAGTGGCTGTCCGAATGACTCGAGCTTTCGCCAGAGTAAACACACTAGCAGCAGGTTAGCCTCTCCCCCTCCTCTCCCTCCCCCGCCCTCCGGTCCTGAGTGAAACTTTGCAGGGGGACTAAGAGGAGGGGCAGAGGAAACCTACACGCGGGGGCCCGCGTCCCACCATGGGGCGCCTGCACACTCAGAACCCAACTTCCCAACCCCACTCACCCGTTTGGCTCGCCGGCCGCGGTCGCCCACCTGCCGGGCGGGTCCCCCACCCCGCTCAAAGTTCCCCGCCGCGATGAAGGTGGCGGTCGCTCTGCGGCGGCGCCGGGCGGGGAGGCGCACACTGGCGCGGGACTAGGTGCCGGCGGCACTGTCCCCACACTAGCCGGCTCTCGGCGAGGGGCCCGGCGGACTCGCCGCCGCAGCGGGAGCAGAGCAAGTTGCGAGGCAGGTCAGGGCCGACCGGGAGCCTCCGTTCCCGAGCGCGGGGACGCGAGTCGCGGCGCGGCGGGCGGGCGCCGGGTATTACTTGTAGGGCCCCCGGGTGTCGGCCGCCGGGCGCTCTGAGTGGCTCGGACGGCTCGCCAGGCCGGCGGGGCGGCGCGACCCACCCCCTCGGCGCGCACCCGCCCCGGCCCGGCCCAGGGACCGCGCACGCGCACGCGCCTGGTGGCTCCAGGGCTCCCGGGACTCTCCCTGGGCTCCAGCCTTGCCTCCCGGAGGCCTGAGGGGTGCCGCTTACCCTTAGAGACCCGGAGCGGTCGCTCTGAGTTTGAACCGTTCGCGGGATAAAACCCACCAACGCGTGCGAACGTTGCTGTCCTCAGAGCTCTGGGCCAGTTGTCAAGGAGACCGCCCTTGGTGGCCCAGTCACAACTGTGTAGAAGTCTTGTTACAACCCCCCGCCCCCCTAAAAGGCGCATCTGGACAGGGGACCATGCCCTACCTCAGTGGTTCCCACACTTTACACTTCAGCCAATCACAGTCCCCAGAGATTTGTTAAAACCCCGCTTGCAGTTGCCTCCCCGACCTCACCCCTCCTCCTCCCTTTTCTGTTTCTTTTAGTCTAACGAACACCCGAGAATTTGCGTTTCTAACAAGTTCCCAGGTGATGCTGAGGCAGTTGTGAATATCAGATCAATTGAAGTTTGTCAAGTACTTGGTAGCTGCAAGGCAGTAGATAGATACATTTATACTTGTTAAATCCACTTGTGCAATTCATCCGTTTCAGTAGCTAGTGTTCACATCTCATTGCGTTCCAACCCTGGCTTCTTTTCCTCCCAAGGCTAGATTTTTATTTTTCCTCTTGGGTATGCACCGAGCTTTTGTGTATACCAGCCCCCATCAGAAAAGCAGAAGGTGAGTATATTAGTTTGCTAGGGCCACTATAACAAAGCACCAACCAGAGTCTGGATGCCCTAAACAACAGCAATGTATTTTCTCACAGTTTTGGAGGCTAGAAGCCCAAAATCAAGGTGTCAACACGATTGTTTCTCCTGGAGCCTCTCTCCTTAGCTTGTGGATGGCCATCATCTCTTATAAAGACTCCAGTCGTGCTGGATTTTAGGACACCACCTATATGACCCCATTTTAATTTACTTTCTTCCTTAAAGACCCTAAACTTAAAGATCCTTCCTTAAAGATCTCTAAACACAGCCACATTCTGAGGTGCTGGGAGTTAGGACTTCAACAGATGAATTTTGAGGGGGATACAACTCAGCCCATAGCAGGGAGCTTCACTGACCCAGAGAGCCTAGAACAGAAACCGAGCTTCCGCCTTCCCATCCCCGGCCTGTGGACTTGAATACCGGTAACTGAGTGCTGCCCTTCACAGCCAGAAGGGCTTAAAACCTAGTAAAGAAACCACCCTCTTGACTGAGCCTAGGGTCCTCTGGAAGACAACACCCAAAGTGTGAAATGAATATTGGGAATCTAGCAGGGGCTGGGACCCCCACCCAGCAAACATTTCAGAATCAGCCTTTTACTTCTTGCTAATGACTAGGTATGTGTCGCCCTTACCTTTGTCCTGCTTTGTTGGGGCTGTGGCCTCCACCTAGCACCCATTTCATCTCTAGAAGGCTCCAGAAGAAAGGACTGTATTCAACAAATTAAATAATAATAAATTAAAGACTCTTCATTCCTCCTGCTATCTGTGAGACCTCTGGCAGCACTTACGGCTAGAGAAGATAGGAAGGAGGGAAGGAAGGAAGGAAGGAAGGAAGGAAGGAAGGAAGGAAGGAAGGAAGGAAGAAAGGAAGGAAGGACAAGGGCTGTCTGCACTGATCCCACACTAACCAGAGTCATGGGAATGACTGAGCTCCAGCAAATCAATAATTGTCCTGAATTTGGATCCTCAGTCTTCTGCTGATTCTGTCCTACTTCGTATGTTTGCCTTGTGGCTTTGTCTAACACCAGGCCAGACTTCCCCAAGCCCCAGAGTTAAATGGCTCTCAGACCCATAGCGCTCAAATCATTGAACTCTGCACCCAACCATATCCTCATCCTGCATGCACTACACATCAGAGTGGATGACTCCCAGCCAGAAACCCGGGAGACGTCCAACACGTGACCTCCTTGAATCCACCTGCTACTGTGCCCCTAATGTTCCTAGGAGGCCTCCCCTCTTCATTCCCACCGCGGTTGCCTCAGCTAAGGCCTTTTGTACAATTTCTCTTCTGGTGTTTGATGCCAGACTCTTAACTAGACTCTTTTCTCCATGTGGCTTCTTGGCCAGCATCCTCTCCACTCCCTTCTTCAGATATCTTTCAAAAACAGAAACCTGGTTATCCTCTGCCCTTCTTAAAACCTCTCATTGGATTCCCTTTATATTTCAGGAAAAAACGCAAGCTTCTTTGCTCCCTCCCCCTCCAGAGGTTCATCTTTGATCATTTTCCCATCGATGCCCTTCCCTGCACGCAGGAAACACTCACAGTGCCCGGCAGATTCAAGAGGTCCCACGCTTTCTGAACACAAATACTCAGGACGTTCTTGGTCTCGAGAGAAGGTGTCATTCACCCCTTTCTCAATTAGGTGTCCCCTTTCTTCTCTCACAGTCCCCAGCGTGGGGCTCAGGCATAGCTCTTACAACAGTGGGGCAAGATTACTGGGTTGCTTTTCTATGTCCTCTGTTAAACCGTGAGCTCCTGGAGGATAAAAACCTCATCCATTTTTTTGTATGTTTAAAGTCTAGATTGGACTTGATCCTTGGGGCGGGGGGAAGTTTGCTTTAAGGAATGAATGAATTCTTGGGAATTCAGAAGACCTGGTCAAACTTAACATTTGCTTGCAAATACCTTATCTAGACCAACCTTCACTCTTCTGATAATATTTGGTGAACACTCTTAAGTCACCCCCTGCTTGAATTATAGATTCATCTTTTAGAATCCCGAATTAACTTCTATGCATCCTTAATACCCAGGGTTCTCTAGGGTGTTTCAAACTGCCGGTCAGGAGATCAATTTTGCAGGTAAAGATAAGTACCTTTGTTTTCTTTGTTTTGTGAAATAAAATTAGAATTAAAATAGTTCAGCGTATCCTATATAGTAAATATTATTTTCATGAACTTTTGGTTAACTGTGTTTGCAAGATGTGTGCACATGCGCGGATGCGTGCGCACCACGCGCGCGTGTGTAGTGTGTGTGTGTGTGTGTGTGTGTGTGTGTGTGTACAGGGTTGTTGTATCATCAAATTTATTCCTTCCTGTGGGTCATGGTAAAAAAACTGGCACAATACTCTCTTACGTGGTGTTGGAGCTGTGCTCATCAGAGGACACATTTGTGAAGATTTTAGAGAAAGTGGAGTTAAGCAGAGAACATTTTCTGGAAAGATAATCTGAGCCACTCTTTTAATCAAGGAATTAGCAAAGTGGACAGTGAAACACAGTCCTCCCTCTGCACACAGTAGGTGCGTCATAAATGCTTTCATTGACTGGTGCACGTGTGGAGATGGGCGAAACTATGCAAGATGTGTGTGGGAGGTTCTCTTGGCTGGAGTCTTACAGGGAGTAAGAAGAAATGAGATCAGTGTCACAGAGAAGAGGGGAGAGGCCTGGTTTGTTGCCAGACATTGCTGGTGTTCCCTGAGGTTTCCAAACATGAGCAAGAGGTACTGTGACATGGGATTTCCTAACCCGGTTTCCATCCCAAATGTTCCAAATCAGAAGTATGTTATTAACTGAGCCTTTGCTGAAATAAAAGTACCACTTTCTCTGTGCTCAAGTTGGAAATATAAGAAGTCCAGAGTGATTGCAGGGCTCAAAGCAATGTATTCGGTTCAAGAATCAGATTTTCTCATCTTGATAGTCCACTAGTCTGGAAAGCCTATCGAGAAAGGGGCAGAAATGAGATAGGATTATGCAACAAAGGAAAATAACAAATGGCCCTTATAAAACTATAACCTTGAGAGTTATGCCAAGTATTTCCAACAATTTTGAATGCCTTTAACCAAGGAACCTAGATCCAGCCCACAAATATTTAGAAGGCAATGTTCTCACTCCCTGGTCTAAAGTTTAGAATCTATAAAAGAAGGTTGCCATGTAAATAAAGAATACATATTCCTACCTTTTTTTTTTTTTTCATTGCTTAAGTCATTCTAGCCTGAGCAGAATAGAAGAATAAAAATTTGGGCCAGGGGAAGATAGACAAGATTTTTAAAAGGAGAGTCAAACAGGGTAGACCAGAGATAGCCAAAATTATAATAAAAAAAGAAATTCTAGAGGACAACTTTCTACTCTCTCACTCCTACATAGAAATACACTTGGCAGTGAACATTATTATGGAATTATATTTTGAATTCAGAAGATGGACAAAATCTGAAAGGAATCAGACTGTGGCAAGCATGAGTTTTAACCAAACTTTAAGGTGGGTTCCAAATTCTACTTCTTCGGCTTTGGGGGAAAAAACAAAAACCAAAAACAATATACAGCAGGATGGATTGGGGAAAAGAAAATGTGGCTTTGAAAAATTCTTGGAGGCTGAAATATTCTTTGATATTATTTATAACACTGGTCATATCTCAACTATCCAAACAACTAGATGGATGTCAGTCGAAATTTCTCCCTGAAATACAGAGAAGATTCTTTTTTATATTGAATCTCCCTTCCTTATCCTTTGTAATTTTACCAATAACAAAGCCCTATTTAATACCTTGAAAATTAGCAGCAGCTTAGGTAGTTACTAGCACAGGAATATGTGACTTTCGTTCCAACAAAAATTGAAAACAGAGGTGGGACAGAACTAACTCAGCAGAAGTTGCTCACCTCCTTCAAAGTAGCTGCTCTAGGAGGCCATGGGCTTAGTTCTTTTCTGCTGTTGCCTCTTTGGACACTGACAGCTCTTCTTTAAAGATTCAACTAGGTAGTGAACCTTCATCCTTTGCCTACTTGATTTTGCCTTCTCTCTGACTTGCCGGTCACTTCCTCATTCTGAACTCTTGTTTCCCAGTCTAGTATTGCAGTTTCCTTGCTTTTTCAGCCTCTGAAGGTTGCAGAGCCAGCCCAGTGGGGTTCAAAGCTGTGTTACTTTGAGCGAGTTACTTAATTTCTCTGTCCCTCAGTTTCCTCACCTACAAACTGGGGTAATAAGAGAACCGTCCCCCTTTAAGGATGGTTGTAAAGAACTTTGGATGATACTTCAAACACGCTAAGTGGTGAAGAAATATCAACTATTGTTCTTAGTTATTGGAAATGAAAACCTCAGCCATCATCTGTCCACTGAGAGATGAATAGATAAAGATGTGAGATAGATAGATAGATAGATAGATAGATAGATAGATATAGAATATATGTATGGAATATGGAATATTACTCAGCCATCAGAAAGGATGAATACTTGCCATTTACATCAATATGGATGGAACTAGAGGGTATTATGCTGAGTGAAATAAGTCAATCAGAGAAAGAAAATTAACATATGGTTTCACTCATATATGGAATGTAAGAAACAGTCCAGATGATCATAGGGTAGGGGAGGAAAAACTGAATGGGAAGTCATCAGAGAGGAGAAAAACCATGAGAGACTCTTAACTCTAGGAAACAAACTGAGGGTTGCTGGAGGGGAAGAGGGCGGAGGGATGGGGTAACTGAGTGATGGGCGTTAAGGAGGGCACGTGGACGTGGCTTAAGGACGAGCACTGGGTGTTATACGCACCTGATGAATTACTGAACTCTGCCTCTGAAACTAATGATGTACTCTAAGTTGGCTAATTGAATTTAAAAAATAATTTTTTAAAAAGAGGTGAGGCTGTGACAGTTGCTGAGAAGTCAGCCAGTGAAGGAAGACAGAAAGAAAACCTCGGGAAGCTATTCTTCTAGCATCTCAAGGGTCTTGTTACACAAACTGTTTGCTTTAGAGTCAACATTCATTTTTATGCCGTCATAAAACCACCTGAGTGACCTTCGAAATACCATCTCTACCTGCTGCAGCCTTGGTCAGGTGATTCTGCTTTCTCATCTGCTTTCTCAAGACGGATGAGAGCCCTGGGATGGTCCACTCCCTGCAAGCCTAGCGGACAGACCCCAACCCAACAACAGCCCGAGCTGTTTGGGAAATTTTCCTGAACTTCATTGAAACCCGATATGCCGCTCTCCAAGCCTGTTCCCGCCAGTTCTATTTCTGGATGAGACCATGCTGTGGACAATGGTCTCTCCTGGAGCTGGAAGTCCTCGCGATTCTACTGTGTTACTGAAGCGCTGCGGAGAGAACGCATTTCTTACCATCCCATCCTGTTTATTAAAAACAGCCCTTTTATCTTCCTTATAAAACCTTGCCTAGCTCTAAACCAGAATTTTATTTAATATGGCTGGATAAAAAACAAGGAAGTTCCCCCCTCAGGATAAAGTAGAAAACACAGGAAATAAAAGACTAGCCACGCAGTCAGAGGCTCACAGAGCCTTTTCCTGCTGGGAATATTGATCTAAGAGCTAAGACGTGCCTTCTGACTCTAACCTGAGATGCCTTCGAGAAGACAACCTCAGAAAAGACATAAAGAAACTAAACTCCGGTAAATTAAAGCCAACAGGCTTGCGTAGCCATGCTATGAAGTGCATAGGAAATACCCAACTTGATCCTACGGCGACCGGAAGACCTTTCCTAAGACACTTGACACCATCTGTGTGAGTGGCTCAGTGGACACAATCGGGAGGTTGGCAGTCAAGCTACAGAACTGTCTTATGACCTGGTCTTAGAAATTGTAGTTAAACCCAGAGGCCCATCCTTCCAGAGGGCTCAGAGAGAACTAACAGGAAATCTGCACTGAAAATCAAGATCTGGAGTTAATCACAGGACTTAAGACTAGTGCCTTCTTCCAGACAGTGTAATAGATCCTTCCTAAGAGATGAAGCCTACCGTTGCAGAGCGGGATAGCAAAATGCTTATGTTGCCAGGGTTCAGGGCTGGGGTTTTGGGGGGGTGGCAGACGGGCTTGGTGGCAGACTTCAGACATTATGTACATCTTCTGATTGTTGCCACTGCTGGTTTCTTGCCACCTGTGGTGCTAGGTGTCCCGACTGCTCCTCCCCCGCTCCACACTGCCCTTCTTTCTCAAAGTTCACAGGAAGATAGCAGTACTGTTAGGTGGCTTTCAGCTAAAAGTCACAGAAAATCCTTTCCCTGTTAGCTTCAAGAGTGTGCGGCTTCATTATGAGAAGTCTAGAGGGCTTCAGGATTTACCCTGTCCAGTGGCTCTAGGTCTGCTGCCCTGTGGGTTCTTCTTGTGAGTTTCATCTTCAGGTGGGTGGTAAGAAGATGCCGCAGCTGGTTCCAGGCTTCATAGTGATGCTTAACAATACCCAAAGAAGAAAGAGAAGTCTTTTCTAGAAGCTTTTGCAGAAGGCTGAGAAGTTTCCCTTAAACCACCAGGTCCTTAAAACCTCTCTTTGCATGCCAGTGGCCTCAGTTATATGTGCTCATTGCTAAGACAGTCACCAACAAGAAGGGCGGCAGTGCCTCTGGACCAGTTAGGCCTACTCCTCATATCAAGGGTGTCGATCATGTTCTCCTTGGGGCTCCATGGCTCTGGGAGGAAGGAGAGAGACCTAAACAAAATTGGAGTTCTATCACCAAAAAAAATAAATAAAATTGAAAGAATGCTGAATTGGCAGTTACGATGTCATCTGCCCTAGGATATATTGTTATTATAATTTTTTTGTTACTGTAATTTTTAATAACAGTAATATAAGCCTTGGGAATCATCATGCTGTCCCCAAATTTCCTGCCTCTCTCCCTTCCAAGCACATGATAGTATTAGACAGCCTGGCTCCTTTGTGGGGCCATGTCATCGGATCTGGCCAGTGACCTGTGAACTCAAGTGGTATGTTTGCCTTCTGTACTACTTTCTCCCAATAGTTCTCATCCTCTACCCCAGGGACCAGCCACACTTCAGATGATGGCTTCCCTGCCATCCTGTGTCCTGGAGTCAGGACAGGGCAGAGTAGAGGCTCCGGGCCACTTGCAAAGGACACAGGGCATGATAAAGGAAAAAACACACTTGGATATTTGAGCTGATTGGTCCCTACAACAAAAGTCTTAAGTACTTTGACCAATATAATAGCTAACATCTATTCAGTGTTTACTGTGTTCCAGACATGTGATAAAGCATTATCACCAGTTCCTAGAGTGATGAGACATCAGGAGGGGTGAAGGCTCCATTCACTTACCCACAACCACAAAATGACTTTATTCCCAAGCATTTGTACCAACTGGCCCTTACCTAGGTTGTACCTAAGAATGGATTGCCCCACCACACAACGGATAATTGTCCTAGGGATTTGTGGGCAGAAAGCAAATGAGTTTTTGGGGTGTGTGTGCACACGCATGCACCTAGGGGTCATCAGAAAGAAATCAGGAACATTCAGGTATACACACAGGATGGGACTTCAATAAGAGGACAGAGGGGAAAATATGCTGTTGGAATAAAATTATCTTTTGTTTCTGCACATCTTATGATCAATGCACTGACTGCGTTTTGTTCCAACTACCTTTAAAGATGTTTTTATAGCAAATAGCTTGAAGGATAGAGATAATGTCTTCCCTGGAGCAAAGAGCACCACCTTGGAAAGCAGAGATCGCATCTTTCCCTGAAGCAAAGTAGGTATACTTATAATCCAGTATAATAAAAATAACATCTCCCTCCACAGCGAAGTGAGTGTGCTTAGTGCCCATTATAAAAGAGTCATTTTCCTTAAGTACAGGGTTCCTCTCCTGGAAGGCAACCCCCTATGTGTGTAGCTGTCATCACCTTGTGAGAATTAATACTTATGTTGCAAATATTCTGATATGCTAGTTACAGCTATAGCTGTGAGTAACAGAATGCCCTTTGTCTCTGACCCAGGAGTGTCTTGTCCCCTGGAAGCATTCACAAAACTGTGGTAGGCTAACTTGCTGGCTTGCAAGTGGGGTAAATCTCATATGTGGTTGTCTATGGATAGGTAACATTCCAAATTAAGTACATAGAGAGACATTAGAGAGAAACCTTGTTTCCGAAGACTTTGCCCAGAGAAATTCATCATTTTCCAAGTAATTTCTTTATATTCCTTTCTTAAACCTGGCAGACTCAGATGATTCAAACTCAGGTCAGATATGGCCTTCAAGCTGGGCTGCAGATGTGCTCAGCAGCTCTCACCTGCTGTCACCTGTTAGAAGAATTTTCTCTGGAATCTTGACATCTACCTGAGAACCTACGTAACCAGCTTGTAAAAATAAACCAGAATTCTTTCCCAGAGCATCACTCTCAGACTGCCCAAATGAAGGTCTACTCTGGTAGCCACTGCTTTCTGTTTCCAAATACCAGGAGACCTTGATACTCCAAGTTTCCAAGTTAGAAATGAAATCTGGTCAGTGGAAATCCTATTTGAACATAGAGTGGAATTGATTCTAAGAGTTTGGTCTAAGCTTCAACATCTAACTTAAAAGATGTCACCTGCCATGTCTTGAATGAAACAAACTTATGACAGTCAGGATTCAGACAGCAACGGGTTGTACAGAGCTCTTTGCACCCAGTCACGCATTTTCCTCCACAGTTCACATCATAAATCATACATGGGGTATGGATGCAAGTATATTTTTTACCATTGCAAGAAACAAAGACAAATGAAACAATGTACATGGAATTGAGACCATCCAGGCAATAATCTTTAGTCCCAAGATCCAAGTCATTGAGTCAGATGTCAATGATTTTTTTCTTAAATGAATCTTCCTTGTGTCAAAGTGTCAACCATACCATATACAGATCTGTGCTATTCAGGGGGAAAACTTCTCTTGGAGTAAAAATGAATCACCAGTATGGCATTTCTGCAAAGATCCCAACCCATTTACTTTCAGGTATTAGTTCATTTATTCATTAATTCAATATTAATAACTTACTGAAGGCTTATTTATGTGCTAGGCTAAAACAGATACAATCCTTGCTCTTAGAAATGTTCACGCAAGAAGGGTTTAATTTTGAAATATGTTAAGTGCTATGAAGAAAAAGTAAATAGTGCTTTGAAAATTTATAACAGCAACCCTATCCACTTAAGGGAGGCTCAAGAAAGGCTTTCCCGAAGATGGGCATTGGAGCTCAAATCTCAAGGCTTTAAAGGGATTTAGTGCACAAAGAAACTGGGGATGGAACAGTGATGACAGAGGAAGGCTAGAAGATTATTTCAGGCTAATAGAACTGCACGTTCAAAGCCCTTATAGCACATGCATACTTGCTACTTTTAGGACAATGAAAAGGGTCAAGCCCCAAATTTGGAACGATTTGAGCTCCAAAATAAATAAGGATAGCAATAGATTATAACTTATAGGAAAAATAAATATCCATCAGTCCACAGTGATAATCAACAATTGAATAAATAAATAAACGGGACAAAACCTCTTCCTTACAGTAGAATCCCAACTTATAAATGTAAAAGAGATGATGAAAATAGAAAATCACCATTTGAAAAACACCACAGTAATAATGATTGCATGCAAGAATCATCAACTGATGATAAAATTGGTGAGTAAAAGTATAATGAGAAACAGAATATTTACATAGATTCAAAATTTCTCTTCTCTCCACCCTCCCTCCCCTTAATGAAGAGTAACTTCACAATGGAGAAGCTTGGCTGATACCATCTTAACAAGAGCTCGAAATTAACATCACCAATAATGAGACATTAACATCACATGCCTCTTAATACAATACACTGAGAAGACTATAACATCACCTCTGTGGTATTCTTGCCAAATTATGTATAATCTGAATTTAACATGAGAAAACATCGGACAAACCGAAACTGAGAATTATGGTATGAGATCACTGCCCTGTGTTCTTCAAGACTTGTCAAGGTCATAAAAAACAAAGAAAGAACAGAGATCTGCTCTAGATCGGCGACAAAGGAGACATGACACTCACACGCAGTGAGGACTCATCGATTGGATCCTGAACCAACTGTGAAAATCCAAATAAAATCTGTAGATTAGTTCCTATTATTGCATATGAATGTTAATTTCCTGTTTTTGATCATTATGCTCTGGTTACTAAGATGTTCACAATTAGGGAAGCTGGGTGAAAGGTACATGGGAAATCTTTGTACTATTTTTGCACCTTTTTTTTGAATGTCTGAAATTATTTAAAAATAAAAAGTTAAAAAAAAAGAAGGAGCTAAAGGAAAAAGAGTAGGGCAGCTGGAGCATAGAAAGTGAGAAGTGGCTGGCGGGGTGGGCAGCTTGAGACTACACAGGAATTTATGTTCTAGGTGACGTTACCCAAGAGTAAAAGAAGACACTGAAGGGTTATAGACAGAGCAGAGACCACATTAGCTTCAGTGGGGTAAATGGGTGAGAGGCAGCCTAGAATATATGGTGAAATCTGTAAGAGGATATTGCAAGCATGCAAGAAAGAAGTTGCTGCCAGCTTGGTCTACGGTGATGACAGCAAGAATGGATGAATATGAGGAGAGTCTAGAGGTATTTAGGAAGTAAAGTCCTGAAGTGATGTGAGTATGGATAACGACCAGGACGTGGGTGTCGAGAATGACTGTACATTTCTGGCTTGCCCAAGCAGAGAAATAGAGAAGCTATTCACCGAGAGAGAGCAAACACTGGAAAGGGTAGAGATGATGTGAATTCAGCCTTGGGTGCTGTGAGTCTTAGCTCCCTTTGATGAACCCAAATGTTGATGTCAGAAAAGGCAGTTGGATTTTAGGGGAATGAAGCTCAGAGGCAAAGTCTGAGATGGAGATAAACAATGATCATTGAAGCAACTTTTCTCCAGAATAGTGGGGGAGAGAAGGGCAAACAAAACAGTTGTGATTTATCCTAGAAAGTATAAATTTTGAGTTATGAATAAAGTTCTGTATGAGCAGAAAGAAGGGGCAGCTACTAATGTGGGGAACCGAGAATGGGTTTCATAGAGGAAGTGCTGTGGGCAGGAGTTAGTTAGATTATGGCAGAGGGATTTGGACAATCTGCATGAATATTCCTATATTTATTTAATGGATAAGCAGGTCAGTCCCACAGGTCCTGCTACCAGGTAGTGGCTATTGGTCAACTATGTTGGCTCTATAAGCAAGGTGATTACTTACTGGTTCAGATGTTGACAGGTTGATAATGACTTACTTGGGTTACGACCTCTGGGGCATTTCCATTGTAATGAGGGATTGAAGCATTCCCACTAGGACCAGTTGCAAACTGTGGGACTTGTGCTTTGTAGCAGGAATTACAGGTTCAGAAGGACTTTTCTTCAGGGCCCCACACTAAGCACCCATATTGCAAATGACCCCATGTCATTTAGAGCTGTTTTCCACCCACACACACACACTGAGAGATACACTGTCTTCCCATCAATAACTTGGCTTGAGATCACAGTGGTTATCAAAGCGGGAATAGAAGGGAGGATACATGCCTGAGGATTGAGTATCCAAAGCTTCCAGTGGTTCTGAAAAATTGCCAAGAGGATTCTGAGAAGTTTAGGGGAAGAACTTTTTTCTTCCTTCTTCCCTCAGGTTTGTGAGCCACTGCTCAAGAACCATTAAATATTCTTCCTAAAGAGTCGGAATAACTGAATTTGGCTCTCCAGGATGACTGAATTACCAGGAAGGATTCCCCCTGTGATCTTGGCCACCTTCTGTTTGAGGACCAGCTCTTAGGGGAAACCATGGCTTAGATAGTATTTTCATCCATACACAATCTTCATGAATTTCTTAAGATAGTTTCAAGAATACTTCCAGATAGCATGTACCCTTTGCCCAGTGCTTTTGTCCATGACTGCAAAATGGGACAATTTTAGCAGAAAGTCATATTAGAATATTTATTAAACTAGCGATGAGCAGCTAGTAGTTGAAACTGTCACCAACAGTACCACTTACAGTGGCATCAAAAACCATGAGACACTTAGGAATAAATTTAGTGAAATATATGTAACATCAGAACAGTGAAAAACTACATGACATGGCTGAATAAATGTGACCTAAATAAATGGAGAGAAATATTATGTCCCCGGATTGGAAGATATTGTTTTCATAGTAGTTCTTCCCAAATTGACCTATGGAATTAATACAATCCCAATAAAAATTCCAGCAGATTTTTAAAATGTATAAATTGACAAGCTGATTTTAACCTTTTGATAGAAATGTAAAAGATCTGTAATACCTAAAACAATTTTGAAATAGAAGGACTAATTTCAAGGCTTATCTTAAATTTCAAGATAATTTCAAGACTTATCTTAAAACAATAGGAATCAAGACAACTTGGTATTGATGTATGAATAGACATCAAGATTGAAGAATCAGAAGAGAATCCAGAAATAGATCCACACATACACAATTGATTTTTGACAAAAATGTCAATGTAATTTAATATGGGTTCCAGCATATATATGTATTTGCAGTATATCCACCAATGTACTTATGTCAGAATACTTGAGAACTCTTCAAACTTGTTAATAGAAAATGATCCAATAAAAATTATTAAAAATTATAAAGAAATTTAGAGACATTTCATCCAAGAATGGAAAAATAGCACATGAAAAGATGCTCATTATCATCAATTAGCATGGAAATGCAAATTAAAGGTACAAGAAAAACTACTACATACCCATTAGAATATCTAAAATTAAAGACATACCAAATGTTGGCAAGGATGTGGAACTCAGACATTGCTGGTGGGAAAGCAAAATTGTGCACCACTATGGAAAAGAGTTTGGCAGTTTCTTATAAAAACACACTTTAAAGGATAACACCCAGAAATCCTATTCCTAATATTTACCCAAGAGAAATGAAAACACATGTCCACAGAAAGACGTGTAGACAAATGTTCATAGGAGCTTAATTCATAACAGTTAAAAAGTGGAAACAACCCTAATTTCATCCATAGGTGAACAGATAAACACTGTGAGGTATAGTCACACACTGAAATGCTAGTCAGCCATAAAAACGGGATGAACGGCTGCTGTAGACAGTGACATGATTGGATCTCAGAAAACATTATGCTGAATAGAAGAAGCCTGACACACCAAAGACTACATACTGGATGGTTCCATTTCTAAGAAATGCCAGAAAAGACAAATCTAATCTACAGTGACAGAAAGCAGATCAGTGGTTGCTTGGAGCTGGGGATTGAAGAATTGACTGGGAAGCTTCACAAGGGAATTTTCTGAGGGGAGGCAAATGTTCTGCATCTTGATTGTACTGCTGGTTACTTGGGTGTCTAAACTTGTCAGAACTCATCAAAATGTACATTTTAGGTAGATACATTTATGGAATTAAAATTGTGCCTCAGGAAAGTTGATGTAACAGAAAAAAACATTTAGTGAGTAGAAGGTACTATGCTACGCAAACATCAAACTGTGAGAAGCCCATATAGAGACATAGAGAAATTCCTGGGAAACCCCAGCCTATAAAAGGTGCTCACCTTGATGATGACCCCAAGGGGCTTGTGGGAGCTGCCTTACGGGCTTGCTGTGGGACCCAGCCTGGTGTTCGGCATCTTGGGCCACTGTGAGATGCCATTGTTTGTGCTGAATCATGGGATTGAGCTGGGAATTCTGTTTTGGCCCTTGGTTGAAGGATCTTGCCTCCTCTTCCTAGCTCTGGTCTGCTGCCTGATTTTGTAGGCTGCCGTCTCTTGTTTCCTTTCTTCCCAGAGCTCCCAGCATGTGGAGCAGCCCCTGCTTGCCCAGCCAACTCTCACCTGAGGTTAAAGCCTTTTCAAATTTCACAGAGAGGGGCAATGTAACTACTTTTGCCTTCATTGGCCCTTTTTTTCCTCTTCCCTCACTACTTCCCCAAATCACATCCTACTTCTATTGGATTCTGCTGGAACCTCTCTGTCTTTTCAGGTCTTAGCTCCTATCCCCCGATTCCATGTCTCAGTGTCACTGGGACGTAGCACAGGAAAAGAATCAAGACTTTCCCTTGGATTTCAGAGTGACCCAGGGACTCAGGAAAGGATGGGATAGCCCCACATGAGACAGCAGCCACCAGGGCAATGCCTGTCATATTGAGACTTCACGGTGAACCCTTCCTTTGAGGCATAGCAGTCAGCCATTTGTCCCCAAATAATCTATTTAAATGTGATTACACTTTTGGTTAGTTCTTATTTCTACAAGGTAGAGTGCAAACTCCTTAGCATTGTCCACTAGGCGATCATAGTCCGGTCTTTGCATTTGAGGTTCCCGCCCTCACTTGTCCTCATCTGCTTGATAACTCTTCAAGCCTCCGCTGAAATGTGCCCTCATGTGTGGAGTCTGACCTGCACTCCCAGGTGAGCATGAGTCAGCCCTCCTCCTTGCTCAGTTTTTTCCCTGTCTCTGTTTTAGGACTTACCACAGTCCCACAGTGACTCGACTGTCTGACCCTCTCTCCACAGAAAGGTCCAGCTTATCGAGGGCAGAGATAGTGGCATGTTTATTTTTCATAACTCCTGTGCCAAGCACTGCTCCTAACCCATAGTAATCACTCAAGTCATTAGTACCACAGTGCTCGGGGCTGTAAGGGACATAGACACTGCCGGCAGCTCAGCTTCTATCTCACGGAGCTTTGCAGGCCAGCTACACTCTCACATAACTGTAATGCAAGGGAAAGTGAGAGATATTAGCATAAATGTTGAACAGGACTGAATGGCAAAGGAGAAGGTTTCAGGTCCAACAGTTTGTACAAATGTTTGAATTTATCTGCTAATTGCTAATTTTTAGTGAGTACTTTCCCCAGGCTAAAGACCAGCTTGGTCCATATTGCTTTAGTTTCCTGGGGCTCCTATGACATAGACACAAACTGGGTGGCTGGAAACAAGAGAAATGTATTCTCTCACCGTTCTGGAGGCTAGAAGTCCAAAATCAAGGTTTCAGCAGGGCTGTGTTCCCTCTGAAGGCTTTGGGGAAGACTCCTTTCTTGTCGCTTCCAGCTTCCGGTGGTTTCTGGCAGTTTTTCGTGTTCCTTGGCTTGTAGCTGCTTTCTCTCATCTCTGCCTGTATCACACAACCCTCTTCCCTGTGCGTATGCAAAGGTCTGTGTGTGTCCTCTCCCTTTTTACAAGAGCAGCAGTTGTTGGCTTTAGTGTCTGCCTTAACCTAGTAGGACCTCATCTTAATTGATTACATCTGCCAAGGCTCTAGCTCCAAATAATGTAACATTCTTTTTTTTAAATTAAAAAGATCTATTTATTTATTTGAGAGAGAGAGAGAGAGCGCACAAGCATGAGCAGGGGGAGAATTGGGGGAGAGGGAGAGGGAGACGGGAAGCAGGCTCCCCACTGAGCTGAGAGCCTAATGTAGGGCTTGATCCCAGGACTTAAGCGTGATTATGATCTGAGCTGAAAGCAGATGCTTAACTGACTGAGTCACCCAGGTGCCCCCAAATAAGGTAAGATTCTGAGGTTCCAGGTGGAGGTGAATTTTAGAGGGATGCTATTTAACCCACTATACACGAATGATCTCATTTATTCTTCACTACAACTCTATGAAGTAAATGTTGTTACAATATCCATTTTATACATGAAGAAATTAAAGTATAGAGAACTTAAATGGTTGCCCAAGGTAACATACCAGGAATGCCAGGAATTCTGATGTTAAGGCATTTTGTCAGAGTACCTCTCTTAAAACTTAAAAAACAAAACACAAACTTTTAAAATTGTGAAATACATCATTTATCTACAATAGTGTTTGGAAAATAAATGTACAGATTAAGGAATATTAACAAAATGAATACCCCCCTATGTATCACTCAGCTTAAGAAATAGAACACTACTGGTCCCTTAGACACATTATCCAGCTCTGGTCCCTTCACCCACAGGTATGAGTTTGTGATCGCTCCCTAATCCACTTTCTGTATGGCAAGTCCCTTCTCTGAATCAGTTTCCCAGGGAACCCAGCCTCTGAGGATTGGCACCAAAAATGGTCCAAGAAAGCATACTTTAAAACGGGATTTTTAGGGTGCCTGGGTGGCTCAGTGGGTTAAAGCCTCTGCCTTCGACCCAGGTTATGATCTCAGGGTCCTGGGATCGAGCCCCGCATCAGGCTCTCGGCTCGACAGGGAGCCTGTTTCCCTCTCTCTCTCTGCCTACTTGTGATCTCTCTCTCTGTGTCAAATACATTAAAATATTTTTAAAAAATAAAAACATAATAAAATGGGATTTTTAGACATTGATATCCCACACTTGGGTCTATATGACAAGGAAGATACCAGTGCTGTTGGTAGGGGTCATAAAGAGTCCCTGCCATGCTGTGGTGGCGGCACTGGGCCCACTGGAGCCTGGGGACATTTCAGGGTATGTTTTAGAGTCTCTAGGATTGTGAATTAGTTAAATGTCTGGGGTAAGGAGAAAACAGTATATTAAATACCTAATGCTGGGCTAGCATGGAGTTAACCACACCCCAAATCTCAGTGGCTTAATCCAACAAAAGTTCATTTCTAGCTCACATTATGTCTCTCAATATTGGTTGGTGAATAGAAGGGGGAGGGGCACCAAGGTAACATACCAGGAATGCCAGGAATTCTGATGTTAAGGCGTTTTGTCAGAGTACCTCTCTTAAAACAAAAAACAGGGGCACCCGGCTTGCACACATTCATGCAGGGACCCACGTAGACAGAGTCTCCCTCATCTTGTGGCTTTACCATTCAGAACACAATGTCGGCGTGACCTCTGCGGAACCACAGGAGAAGCAGAAATATGAAGTGCAGTTTCCACCCATAATTCCAGGGCTCCTACTTGACTGAAAGGGAAGCTAGAAAAAATAATCTTTCTGTGTGCTGAGGAATTAAAAAATGAAATGGGAGGGGTGCCTGGGTAGCTCAGTTGGTTGAGTGTCCAGCTCTCGGTTTCAGCTCAGATCGTGGTCTCAGCGTTTTAGGATCAAGCCCATGATAAGCCCCATGATGGGCTCCACGCTTAGTGGGGAGTCTGCTTGAGATTCTCTTCCTCTCCCTCTGTCCCTCTCCTGCTCTCAATCACGTGTGTGTACTCTCTCCCTCTTTCAAACAAATAATCTTTTTTTTAAAGTTTGAAAAAATGAAGTGGGATGCACTGAAACATAGAATATTCTCTCTGCTACAGAAGTGAATCAGGATTTTTGGCTTGAGCAGTTAAGTGGATGGTGGTCTGTTTACTAAGTTAGGGAAGACAGGGTTTGGGGGTGTAGCGGTAGGGTGGTGTGGGGATGATAGGGTGGTGGGGGGATGGTAGAGTGGGGTGGTCAGGCGGTGAAGTGGTGGGGTGATCATAAATGGATGGCAGAACTTTCTGCAATAAATAGAAAAACCAGAAGGACAGAAAGATTTTTGAGAACGGTAGGAAAACAGGCGCTCCTGGATAACAAAGCTTATGTTCCTTTTCCTTTCTTGCAACTGTTTTCCTTCACTTTGGGTGGGTTGTGTGGTCTGTATGTTCTATAGAAAAGAAGAATGTGGAAATTCTGAGTATGGCCAGGAATTTGCAATGTCACCATGTCTAAAAAAATGGAAGTCAATTTACAAACATTATAAATGTAGTGCATGCCCATTTAAAAACTTCAACAGTAGGGAAGGATAGGAAAGATGGAATAAAAAAAATTTTTCCTTCACACACCCCCACTACCTAAAGGTAACCATGCTAACAATTTCCTATATGCCCCCTTCTTGAAGATTTTGTAACTAAATAGCAGTGAATGCACAATGTTTTGACTGCAGATTGTGAACAGCTGGCTGTGTAAAACTGCTTAATAAAAACTAGACTTGTTTCCCAAAGGAAAAAAAAAAAAAGAACAATTTCCTATATGTCCTTCCAGAGTTTTCCATGCATGCACAAACACTGAAAATACATATTTTAACATTTGCATACACTATTATGAAATATGCTTTTTAACTGATTATTTTTTACATATTTAATAATATGTCTCCACAGTTTTATTTCTATACATAAAGACTTGCTTTATTCTTTTTAATAGCTACATAGTATTATTTTGGTAGATATACTTTGTCAGTCAGCTATTGATGGACATTTAAGTTATATCCAGATTTTTTTTAAAGATTTTATTTATTTATTTGACAGAGATAAAGATCACAAGCAGGCAGAGAGGCAGGCAGAGAGAGGGGGAAGCAGGCTCCCCACCGAGCAGAAAGCCTGATGAGGGGCTTGATCCCAGGACCCTGAATTCATGACCTGAGCCAAAGGCAGAGGCTTTAACCCACTGAGCCACCCAGGCACTCCAGATTTTTTTTAATTACAATGTTTCAGTGAACATTTTTTTTATTTGTTTGTTTTTGTATACTTGTGCAACTGTGTAGGATAAATTTCTAGAAGTGAAGTTGCCAAGTCAAGGGGCATGTGCATAACCATTGTTTTGCAGATATTACCATGCCCTCCATAGAAGTCTTTATATTTGACTAACAATGTGTGAAAGGGATTCTTTCCCTACATCCTTACCTATCCCAGGTTTTATTAAACTTTTAAGTCTTTGCCAAACTGATATGTAAAAAAAAACAAAAACAAAAACAAGAACACCAATGTGTCTTTTTGTTTCAATTAGCATTTCTTCCCTAAGTGTTTCCATTTCAATCTTTTAGCAAAAAGAATGCTAAGGATGTCATGCAGAGATCATGGCAACTGCAAAAGGAGTGATTCCTTTGTTTTCAGCAGTATTTTGTGTCCTTTGACCTAATTATTTCCTCCATCCAGAGACTTTCATGCAATAGGTTGTTTTTGAAAAGATCCACAAAGGCAGAGTAAGAGATAGATTGTTTATAAACGAGTGTGTTGGCGAAGAAATGCTGATGCCAGGGTCCAGACACACTTCGGACCCTGCTGCCCTCTCACCCGGTCCACGGTTGCTGACTGCATGGATGTCGTCGACGGCTGGAACATTCTGCGTCCAGTACTGACCTGGCTTTGGCACCCGAGCAAAGCCAGTTTCATCAGATGCATGCACTTTTTTTTTTTTTAAGATTTTATTTATTTATTTGACAGAGGGAGAGAGAGATCACAAGTAGGCAGAGAGGCAGGCAGAGGGAGAAGGGGAAGCAGGCTCACCGCTGAGCAGAGAGCCCGAAGTGGGGCTCAATCCCAGGACCCCGAGATCATGACCTGAGCGGAAGGCCTAACCCACTGAGCCACCCAGGTGCCCCAGATGCATACACTCTTAAAGCAGTCCTTTGCTTTCACTTTTTGGGGGGGGTTGAAGGGGTATCAGCTGTTTGGAGTTTCATAAATAAGGCATGGATTCCCACTGAGCTCATTTCTGTATCTCACTGCACCTGCTTCCAGAGTGAGCCTATTGGGTACTATCGCGGGTGTAGAAGGAGCAGATCTAGGGGAAGAGATAAGTGGGGAGGAACATGAACTTGTCAATCTGCGTGCAGATTTCCAACTGCTTGACCCATCCCTTGGTCATCTTTGGAGGCCACGTTTGCTTCCAGAGGATTTGCTGACTCATGTGCCTCCAGCTCTATCGGGACAGTTTAAAAGTGGTCCATCGGGTCAGCGCACCAAACAACAGGCATGTTTGAGGTCCTTTGTAGGTCTTGTCTACATAGTGGCTCAGCAGCAGCCTCTTCCTTCCCAGATGCTTTTTAGGTGGCCACATAGAAAAATCGTACCATAGTGGTTAATAGTCAGGCTCGTGAATCTCAGGCTGGGGTCTGAATCCCAGTTCATCCAATTAATTGTTGTGTGGCTTAGAGAAACTTCTTAACCTCTCTGTGCCTCAAATTTACAGATGATAATTGTGCCTAGCTCAGAGGCTACATGACTTCAAATGGGATAATCACATACAAGATGAGTGCTTGGCCTTGAGCACCCATTCAATAAACTTTGACCACTGTTACTACACCCGGCTGGTGAGACTTCAACTCTCTTGACACAGAACATCTGTACTCCATTTTCAGATCCGAGTGACACTGAATTAGTAACTCTAAGATTCACCCGAAATCATTTCTTCCCACCCCTTTGTTTTTCTTGACCTACTTGATTTGGTTTATTGCCTCACCACTTTTCGTGTAGAATGTTCCATTTTTTAGCAGCAGGACCGAAGAGGGAAGGTGCTGAGACTCAGTTGAGTAGTATCATGGAGTTCTAACACTGCACATGATGGCAGATTCTCCCATATTGCCCAGCAAATGTGGTTCTGGACTCGGGACAGCGACGCTCATAAAGCAGCTCAGAGGAAATGGTGTCCAGATGTGGGATGTGAGGCAGAAGGAATGCCCTGCTCCCTGGGTAGGATCAGGTTGAGTTTAAGAGTGAGATTTTCCTCTAGGATCCAATATTCCCCTTGGCTTCCAAGCTCCAGTTATTAACTGGGTTCATGTAATGAAGGAGAGGAAGCAGAAATCAACAATGCTTTTCAGTGATTTGTGCCATATTCCACAGTCCCAAGATCATTTCTTTTCAATAGGGTGCCTTCCATCTGGGGAAGAGTTAATCCGCTCCTGGAGGCAGCGAAGGACAGAGATAACTACCATGTGTGTGCTGGTTAAATAGCAAATCATAAATTCAAAAGAGTTACGTAATCTGGGAATGTGACTGAGGAAAACTTCCCAGAAGCACAGGTTCAATACCATTGAAGGTCACCTTATGCCTCAGACCCAACTTGCAGTCTATAGAAAATATAGAGGATGAGGAAGGTAAAGTACACCAGGATGCGCACAGTGGGATATTTCCTAATAATGAAACATTCTGCAGGAAAACCTGGCCTAGATTCTTCAAAAAGTCAACATTCTAGGAAGAAAAGGGAGACTGTCCTAGAGGGAAAGGGATTAAAGAGAGATAAACCCAAAATCAAGGTGACAACCTCGATTAGATCCTTGTTCAAAAAAGTAAAGGAGAAGAACCTTAAAAGACATTTGGGGACAATTGGAGACATTGAGGCTGGGGCGGATTGTTAGGTGATACTATGGAATTGCTGTTGGTTTTTCTGGGCATGATAAAGCCATTGCAGTTACCAGGAGGATGTTCTTATTTCCAGGGAATATCTGCCAAAGTAATTAGGAGGAAAGCATTATGATGTATGCAGGAATTTTCCAATGATGAGAGAACGTATGAATGAGAGAAAGAGAGAGAGTAATGTGGCAAATGTGTTAACTGTTGAATCTAGGTGGAAAGTTGTTCTAGTTGAATCTATGGGGAGGCTACCTGGATGTTGCTTGTACTACTTTTTCTACAACTTTTCTGTAAGTTTGAAAATTTACAAAATAAAAAGCTGGGGAGGGAAGGAGAGCTTGTGGATGCGGACACTTGCACACACCTTTGGTGGCTTTCGTGTGATAGCACGCCATAAGCTTGGGCAAGCTTCTTTCCTCTTGAAGGGAGGAGGCCTCTCATGCCCATTCTTGAATTCAGAACGGACTTGCTGTGGGAATCCCACCTCTGAGGCTGGACCGAGAGCACACCTTCTTGAGTGAACAGCATCCCTAGGCCCCTGAAACTCTGAAGATCCCCATCCAGGCCTTTTTCCTCCTTCCATCCTCACCTGGCGTAGAATACAAGACTAACTTCTCTCCTCTTTTCTACATCGCCATGTAGAAAATAGGATCGTGTTAGACTTAACGTCAAATTTTATTTATTTTCAGCCTGGAACATCTTCTCTTTGCTCAGCCATCCTGAAGTTCGACTTTTATGCTCATTGCTCAGAAGGCAAGGTCATCTCAAAGTTTTAAGAAGTAGATTGAACGTTGTATTATTCCTGGTATCTTCTAGTTGGACTCCATGAGCCAGAAAAATTTAATCCAAGGAAATAACTCCAACAGCAGATCTTTCAGGACCATGAAGGCGAACCCAGTCCTTGATGAGAAACAACAAGCCATTCTGAGTGGCAGAAATTCACACGGTGCCTCTCACCCAAAGATGAATCTTTAAATCTCACTCAAACTCAACGTGATCCTACCCAGGGAGCAAATCTTACCCAAAGAGAGAGCTTTGGGGTAAGAAGGCCTTGTAGAAGACCGGTTCAAATCATTGGACCTTGAAGGTGAACCCAGTCCTTGATGAGAGACAACAAGTCATTCTGAGTGGCAGAAATTCACACAGTGCCTCTCACCCAAAGATGAATCTTTAACCAGCCGTGGGAAGCTTGCTTATCACAAAGCTAAGAAACCTTAAGTGGTATGGACCACCAAACAGGTTGTTGACAGCAGTGGAAATCAGTACCCGAGGCACCATTCGAAGAAGAAAGCCAGAACTGTGATGCCCGGCCATTAACACCCGATAGACTATTCATTTAAAAAAGGAAAGACGGCACAGGTTTGGCAACATTGAATTTTTTATTGAAGAAATTAATAAAACCTGTGGTCTGCTCTTTACCATTGTTTCAAGAAACGAGGTATGCTTTAATTCCAAACAAGTAGTAAGGGCACAATTGGAGAATAAAGGTGAAGGGCAAGAGGACGAGGACCTAGATCAGCAGGATGACCAGATGGGGGTGAGGGGATCAAGGGGTTAACACCCTCAATTAGAATGCCGTCAGAAAAACAGAGTAAAAATCATCTATAGGCAGGTCGTGACTATTAGTCGATGGTCATAATGCTACCGGGGACTCTGGGAGCCAGTGCAAGACACACTCTTCAGAGTAAGAGCATCCCAGGGGTGAGGGAGCTGGGGTATTTATATACCAACTCCTATCAGTGGTTAGTTGGTTGAGAGCTGTTTCCAGGGTTGTTAAGTCTCCAGACATTACAGCCTGTTTTGTGGGAGAACAGCAGAAATCTCTACAGATGCTGACAGCTAAAGGTCAAGCCTTTGCAATACAAGGAGGTATAGGCAGGTTACCCACAAAGGAGCTATGGGTGATCTGTGCTACCTTGTCACTTCTCAGGATGAGATGACTCAGCACAAGCCTTCAGATATTACGGTAGTTTAAAATTTTTTAAAATGCTTAATATTGTTAACAAAGAGTCTCTTCCTTTGTGAAGGGGATGCTTTATTTTCGAACTACTTTTAGATGCATTGTCATGCATCCTATCAAGTAGAATGCTTTCTTCTTTGCAAAATTGAACTTAAAAAAAAAAGATTACTATGTAGGTAGCTAAAATCAGAGAGCTTTGGTTTTGGAAAATTTGTGACATTTTTTCTGTACCAGGAATATTCCTACAAAAAAAGTTACTTTAAGAAGTTAACTAATCTTGCCAGTTATCTGAATTGTGGAGGTGGGAAATTATTCAATCAGGCTAACTAAATTTAACTAGGGAGGAAAGCAGACTTGGCAGATGCATCGAAAATAGACACACTAGCAGAGGACTCAACCTCAGTGCCAGCAGACTTCAGGCCCAAGTTTAAGGCATCCTGGTCAAGGGCAGGTGGAAAACTCCTGACCACAGTACATTAGCATAGGATGTACGAGCGGGTATTAACAAAGTATTGACGCATCTAATTGATGTTCATTTATTTTGTCACAAGCACAAGAAACACTCACATGTTTCTCAGATAAAACATTGGAAAAATCTAAGGACCACAGTGATGTCTTCTATGTGAAAGCCAGTCCTAAGGGGACTTCTGAGCACGATCATCGCTGTAGTTCTTATTGCTTGATGCATAAACAGCTCTCGGATGGTTCTCAAACCAGGGGTGGGTGAAACCTCGCCAACACGACGGCCTCTAATGAGCGTCTGCAACTTGCTCATCTCTGTTCTCTGTGTTTCCCTCTATGATGTCACATTTAGAGTCCATAGTCCCTAAGCGAGGGCTTTTCCTGGCTGTGATAATTTATTGGCTATTCTCCTTTGAAACTTGCCTGTGATCATTTCAAATCATTTTGCTTTCTCCTGGCCTCATTTCTCATTTTTCTTTTCATTCTTCCGTGTTCTCTGCTGGTTCAGGTCTCTATGCGATCATCCTCTACTATTTTGTAGGCATTCCCTCTATGGTTTTTCAGAGTCTTGCACATTGTTTAACCAAGTTTATGTTAAAAAAAAAACCAAACAAACTTCTAAACCTTTAAGCAAACACATACTCAAAAAAATGTGTAAAAGTTGCCAATTACGTAAATAAGGGCTCAAAAACAAGTGCAACTATTAGAAACACTTTTTTGAGCTGTATTAAGTTGAACATGGGTGTTGTCGTAATTCTAAAATTAAAGGATATGAAGGAAACAAATGCTTCAAAATATAAGTACTTCCTCTAAAGAACCACTACCCCTATGTCATCAGTTTGTGAATTAATGACCACGGTGATCTCCGTGCATTCATGAATGCATGCAAGGCTCATGCATTCATTGGTGGGAAAGATCACATGAACTCTTATCTGAGTCTCAGTATTTTTTTCCCACCTGTTAAATGCGAATATTAATAATATCTACTTCATAGATTTGTTGTGAGGATTAAAGAAGGTTAAGGCATATAAAACACAGTGCTGTGCTCGATTATTATGCTTGGTTACCTATTATCACCCAAGATATTTCTTTACTCGTATTTGAAGTAAAAATGGAAGGGATAAAATTTTTTTAAAAATCAGCTTGTGGGGCACCTTGGTGGCTGGGGAGTGCCTGGATCAACACCAGAATCATCTCAGGTCATGTTTATGCTTAAATTTGATTTAAATTCGGTATTACCTTCGTGGAGGTAAGAAGAAGGCGCTTCTCCCTCACTGCTTAGACAGGACAGTGGGTTGGACAGTGTCTCCAGAATTTACGTCCCCCTGGAGCCTCAGATGGGGGCCTTTTTTGGAGTCATCTCTTTGCAGATGTAATTAGTTAAGGATCCCAAGATGAAATTGATTCGTAAATCCAATGACTGGTCTCCTTATAAGAAGAGGAGAGGTGACAGAGGGACAAAGTGGGGGAAAGGCCATAGGAAGACGATGGCAGAGACTGGGATGGTGTCACCTGCTGTGTGACAAGGGATGTCTGGGACCACCAAAAACTGGAAGAGGGAAGGAAGGATCGTCCATAGAGCCTTCAGAGGGAGTGTGGCTCTGTGGACACCTTGATTTCGGACTTTCAGCCTCCAGAACTGTGAGACAATAAATTTTTGGGCTTTAAGCCACCAAAGTTTGTGGCACTTTGTTATGGTGGCCCCGGGCAACTAGTGCAAATAGAAAAAGACATGTCCCCCATTTTGTGAAAAGGGGAGAAATAATAAAACTGCTCTCCTCTGCTTCCCCTCCTACAACACACTCATCACAGTGCAATGTGTTACTTACTCTTTGTGTTTGTTTTTTGTCTCTCCTCCAATTAGAATCCACGCTCCATGAGAGCAGGGACTTTCTGTCCTGGTACCTGCTGCTCCCTGGAGCTCTGGCGGGCATAGTAGATGCTCAGTAAGGGTTTGTTGAATTATGAATAAATGAAAGAATGAAATAGGCAGGAGTCCTGGGATTATCTAATGGAACTTTTTCTTCTTACAAAGGGACAAAACTGAGAGGAATAGGGCATTCCAGGAAGAAGGAGTGAGAAACGAGTATAATGGCTGAGGGTCAGAAAGAACGGAGCAGCTTAGAGAACACTTGAAAGTTGAAGGTGAAGATGGTAGTGACCGACTTCCCAGGTGGGAAGGTGGGCTGTGAGCCTGGAGAGACGGTGGTGCCTGTGTGTGAAAGACCTCGCGTAGCAGTGAAGAATTTGGATTCATTTTGAAGCAGTGGAAAGCCAATGGGTTTATTTGAAGCAGAAGAGTAATAGCAAACGTTTTAAGGAATTGTTGGAAATAGTGGCAGTGATAGAGGTGAGAGATGAGTGGCAGAAAGCAGAAGTAAGAGACGTCTTTGCCCAAGAGAAAGTCACTCGGTTCCGAAGCGAATGGACGCCCTTGGTGAGAGACTGGAAGGAGGGGAGGGGGACGAGCAGCAGGGGAGAAGCTCAGCATGGCTCCCATATGTGTAGCATGAGGGCTGAATACCTGGTACTGGGAAATATAAGAAATGGAGCAAGTTTGAGGTAGCAAACATAAGTTTGGGGAGCCCCTGGAACATTCGGATGGAGATGTCCAATGCCAGTTGGACAGATAAGTCTGGAGCTCAGGACGGAGGCGGAAGCTGAGGACCTATCACTGGGAGACATAGACCACGATGAAGTCAGGAGAGGAGAGGAGAGGAAACCACTCCGGTCGGGCGTGGATAGAGAGGAAGCCCAAGGACAGGCTTCTCAGGAACAGGAAGGAAAGACAGCTTCTGTGTGAGCATACCTTACCCCAGCGCAGGATAATAAGGGGGGAACGTATTTTGCTACTAAGTGTTAATATTCTCAATGACTCTGTTCGGCTTGTCGCTTATAAAACTTGTGAATATTAGGGGGCGCCTAGGTGGCTCAGTTGGTTGAGCGACTACCTTCAGCTCAGGTCATGATCCTGGAGTCCTGGGATCGAGTCCCACATCAGGCTCCCTACTCTGAGAGGAGCCTGCTTCTCCCTCTGACCTCTCCCCTTTCATTCTCTCTCTCTCTCTCTCTCTCTCTGTCTCAATTAAATAAAATAAATCTTTAAAAAAAAAAACTAATGAATAATAAACTAGCATTGCTCACGTGGACAAGATATGAGACTCCACAGTGAAAGACAACTGTAACCAGGAGAAACATCAGACTCAATGACCCCAAATAAACAAAGGAAATAAGGGTAATGGGCACCAAATTGGACACGGAAAACAAATAGTTTCCTGTTAGTGGAAGAGAGTAACAAAAAGAACCAAACGTATTTGAAAATAACCTTTGTCCTGGAGGGATGGTACGGTTCAGTGATCCAGCCAGGCTATGGTCTGAGGGCTTATCCAGTTCCTTCCTGCTCAGTGTGGCAAAAATTCATTCTTTCTGTAAACCTACCTCTTTGTGGTTTTATAATCATTTGTCACTTGTTAAAGAGCTCTCATCAAATGAGCTCTGGGAGTTCTATGCAACTCATGAATCACTACATTCTACCCCTGAAACTCATAATGTAGTAGATGCTAAACAAACTGAACTTATATAAAGAACTTTAAAAATTAAAATTTTTAATTCATTTTTATTTTTTATAATTAAATTTTTAATTAATTAAAAAAATTATGATTTGACTTAGAATTCTCCCAAGAGGAGGGCTATGCAACAGGATAAGGAAGAAGAGCATCTTTCCATAGGTTTGTTGTGACTCCTTCTTCCTTCCATCTTCTCATCCTTCAACCCTGAGCTCAGTAGTCACCCTTTCTGGGAAGCTGCCTGATCACTACACAGCTCCCCACCCTGCCCACCATCTAAATGCCCAGACGTAAGGTTAGCGCATCTTCTCTAAGACCCTATCAATCTTCCATATGTATGTCTGAAATTGAATTCATTTCATGACCATCTGCTCATCTGCCTTATTCTACCACTAGACACAAGTCCTTGGGACATGAATCAGACTTTGTCATCTGCGTATCCAACATGAGGCCATCCCAGAGCTCAGAAACAGGGATGCCAACCAACCTGCCCCCTGCCCCATACAGGCTATGCAGCCTTGAACCCCACCCTTGGGCGGACTCAGTTCTCCATATCTGAGTATTTTCCTTGTCAACCTGCGCTGCTTCTTCTTGAATCTGAAGACAAGAGCAAGGAGAATTCAGAAGAGGAGGAAATGGGAAAAACCTCCCGTAAGCAGGAAATGACGGGAGGCAATGAACTTGTAGCCAGAAACACACCAAACAAAGGAAAGAGTGGGAGCCAGTTAACACCAGTTTGGAGTGGCCACACCGCTCCACCTTCTGCCGCACAAGAGGTTCTCAATCGTCCCTTCACTTGGACAGCTGGTGACAGGGGCAGTGCGGCCGAGTCCCCCATGGGTTTGCTGCCCTGACATGTTAACAGCTCTTACAGCCAGCCTCTGTTGGTGAGAGAGATGCACCCTCAAACAGGTGTTCACACAGTGAGAGTACCAGGTGTTCACATGGCGAGAGTACCCAATAGAGACAACTTCTTCTATAGTAAGATGCTGCTTCCAAAGGATGCTTCTACCCCTTACCTTGTTGATCTTATTAGAATGTAAGCTGGGTTTTATTCTTTTAATTTTTAACCACGGACAAGTCCAAATGCGAATGTAGAGAGCCAACTGTAACAGTCCCCAAGCCCCACACTCTCCTTCAGCAATTTTCCACATTCTACCAGTCCTGTTGCATTTCTCCTCTACCTCCCTTCCTTCTCTTTTTCATGGGTGTATTCTAGAGCAAATCCGAGATAAGGGTATTATTTTCATGATGCCATGATCACACCCAACAAAATTATAGATGATTCTTTTATATCAAGTAATAAATAGTTGATTGTAGAGTAAGTATCCTTACCCGTTGTTCTTTTTTATCCACGAGAAAACTGAGGCTCAAAGATGAAAGTGATTAGTTCAAGGTCACGTGGCTGTAAAGAAGGACACTGCACCAAAACTGGGTTCCTCGGACCACACGCCCCATGTGTTTTCCACCCCAGCTCCCATGCCAGAGAAACAAGTGGGGAGCAGAAATAGAGCCTCGGAGGCAAGATCCAGCTGGTGGTGTTTCCCAGGAGGTAAGATATTACAGCTGCAACCCTTTGTTCTTTGTGAGATTTGTTTAGATCTCTTCCCAGAATCAACCCAAATAGTGTATTGTAGACAGAACACACGATCCCTGCTGGTTAGCCTTCCGGTATGTCGGGGTGCTTGGAGGCTCACACTGCTTGTCAGGGAGGGGATGGCTCCATGTGGTATTCTCTGGATCTAAGGGACTCTCATCTGGTCAATAATAGTATGAGGCTCACTTCCTGTACCCCGTCACTTCCTGAAGCTTGGTGAGCGCTGCCAGGAGAAAGGAAAAGAGTCTAGGAGGGAAGTGAAGGGAAAATCCGTGTGCTATCAGACCTCTCCCTGGAGAAGAAGGAGAGTGTGGTGGCCAACTTGGAAGCCTCCCAAGTAATCTTTAATTAGTTACGAGATCCCATCTTCTGGTCAGAGTCCCCAGCTCTGTGTGTATAATCCCTTCCTTGTGTGCCTGCTCTCGTTCTTCCTCAACAACACAACTGTTGGCATGCTTCTCCTCGCTAACTGATGTTGATTACTACAGACAGCAAATGGACTGATAGATACAGCATGCTATACTGGAGAGTAGGAAAGGATCCAGGAGAAGGACAAAAACGAAGAAGGTACAGGATGGGGTGGAGAGTGGGTCAGAGTAGCCTGGGACTGGGGAGTCCTCAGCTACAAAGGGTGTTTATTCTGGTCGTCCTGAGTCATCAGTTTCACAGGCTTCCCAGCTGCAAGGCTGTGTCACTCTCCGTGTCCACATGTGGCTGGGAGGCAGGAAACTTCAGAACAGAGGAAAGGTGGTTTTTAAATAACAACAACAACAACAGAGATATGCTAACTAGGTCATGGGACCAAGATTCTATCCTCAGCAGGTTCTGAGAACCAAAGGACATTTCAGAGCACAAAAATGTCTAACAGATTGTCAGCCAAAGGGAGTTAGTTTGGGAATGAGTAGTGTGGTTTTCATTTGTCTCTAGGAAAAAGTCCAATTCACTATTATATATTTAAAATTTAAAAGATTTAGTGTTCATTCTCTTATGCTTTATAACATACACACATACTTACACACATTCTTTTGTATGTATCAAATATTATATTAAAGTATTATAAGGTGCTGGGAAGTTAAAGTAGCCATATATTTCTTACTCCTCCCATTAAGTACAACTAAAAATCCTGGACATAGCATATAAAACATATAAAAGAAGAACCTGGAAGGTGGAAAGAAGGCAGACAAGCTGGAGACCTTGGGACCCGAAGCACAATACAGCAGTTAAGTTCTCTGGGTTGTCTGCTGTCTTCTTATTTCCAAGACTTGGAGCTGAAGCATCTGGCAATCTGAAAATGACAATAGGCACAAACAAAAATAAAGCCATAACAGATCCTGCTCTCTCCAGCCAAAGGATGGAGAAACGGACAGCCTTGGAAGACAGAGAACTTTTCTTTTTTTTTTTTTTTTTAAGATTTTATTTATTTATTTGACAGAGAGAGAGAGAGAGATCACAAATAGGCAGAGAAAGAGGAGGAAGCAGGCTCCCCGCTGAGCAGAGAGCCCGATGTGGGGCTCAATTCCAGGACCCTGAGATCATGACCTAGGCCAAAGGCAGAGGCTTTAACCCACTGAGCCACTCAGGCACCCCGGAAGATAGAAGACTTTTAGAGAATCATCTCTCGACTATGGCCAAACCCACAGAAAAGACTGTGGTCCCACTTATACCCACGCCAGCAAAGTCTGAGTGAGGAGCATGGATTTGTCCTCCTCACCCCCTACCCAGTAATAATGTGGTGCCCCTCCACCAACCCCACTGGGGAGGTGTCGGAGGAGACTTAACAGAGTCAACACTGCTACTACTACTCGGGGGTAATGAAGCCGTGGCGTCAGTGGAGACCACATGGGGAGAAGAAATGAAAGATTCCTATACCTCCCATCAGGAAGGTATCAGGGGAGACCTAGGGGGAGCCAGAACCCCTACACTCACCCAGTAGTAGTGAGAAGCACCTGCCTTCCACTGTCAATAGAGGCCAAGTGGGGAACCTAGACTTCAGCTCCCAGCTGGCCATAACTAGGCAGTATTCACCCCTTCTCTTGCCAGGAGCATGTCAGGAAAAGTCAGCAAACACAAAAGGGTTAAATAAGGTTCATAACAAAATAGGCCCCAAATCCAGGTTTCAATAGAGCATTACTTCTCATATCAAGAACTAGGAAGATGGCAAACTGAATGAGAAAAGGCATTCAATGGATATCAGCACCAAGGTGAGAGAGATGTTCGAATTACCTAACAAAGATTTTTAAAGAAGTCGTCACAAAAGTGCTTCAATAAGTAATTGCAAACACACACTTGAAGCAAATGAAAAAAATAGAAAGTCTAGCAAAGAAATAGAACATCTCAGCAAAGAAATCGAAGCTATAAAGAAAAACCAAATGGAAAATTTAGTAGAAAATACGAGAACTAAAATTCAAAACATCAATGGATGGGCTTAAGAGCAAAATGGAAGGGAAAGAGAAGAGTTTCAGTGCATTTGAAGAGAGACTAGAAACTATGTAATCTGGCACCTGGGTGGCAGAGTCAGCTAAGCATCTGATTCTTGGTTTCAGCTCAGGTTGTGATCTAAGGGTCATGAAATTGAGCCCTGCATCAGGCTCTGGGCTCAGCATGGAGTTTGCTTGAGATTCTCTCTGCCTCTCCCACTGCCCTTCCCACTTTTACTCTCTCTCTCTGAAATAAATAAATAAATCTTAAAAAAAAAAAAAAGAAACTATGCAAACTGAACAACAGAGAGAAAACAGAAAAAAATGTATGGATTTTTTTTTAAGATTTTATTTATTTATTTGAGAGAGAGAGAGAGAGTGAGCACAAGAGAGAGGGATAGCACCAACATGGGGCTTGATCCTAGGATGCTGAGATCAGCACCTGAGCTGAAGGCAGCCACTTAACTGATTGAGCCACTCAGGTGCTCCCAAAATGTATAGATCTTGAGGGACCTAGGAGATGACAATAATACTCCACTCAACAACAGTATATACATTCTCTCAAGTGCCCAAGGAACAAAGATAGACCATATCCTGGGTCATAAAACAAGTCCTAACAAATTTAAGAGATTTGAGGTCATGCAGAATGTCCTATGAACACAATGGAACCAAGCAAGAAAGCAATAACAAAAAGATAACAGAAAAATCTCCAAACACTTAGGATCTAAACAACACATTTTTAAATAATGCATGGGTTAAAGAGGAAGTCTCAAGGGAAATAAAAAAAGTACTGTAAACTGAATAGAGATGAAAATAAAATATATCAAAATTTGTACATAGCTAAAACAGTGCACTAAATGTTTACCTTAAAAATAGGAAATATCTCAAATAATGATCTAAGCTTCAGTGTTAAGAACCTTGGGGGAAAAAAAGAGCAAAACCCAAAGCAAGCAGAAGAACATAATAAAAAGAAAAATAGCAAAGAAATTAATAGAAGAAAAACAATAGAGGAAATCAATGAAAAAAAAGAAGTAGTTCTTTGAGAAGATCAAAAAAATTGACAAACTTCTTGTAAGACTGATCAAAAAAAAAAGAGGTGAGAAGACACAGATTAATAATATTAGGACTAAAACAGAGGTTCTCACTCCACACCCTACAGATATCAAAAGAATAATAATAAGGAAAAGTCTACATATATAAAATTGCCAACTTAGATTAAATGGATCAACTTCTTAAAAAACACAAACTATCACAATTTACCCAATATAAAATTGACGATTTGAAAAGCCCTAAACTATTAAGGAAATTAAACTTTTAATTAAAAACTTCTTTTAAAAATACCTCCAGGCTTTGGTAATTTCCCTTAAGAATTAGACCAAATGTAAAAAAAAAATAAAAAAAATAAAAGAATTAGACCAAATGTTTAAAGAAGAATTAACACCAATCCTATGAAATTGCTTTCAGAAAATGGAAAATAACACTTCCTAATGCATTTTATGAAGGTAATATTATCCTGATACAAAACAAAAGATATTACAAGATAGCCACGGACAAATATTCCACATGAATATAAATGCAAAAATCCTTAACAAATATTAGCAAATAGAATTCTGCAATATAGGCAAAGACTTATTCAACATAACCAAGTGGAATTTATCCCAGTGATATAAAGCAGCTTCAGTATTCAAAAATCAATCAATGTAACGTAATTTACATTACAGTGTAATGTACAGTGTAATGTACCATATTAACATGGTAAAGAATAAAAATCACATGATCATATTAATTGATACAGAAAAACACATTTAGCAAAATTCAACACCCATTCATGATAAAATGCTCAGAAAAATAGAAATAGAGAACTGTCTGAACTTGATAGAACATCTGTACAAAAAACCTACAGATACCATTATATTAATGAGGAAAGACTGAATGTTTTCAGTGGAATGTGACTGAAAGACTGAGTGAGGATGTCCACACTCATCACTTTTATTCAGTATATTGCTGGACATTCTAGCCAGTGCAATAAGGCAAGAAAAGCAAGTGTAAGTTACACAGATCGAAAACAAAGCAAAAACAAAACCCTGCCTCCATTTCAGATGACATGATTATCTACACAGAAAAGACCAAAAAATCTATGAAAATCCCTAGAACTAATAAGGGAGTTCAGCAAGACTGAAGGATACAAGATAAACATTTAAAAAATCAATAATGTTTCAATATACTACCAATGAATTCATGAACACTGATATTAAAAGTGCACTATCATTTACAATTGTTCAAAAAAGCAAAATACTTAGGTTATATTTAACATACATTTAAAATACATACAGGATATGAATACTGAAAATTATAACATGCTGATAAAATGAGTCAAAGATCTAATTAAATGGAGAGATGCATCCTGTATTGAGTTAGGGGACGCAACATAGTAAAAATGTTAATTCTGCCCAAACCAATATACAGATTTAATGAAATTCTTTTTTTCTGAATCTTTTTCTTGTAAAGATTATTTATTTATTTATTTATTTGACAGAGAGAGATCACATGTAGGCAGAGAGGCAGGCAGGGGGGGTGGGGGAAATAGGCTCCCTGCTGAGCAGACAGTCCAATGCCGGGCTCGATCCCAGGACCCTGAGATCATGACCTGAGCCAAAGGCAGAGGCTTTAACCCACTGAGCCACCCAGGCACCCAGGTTTAATGAAATTCGAATCAGATTTCTTTTTTTTAAGATTTTATTTATTTATTTATTAGGAAAGAGAGACAGTGAGAGAGAGCATGAGAAGGGAGAAGGTCAGAGTGAGAAGCAGACTCCCCATGGAGCTGGAAGCCCGATGTGGGACTCCATCCCGGGACTCCGGGATCCTGACCTAAGCCGAAGGCAGTTGCTTAACCAACTGAGCCACCCAGGCGCCCCTCGAATCAGATTTCTAACAAGAGGGTTTTTTTTTTTTTTTGGTAGGTATAGATAAGATTATTCTTGAAACAGATAAGCTAAAATAATTTTGAAAAAAAAAAAAGAACATAGCAGGAAGAATCAATCCACCTGGTTTCAAGACTTACCATATAGGAACAGAAAGATGAACGCTGTGTGATATTGGCAGAAAGATGATGATTGTGTGAAACACATGGATCGATGTTAGAGTAAACAGAAATAGGCTCACAGAAATACATTTTTTTAACAAAGGTGCAAAAGCAATTCAATGGGGGAAAAACCAGCCTTTTCTACAAATGGTGCTGGAGCAATTGGGCATCCAAAAACAAAAGGATGAACCTCAACCTAAGTCTTAGCCCTTACACAAAAGTAAACTCCAAAAGGATAATGGACTTAAATGTAAAACATACAATGATAATTTTTTCAAACCATGGGAGTTTAAAGTAAGTTTCTAAACCTTTTTGAAAACATGGGAGAAATCTTTAGGACTTAGGACTTGGAAAAGTGTTCTTAGACCTTACAACCCAAAGCATGATCCACAGAAAGAAAAATCAATATATTAGACTTTCTCAAAATTAAAACCTTGTGCTCTTTGAGACAGCCTATTATGAGGATGAAAATACGAGCTGTAGACTTAAAGAAAATATTTGCAAACCAAATATCCAACAAAGGTCTAGTAAAATTAACAGCGTTAAAACAAACAATCCATTTAGAAAATAGGCAAAATATATGAAAAGACATTTCACTGAAGAGTATCTAACGATGGAAAATAAGCACCTAAAAAGATGTTCAACATCATTAGCCATCAAGGAAATGCAACCTGAAAACACAGCGAGAGATACATCTGTTAAAACGGTAAAAATAAAAAATAGTGACAACACCAACTGTTGGTGAGGATGTGAAAAACTGGATCCCAGATATATCCCTGATGAGAATATAAAATGGTATATAGCTACTGTGGAAAACAGTTTCATAATTTGTTTTTTAAAAACTAAACATGCAACTACTATTTATGTAGAAATTATACTCCCGGATGTTTATTCTGGAGAGATCAAACTTATGTTCACACACAAAAACCTACATGAAAATTGTTATTGCAGCTTTACTTCTAATAGCCGAAACCCAGAAACAATCTAGCTGTCCTTCAACAAATGAAATGTTGAGGAAATTGGTACAACCACACCATGGAATATTATTTAGCACTAAAAAGAAAGGAATTATTGATACATGCAATAACCTGGATGAATTTCCAGAAAATTACATTGTGTGTGGGGAAAAAAAGTCAATAAGAAAGGGTTACCTGCTTGGGGCGCCTAGGTGGCTCAGTAGGTTGAGCATCCAACTCTTGATTTCGGCCCTGGTCATGATTTTGGGGTTGTGAAATTAAGCCCCCAAGTCTTGCTCCTCTGTGGGCGTGAAGCCTGCTTAGGATTCTCTCTCTCCCTCTGCCTCACCACCACTCATGCATGCATGCTCTCTCTCTAAAACAAAAACAAACACACACACACAAAAGGGCTACATGCTTTATGATTCCACAATGCAGCATTCCTGAAATGAGCAAATTGTAGAAATGAGGAACAGGTGAGTGGTTGCCTGAGGTTAATGAAGGGCTGAGAATGTGAGAGAAATGGGTGTGGCTATGAAAGAAACAACATGAAGGTTTCATGTGGTGATGGAAATGTTTTGTATCTTGACTGTATCAATGCCAATATCCCAATTACGGTATTGTACCATACTTTTGCAAGATGTTACCATCAGAGGAAACTGGGTAAAGAATATAGGGGATATCTCTATATTACTTTTTACAACTGTGGGTGAGTCTAGAATCATCTCAAAATAACAATTTTAATTAAAAATATATATGGTTAAGGGGGGTTAAAATTCTATGGGATGCTTTATTCAGGCAGGTTTTTTTTTAAGCTCAAAATAAGATGTATGGGCACCATTTGTATCATTGATTAAATATTCTGGTAGAATTAAAAGTAATTCCTAATAATTGAGTGGTTTTCAATCTTGACTGCAATATTAGAATCACCTGGGATGGGGGGGTGGGTAAAAAAAATACTGACTCCAAGGGCGTTTTCTTTCTTCTTCGACCAGAGTACTAATTTATTTAGTCTGCCTCGGATCCAAAGTATCAGTATCTGTTAAATAATTTTAAAGTCAAATTTCAAAAATACATAGAGGTAGAGAGAAATGTATAATGAACTTTTTATACCTATCATTCAGGTTCAGTCGTTATTAATATTTCCACTAACCCTGTTATATCTCTTGTTCTCTCCATCTTCTTTAGTTGCTGTTAGAGTATTTTAAAGCAAATCCCAGGCATAATTTCATTTTAACTCTAATATTTCAGTATATATCTCTAACAGATAAGGACAATGCTTGTCTGTGTGTGTGTGTGTGTGTAAGAGGAGAAAATTTAGGGGAGAATAAGTAAAAGTCAGCAGGAAGATCAGCCTGGAGTCCAGCTAGATTCTGCCCAGAGGATCCCCTTGCTCATTCTCTTTCCAATTCCAGCTCTGATTTTCTGGCACCCACTTCTGTTTCTCTAGACTCCTCCCTGCCCAGCCCCTCCTCCTCACCATTCCTAGTCTGATCTGTTTCAACTTGTCAGCCCATCTGTCTTCCTTTCTTCATGACTACTCACTCCGACCCCCACTGGTCCTTACTTGCTCCAGTTCTCTTCCTAATTATCTCTACAGTTCCAAAGATAAAGGGGGTTGTCATATGTTTTTCATCCTTCTGAGTCATGCTTAAAATTATATGTTCTGGGGGGAAAACTTGAACTGATAGGACAAGGAAACATGATGTTTGAAATTTGGTGCTCCTCCTTCCTACCTCCCCCAACTTTGGTTGTTTGGCTGTCACACCTTCTGGCAAATGTTGGTGCTTTTCTAGATTCTCTGGAATATTGTAAACATGTATTTATATACATATCAGTGTGTAAGTATATATATATATCTAGATATATTATATATTATATAGGTATATTATAGAGTAGAATCCTGAGATATACATATCAGTGTGTAAGTATATATATATATATATACACATATATATATTATATATTATATAGATATATTATAGAGTAGAATCCTGAGAGTCGTCTGGAGATTGGAGAAATAATTTTAAGTCAGAAAATGTGCAAAGCTCTCCCAATTTATTCAAGATCTTTAGGAAATGATCTGGCTTGCCAGAACCCCTAAAGTTAGATATCGAGCATTCCTAAAGACTAATGAGGCTGGTAAAACAGGGAAAGTTTCAACGTTGTACTTTCCTTATAAGATCGCAGGTAAAGAAACCCTGCGATTTTTAGAAATTATAAGCCTATCAAAATATCATTGAATGGAAAAATGTGATAAATTCTGGGAAATAGGGTTCTGGGTTTAAAAGGCATTTTATTAAATAAGATGGCTTATATTTAATAAATTTTATCAGTCATATGCAGTATATTTTTCTGAGGGCCAGTCTTATTCACAGAGACTACTAAGCTTGGGTTTTGGCCCCATTATATATGGCACACTAAATAACAAGGTGGGAAAGTCTGCTTTCAAGGAACTATAGCAACTAGGGACATGGAGACAATTTCAGAGAGAGCAAGGAATCTTCTCTCAAGGGGAAGTGGTTGTGGTGTGAGTGTGGGTCTCCTAGGTCTCTAACTCCCATAGTCATGACTTGTCCCAAGAGCTGGCTTCAGGCTTTGGCTCTAGGGCTGAAGGGCTAGCCACTCAACATCTATGTACCTTATTTCTGAAATGAAAATAGTATTAGCATCACCTTTATCTAGGATACTACGTAGGACAGGACGTTAAAGACTATACCACTAGCTCCCATGTCTAGGATATGCCACTATATCCAGTATTAGTTGCTTCCTAGTAGAAAGATATCCCACATAGAGCTCATTATGTCATTCTCAGCCAGGAAATTCACCCATTTCTTGGCCCTCTGATTTCAGACATACTCCTGAAATTCTTCAAGTCCAGTTTCTGATTCCTGGAAGGCTGTTCTAAGTTAAGAACAGGGCACGTTTAAACTAGTTGCACTCCACTATCAAAGAAAGTTTCTCATCCTGTACCACAAGTCCAGGTAGAAACTAAAAATGACAAAGTGACAAAGAGGTTTTCCAATGATTCCATCCCTTACAAAAATCTCTGCATTATTTACCTCAAAGGATTTTACCCGTCAACCACTGTTAGGAGTTTCTGGGTAAAATTATTCCAGCACCTTTCCAATGGGACTCTGCATTGGGGAGAGCTTCTTTGCCTCTTTTTCTACCAGATCTGGAACTTTTGTCTCCCAAGTCTTGGTGGAGTTGAAATGCCGATTCTTTGTTAAACATAAAAACAATATGTCTTTAGATTTAAAGTCACTCCCCTTAAAATACTTACTGATTACAAAGGGGAAAAAGCCTGGCAGATATTGCCTTCATAGTGTGATCGAAGTGCACATCCCTAGTAATGGGATAAACTGAAATCGTGGACCACTGATAAAATGCCGTGATGGGAACACAGTATCACTTCTGTGATATTCTTGCCAAATATATATAAAATATATTATAGATTATACATTATGTATATGTAAATATGTATGTAGATATACATAAATATACGTAATATATATATTATATGTATTTTTAAGTATGTATGTATTATATGTATATATTATGTATTTATTATATGTAAATATACATAATGTATAATATACATAATTTAATTATGAGAGAATACCAGACTAACCTAGACTGAGGGATCTTTTATAAAATGCCTGTTCTGGGGCTCCTGGGTGGCTCAGTGGGTTAAAGCCTCTGCCTTTAGCTCAGGTCATGATCTCAGGGTCCTGGGATCGAGCCCCACATGGGGCTCTCTGCTCAGCAGGGAGCCTGCTTCCCCTTCTCTCTCTGCCTGCCTACTTGTGATCTCTCTCTCTGTCAAATAAATAAATAAAATCTTTAAAAAATAAATAAATAAAATGCCTGTTCTGTCATCTTCAAAGGTGTCAAGACCATGAAAGTCAAAAACAGACTAAGGAACTTCCAGACTAAAGAAGACTAAAGAGATATAACTACAAAAAGTAGTGTGTGCTTCTGAACCTGCTCCCTTTGCTATCCAAAACATTAGAAAAATTGGCAAATATTAATGGGGTCTGAAAATCAGGTGGTAACAATGTATCACTTGATTTCCTGCTTTGAATGGTTGTATAATGGTTGTGGAAGAGAATGTTCTTGTCCTTATTCAGTGGAGATAGGTCATCAGATTAAGAACTTGTTCTCAAATAATCTCAAGGGAAGGCGTTATTTGTACTGTACTTGCAACTTCTCTGTAAGTTTGTGATTGTTTCAAAATCTAAAAAAATATTTTTAACAGTATGCCTTACATACTAGAGAGCTAGAAAAGAGTGTTTGTAGGGTTTTGGTTTTTGTTTTTTTGTGTTTTTGTTTTGTTTAGTTTGGTTTGGTTTTTTTTTTTTTTTGGCCCAAGTAGCCTGGAAAAGGGTCTTCTGTGCTAATCGCTTTCTTGGAGGTGGCAAACTTAAAACACTGTCTTCAGAGATGGGCTCAGCCTTGAAATTAAGCAGACCACTGTGAAAAAGAATTCACAACTGTTGGAAATACTGGCCCTGGCTAAAATAAATAAATAAATAAATAAATAAATAAATAAATAAATAACCTCATGTAGCTTTTACTTGTTATTTCCAACCTTGGTCTGACTCAGGAACCGTAAAATATGGCATCCCCACTGTCATGCTGTATTAGGGAATGCTCGGTAGTTAACATCCTTTTTGCTTTACCATAGTTCTCTCTGCTGAAGGGTGTGGAGAGAGAGAGAGAGAGAAAGAGGAGAGAGAGAGAGAGAGAGAGACAGAACTGTGTTCCTTTGACATCGCCCTTCACAACAAAGCACCACCTCTTCCTAATAAGGCTGTCCATACTCGCAGACAGAATTAGCCACATAATGCAATTCAAGTTCTCTGTGCATGGAATGTCAGACAGCAAGACAAACATCTATTTATATGTTTAGTGATAATGATGCTTATCTATTATTTAATAATTTCTCTTACAGCTTACAAAAAAGGCTATGTTCTTGGTAATGAACTTGGCTTGCATCACTCCCAGCCAAACAAGGGGAATGTGAAAGTTACCAAGACGCTGCCTGACATTACAGCTTGGTTTCCCACTTTGCCTATTTTTACCGTTTCAAAGTTGAATATAACAAACAGTTCATGAGTCAGGCCTAATCTAAAGGTGGTGGTAAGAAAGAATGAGTTTAATTTGGCCAGAGGCCTAGAACGAAGTCTCTTTTCTCCGGAGAGTCACATTTTATTATGTTCGAGGTGCATTCCCTTTCTGGTTTGTCCCAAGCTAAATTGAGAATGGAATGCGCTCCAGTACAAACAGAATCCGGCTTGACAATAAAACCAGGGCTAGGTCTGCTGGTAATATACTGAAGTGTTATCGTCAGCAATCTTTCTGGAGGAGAAGGAAAAAGTCTGTGTCATCGTTGATGTGTGTGAAAACTAGGGGTTCCTCAAGGCCACCAATCCGTCCCTTCTCCTCCCAGCGTCCTTCCCTCCTGCCATACGTGGAGAACATGCGTGTGAGAAGACACCCCATACCTACCCCTCCTAGTGGAAGGGCTGGCTTTGGTGATGGTGTTGGGTACATTCTCAAAGGGCAACCCTTGGGGGTGGGGGTGGATACAGAGAGCAGTGGAAGTAAGAAGTGTTTGGGACAGGAAGAGAGAAAAACCAGAGCAATCAGTGTAGGGAAGGCAGGAGGGAATGTCTTCTGAAGGGGTCACTGGAAGGATTTGAGAGAGATTCTTTGGATCCAAAGATTCTGGGCAAAGAACAAGTTTGTTTTTCCTTTCCTTAAAAGAGACAGGTGTCTTGGGAGGACTTTGGCTTGGGAAAAAAGACTTTTTCTAATTCTGAGTCATACAAAGAGCATTCATTCACCAGGCCAGGTGGGAGATGTCCCAGAAGAAAATAATAAAATGCTAACAAAGACAAAGAAGCCTCCGTGGTCCAGCCAGCATGAAGTGCTATGAAGAAAACCGACCTGGGCATCAAGTCCCTGACCAGATCCCCTTGAGATTAGCTGGAGCTGTGACCACAGGAGAAGACTTTGAAGACCATGATTGAGATTCCCCACCTGTAAAATGACTGACTTGTCTAGGGTCTTTCCTGGATCCATATTTCCTGACTCTGGTCACGGCAAAGAGCCAGCATGGCAAAAGGAAGATGCCATTCCTCATGGAGCTTTGCTTAAGAAACACCTCCCATGGTGACTGGGTGGCTCAGTTGTTAAGCATCTGCCTTTGGCTCAGGTCATGATCCCAGGGTCCTGGGTTTGAGCCCTACATCAGACTCCCTGCTCGGCAGGAAGCCTGCTTCTCCCTCTCCCACTCCCCCTGCTTGTGTTCCCTCTCTGGTTGTCTCTCTCTCTGTCAAATAAACAAATAAAATCTTAAAAATGGAAGAAAGAAAGAAAGAAAGAAAGAAAGAAAGAAAGAAAGAAAGAAAGAAAGAAAGAAAGAAAGAAAGAAAGAAAGAAAGAAAACCACCTCCCACAGCTCTGAAATGGGAGAGAAACAAGGTTCATGGAACCCAGCTGATGTTGAAGGAGGCCAAGACTCAACACCAGCCTGGGCTTCTACTATTGCTTCAGAAGCTCAGATAGAAAAGACTGGTTCTTCTTTGCTGGTGGGAACTCCAGCTCAAATCCCACTTGCTTTGTGACAAAACTCTGATGTCCCCTAACTACTAAAGCTACAATGAAGATGCAATTCCTAATAATAAGTACCACCTACTGAACCGTTACTAAGCACTTTCTGTATTAACCCACATATCCTGTCTATAACTTTGATCTTCAGTTCTGCAGATGAGGAGACCAAGGCATAAAAGGCTTGGGCACCTTGTACTAAGTCATGCTGCTGGTAAGCTGGGGGCTATGGTCTGAAACCTAAAGGGCAACTGCTGTCCCAACTGCTTCTATCCCCACCTCTTACTACTTGGTGACATCTCTTTTTATTGTCTTATTAATACTCTTCTGCTTAACTCATCCACGGCTCCACATCACCAACACTACAATAAAATCCAACCCCTTGGTAAGGAGCCATCAGCCCTACGTGATCTGTCCCTGGTCCCTGCCTGGTGTCCCTTTGTTTCACTGTCCACCTCCATGTGATACTCCAGAAGTGAGTTATTTGCCTCCTCTGAGAGGTCCATGCTTCCTCCCTGCTCTGTTTCCTTTGTCTCATAACCAACTCATAGCCATATCCATCTAGCAAATTCCTAATCAGACAAGTCTCACTAGAAGGGTGATACCTTCTAGTGAGACATTTCTGACCCTTCCAGGCAGAATGACTCCCTCCTTCCTATGTTCCTCTCTATTCTCTCTGAAACTTGGACATTTCTCTGTCACAGGTCTGAGCCCATGGTAGCAGAGCTGCCTGCTTACAGCTATTTCCCCACTAAACTGGGTGTCCCATTGCCTCTTAGTTTTGTGATCTCAGTGCCTAGCACATAGTGGGCTTTCAATAAATATTTCCTTGATTGAATCATATTACTTGGTAACTTTGGATATGTATAACTGCCCAAGGCAAAATTTAGGACATAAATCCTTGGAAAGAAAAAAGGTCTTCCACTCCCTTACCCCAAAGCACATGAACTAGAACTGGGAGTTGTGCTAATGTTATATAAGTATTTGTTAGGCAGTTGAATAAATGAACAAATACTTTGTGGAAAAGCTTTGACATGAAATGAGTAAAAGGGAAATCTTGATCCAGTTATCAGGAGAAACACCCAATTTTCTGGATATTATCCCTAGAATATTATCCACAGAAGAAACCAATGAGGCTAAAAATGGTAGGCAGTAAGAAACAAATAATTTTGGAAACACAGAGCAACTAAAAGGTCAAGCAAGAGACATTGCTTTTTTGATTACGAAGCAACTTGATAATATAACATTAATTGATATTTTGTTCAATGAGAACTCTGTCTTCAATTTTTATTTTCGTCTCAAGTTTACACTGTTTACGCTAAACCAAAACTGCTTTGATACATTAGTACCACTGACTAATCTTTCCACTAAATGCCAAAAAAAGAAAATGCTTCTGGCAGTCTGTAAAGACGAGCCCATCTTCTTTATTTCTTTGTTTTCTTTGTCCAGTTACTTGCAAGTAGTTTTATGAGTCTGCAGAATGCAAGGTGATGAGATTTCTGACCATGAAAAAGGAGTTTCACAATCTATAATCTAAATCTTGGAAAGTTATGCTAAACCACGGAGGAAATGTTTAAACAATGACGGTTTCCCTTTTGTCTTTTCTTTTTTTTTTTTTTTTTTTGAGGATTTAAATTTCTTTTCAGTAATTCTCATTTTCCAGGGTAAAATTTTATAGTAGACCCCAACTTAATCTCATCACTTCCTAGAAACACCTCAACCTCAAAGGTGGCCTCAAAATTTGGATGGGAGTTTGTTATTGCCTTTGTTTTTAGGTAGCAACTACCTCTCTGTCCCCTTTATTTCCTTCTTCTTTACTTCAAAAGACACAGTCCTTGAGGGGAATAAACAAGCAAATCTAAAGTGTGTTTAAAACATGTTCTTAATTGTTTCTGTATGTCTTTCTGGAAAGAAGGACTTTTTCGGAGAAGCAATAGTCACGAACATTACTGATAGATAGAGCCCATCTGGAAAAGTGTATAAAAATTACATAGTTTTAGTTCTAGCAGGGATAGATGATCTGGCCCTACTTTTGCAGATGAGGAAACTGAGGCCTTTTAAGAATCTTGGGGAGCTCCCAGCTGCTGGTTGAATGGGGTCCACGGTTCAAGTTTCCAATGCCTAGTCCTAGCAACTGTTCACAACCCCACGGTATGCAAAAGTCTGCTATTGACTGTGACTCTGAAGGAGATTGTTGGTTTAGGAAAATTCCAACACCAGGGAGCATTCTCTGGTAAAGAAAATGCCAGGTAATAAATCTACTTTACAAGCAGATGTGCTGTTCAATGACAGGAAATGGAGAGTAAGTAGCACAGCAGTGAGGCCAGTCATGGGAGAGCATCTGAGGTTAAAAAAAAAAAAAAAAAGACTTTTAGTGGAGACTTTTGGAATCCTAACTGAAATGATGCCACTTCCTCCCCCAAAAGGACAAATGACCCATCAGTAAAAAACATGATGGACTCCCCCCACATCTTAGAAATCATAGAAAATGGTCCAAATAAATAAGTCATAAAGTCAGAAGGCAATGAGAGAAATTTGGAAATAGATGCAAGGTAGCTAAAGAATTTTCATATTAGACCTGAATAGTGTGACTTTAGCTATTTCATTATAATGAAAGGGTTAGGTTAGAAGTGGATAAGGTGCAAATGGGCAGAAAAGTTAAGGTACGTGCTTGGGCTCCGGGTAAAATAAGGCGGAGACGAGAAGCCCCACACACCAGATGTGGGGAGTATGGTATTAGGGACCCTCCAGAAGGTACCAGCCAAATGGAGGCAAACAACTTCTTGCATGGAAAGTACTTTCCTGTGTCACTAGATGACCCATGTCAGCTGTATTGGAAATGTCCTCACCGAAAATGGACTAGAGGATAATTCAATAACACTTAACACAGTGCGTGGAGCCTTGATCCAGCAATTCAACCCCAAGGGATTTAATCCACAATATCCTCATGAATACACACCAAGTACCCGTATAAGCTTGCATTCCGGTACTATTTGTAATTACAAACAAGGAGATGATGTAAATGTCCATCAGCAGGGACTGGTCAAGGAAGGAATGTCTGTGTGAAGTCCGCTGCTCTACAGAGAAGTGTGCACAACGTGCTACCCCTCCTGTAAAAAACAGGGCATGTGCTTCTGTCTGTGTAAGCATTTTCCAGAAGGCTACATAACAATCTGTTATGGTCTTCTCCGGTGACCTCAAAGTCTCAGGAAATAAAGATAGTGACAGTAATATCATCTGTCTTACTACAGAGCTAATGTATGGCCTTTATCTGAACTAACAGATTTAATTCTCGTTGCACTTCTCCAACATAGGCACTGTGCTCTCTGCATTTCGGACAAGGAAACTGCGGCAGAGAGAGTTTCACTGATTTGCCTATGATCTCCCAGGCCGCAGGGGAGGGGCTGGGCTTGAACCCAGGGAGTTAGTCTGCAGTCTGTACTCTGAATCTTACACTATGAAATTTCTATTTCACTGTATATCCTGCTTAACTGTTTGAATTGTTTTAGTTACCATATTTATGGTTTTTTTTTTTTTCAATTAAAGAAGAGACTGGTTGGCTCCTCATCACTTCCTGTCGTTAGAACCCCAGAATGGTCTTTAGGGGGAAGGCCCATAAGAGGGGGGCAGCAGTGCCGGGAGGGGTGCAGCAGCGAGAGGCGTGAAGGGCAGTGTGTCTGCCTTGCACCAGGACAGCGTGGAGAGCACGCATCTCCACAGGGAGCACCGCTCCTGTCTATAGGCTGAAGTTCATTTCTTTGATTACAACTCTCCATATTGAGGGAAGGTTTACTGTTTTTAATCCTGCTGCAGAACATGCAAAAGTTCGCCTTGTGTAACTAATGTCATTGACTTCTGGCTCTTCCATCATGTTTTCAATGGCCATAAACATTCTTCCCTGCAAAGCCATGGGGGCATTTGACCTGCCATGCCAAGCAATGATTCGGAGGGAGCTGACTCCGAGGGAGACTGCGGTTACTCTTCAGGTTCAGGGAAGGTAGCGAACTTGGTAAACCAGCCCGACAGAGTAAAAGCAAGGAAGGCTGCCCTGGTGATGAGCGACGTGACCACACACGTTGCCGTGTTCCAGGCGCGCCGAGACAGGCAAGGAACACGGCCTCTTCCTAGCCATCCATTTTTCTCTCTGGTTTAATATATCCTAAAGCTATAATGCAACCCCCCCCCCTTGAAATTTTATGATCACATACCAGAAAGTTTACATTTGCACTGTGACTTCTGGGGATTTCCCCGAGTATTCGAGAGAACTTCACTGGCTTTCAGGTAGGGGTAGGCTGGTGGAAATTCCCGAGAAATATCCCCAGTGTGTTTGCTGGTAGGATGAAGGATGATGGTGTGGGAAAGGGAGGAAGTGCAAAGAGTTGAGCTCGTGGAGACCGGGATGACAGGTAGGCTGGGCTCAGTTCCCTTGGAGCCTCATGGGTTCTAACACAGTGTTGGGCCTTCCTTCTTATCATGGCAGGAGCTGCAAGAGGGTCTTAGCAGATCAGTGATAGGACCAGATTTGTGTTTTTTGAAAGGCCACTCAGGTGGCTGTGGAGGAGGGACAGTTGGGGAAAGAGTGGAATCAGAGCAGTCGGGAGTGTGTGTGATACTGGGTGAACGATGCTGGTGGCTACAGTGATGAGAGCTGGGGTTTGTGATGGTGAGAAGCAGAGGGGCATAGGGGAGAGTTTGGAGCAGAGCCATTAAGATTTGCTGATATGGGACCATGAAGTCAAAAGGAACAAAACCACATTGAGATACCACCTTACACCAGACAGAAAGGCCAAAATCAATAAGACAGTAAACAACAAGTGTTGGAGAGGATGTAGAGAAAGGAGAACCCTCTTATACTATTGGTGGGAATGCAAGTTGGTGTAGCCACTTTGGAAAACAGTGTGGAGATTCCTCAAGAAATTAAAAATAGAGCTACCCTGTGACCCTGACATTGCACTACTGGGTATTTACCCCAAAGAGACAGATGTAGTGAAAAGAAGGGCCACATGGACCCCAATGTTCATAGCTGCAATGGCCACAATCACCAAACTGTGGAAAGAGCCAAGATGCCCTTCAACAGACGAATGGATAAAGAAGATGTGGTCCATATATACAATGGAATATTACGCCTCCATCAGAAAGGATGAATACCCAATTTTTGCATCAACATGGATAGGACTGGAGGAGATTATGCTGAGTGAAATAAGTCAAGCAGAGAGAGTCAATTATCATACTTACTTGTGGAGCATAAGGAATAACATGGAAGACATTAGGAGAAGGAAAGGAAACGTGAATTGGGGGAAATCAGAGGGAGAGACGAACCATGAGAGACTGTGAACTCTGAGAAACAAACTGAGGGCTTGGGAGGGGAGGGGAGTGTTGGGACAGGTGAGCCTGGTGGTGGATATTGAGGAGGGCACGTATTGCACGGAGCACTGGGTGTGGTGCATAAACAATGCATCTTGGAACACTGAAAAAATTAAATTAAATTAAAATTTATTTTTTAAAAATTAAATTAAAATTAAAAAAAAAAAAAAAGGAAGCCAGGAAGACAACAGGGTGCATGGACGTATCACTTGCTCAAGATGGGGAAGACTCTGGAGGGGCCAGCTTTAGGGAAGGAAGAGGAGGAAAAAAATCTGTTTGGGTTTTGTTCAGTTTAAGATGCCTAATTGAGAAGAAATGCCATATTCAAGAAGAAATGTCAACTATGTGTCTGAGAAGATTAGAGACAAGATGTGAGAGAGAGATTAGAATTATGCATGGCTACGTGTAACCTGGGCCTTGTGTTATGAATCCCCTTTTTTCCCCTTCTCCTGCTGACCCACTTTACACTTAGGCAATTTTGTTTTGTTTCAAGCAGTCTTTTAAGAAGCCTTTCTAGAACAAGGCAGCATGCCAATAAACAAATCTTTGACTCATCTTCCTCTGGTAGAATAGGGAAAGAAAGCAAAAGAAGTAGAGAAACAGAGGTAGAGGGATGGAAGGGAAGGGGACCAAGTGGAGAGCAAAGTGAGTGGCTGAGATTCGCCCTGGGTGGAAAGGAAAGGATCCCTTGCAAGGTATCTATTTAGCTGTGTCACCTGGACAGACTGGAACTCGGATTCTGACTCTCAGAGCCTCTCTTCAGCCAACTGCTTCCCGAGGTCTGTCCAGACAGAAGATCGGGGGATAGCTCTTGACTAGAAATAATGGTTCTGTGGGCAGCTGTTGTTGGCAAAGGACGTGCATTTTTTCTTGATTAGCTGTGACCAGTGGTTTGTGTCTCACAGAAGAACTTCTTAATAATGGAAACAGAGGAGAGCCCCACATATGTAATTACACAGAGAACCTTGTGATTCCAGCCGTGTCAATGATCTGTGCTCCAGAAATCCTCTTCCTCCTCCTATTCTCGCAGATGGAGGCTGAAACTGAGGGTCCAGGGTCCAGGTTGGTGCCTAGAATAACTCCGTAGGCATATAAGAAGTCAGGATACGCTCTGAAGTCAAAGAAAGATGTAGGAAAGGCAGAGCTTTATTTGACCTATATAGTGTCCTCCTTGAATCTTGCCTCATGGCGGCCACCATTATTAAATTCTGCAAATGAAGGATCCAATTTTGATTCTATGACTTTGGGGGCAGAACAAGTCACCCCAATTGCACCAGGGCCTGGAGAACCCACCGAAGCCAGAGTGACTAACAGGTTATAATTGAAGTAGCGGGCTACTGGAGCTGGAACCAGAAAGCATATTGAGAATTGGGGAAGTGAGCCCTTTTTAAGCTTCTCACTACTTTCTCCAAGGCAACGATAGTAGAGTCACTACCAGGACCCTGTGGGTCCATACGGTCTTGCTGGGCAATTGTCAGATGACATCCTTTCCTCTAGCAGATGTGACCCCCGTGCCTAGGCTCAGGTCCATGTCCTTGTCGTGAGGGCAACCTTGGCTCCTACCCACTTAACATATCCTACCTGCCCCTGGTTGGGGTGGTCCCAATGCATCAGGCCTTCGGAGTGGCAGACTCTGGGACAGAGTTCACCCCCCGTGGATGGGAGGGAGCAGATGTGGACAGAAGGAGAAGTTGAGGTGCAGTGAATTTCCATTGTCGGCTTCGGCCAAGCCCACAGGAAGCTATGATGGTTCTCTCGAATTGGATCAACATTGTCAGGCCTCCTACAGGGGTCAGCCCCTGGGTGTGGACTGTCCTGGAAAGGGTGTGACTTTGGGTGAGGTCACTCTCTGCAGCCACACTCTGAGAGCTGACACTCAGCCACCAGCACTCCCAGCAGCAGGGTAACAGGTCCTTCATAGAAGGATCTAGAAGGCCCATCACAGTCTCCATCACCTCACCCCAAGATTATTCTTTAATATCCTATTTTTTTCAGCAAGACTGTCTTTGATGCTAAGTTTAATCAGAGTTCAGCACCATCCCAATGTATAATGGGCAGGGAAAAAAACAACACTTCCCTGTAATTTGTCTTACGCCTTGGGCTCCCTTGGAAAGCCTTTCCTTACTATGATATTCAGAGAAAGCTGTTTTCATTCCAGTCCTTTTGGACCTCTCCAGTCTGACCCCAAATTAAGCGTAATGCTAAAAGAATATTTTGGGACTCTCAGAAAGTGTCAGAAAGGGTAGAAGTTCACTGGGTGCCCCGGGGCTGGCTCTCGCAAGATAGTGCCCTCCCTGTGGGGTCTCCGCGGGCACACCCGGGGTACCAACCACTGTCTCAGTTGCCCACATCTGCTCGGAGCTAGTCATGCTGGAAAATTCTCACAGGAATCTCACATTCAGCCTCAAGGGAGAAAACCCAGGGAGAGACACAAGAAGGAAGTTAGTGAGCGGGCTCTGAAGTGAGATGTGGAATCCACTACTTTATTCCAGGTGGCTGGGGGATGATTCCTAGAAATATAGGTGAGGGATGAGGCAGGATGTTCTCATGGCGAAGAGCTCTGGATCCGGGGCCAGACTCCCTGGTCGACATCTGGTTTTGCCATGCATTAGCTCTGTGTGGCCTTGCAAAAGTTTCTTAGCCAGCCCATCCCTCAGTTTCCTGAGGGAAATAAGGAGTATCAAACAGTCCCTACCTCATAGGGTACCTGTCAAGATTAACACATGTGAATCACTTAGCAAGGTGCCCAACACATAGTACGCTCAGGAGATGAAGCTCCCGGAGGATGGAAAGCGGGAAGGATCCTTCCGGTTTGGGGGTCAAGTAAAGGCCGGTTCCTCCTACACAGAGCAGTCTTTATTGGAAGAAAGCTGCCCTTAGACTCAACCTCAAACAGAAACTTCTGGGAAGCTTTCAGATGCTTCGATGTGATTGTTTATCTAGTTAGAAGTGATCTGTAAGGCAAGATTTGCTCTAATAAACAAAGCAATTTGCAAGGAGTTTTGGGTTTTATTCTTGGAAAAAAGCGTTATATCTGCTACAGAGAAGTAAACAATGATACATACCCTGAATCAAGGACACTGAACGGTAAACCTGAAAGACTCAGACTCAAAATTGCTTTTGTACTGAATTACTTTCTTTAACAAAGTTTGTTTTTAAGCAATATTTAACAAACCAATTTGAGCCGGCGTAGAACTCCTGCAAACATAAGAGATGGGCTTTTCATACAGTAAAAAGAGAGCATAGTTTAGTAGTTAAGAGCTGTTCTCTGGAATTCAGCTGCCTGGGCCTGTTCCAGCTCTGCCTGATGCCAGCTGTGTGATCTTGGGCAAGCTACCTAACCTCTCTGACCCTCTGTTTGTCTCAGATGTAAAATGAGACACTAAGAATAGAATCTCACACTTAGCCTTGTGGTGAGACTTGAAGAGGGCCGTGTGTGTCAAGTGCTTATCATAGTAAACCCTCATTAATTAGTCATGCTATTCTAATGGTAATACATAAGATGAAAAGCAAAATAAATGTAAGAACTTTTTACAAACTCCATTTGCACTCTGTGTTAGGTGGTATCACATAGGCAATGCTGCAGTAACAAAATCTTCCACATCTCTGGGGCTCAGCAGGAGTGAGACCTGGGTCCCCTTCAGACAGAAGACCCCAGTCTCTGTAAGTGATTCTCATAGGCTTTCTCAGTTCACTCTTCTGTCCCAGCAAGCATCTATGTGGTCCTGGAAGAATTTCTGTAACAGATATTTATGCCTATAAAATCATAAAATGGTTTTATAAACATGTTCATTTGGTAACATATTTAGTGATATTCTAGAATTTTTTACTGTAACTTTGATTACGATATGATCTTCCCTATTGGAATTAATAACCACAATGCCCTTATCACATGTGGTAATTCTTGGGATCATGTCATACCCAGTCTGTGATTAAATTTGCTCAGCAGTCTAAAGTTTCTTTTTGAAGTTGGTTTATTCTAAGCAGGATCCAAATTGCTTTTGGCTGTGTCTCTTAATTCTCCTTTAAAGTAGAGAAGGCTCTATTTCTCCCTCGTGCGTGGACAGACTGCAGAAACTGGGTCATTTGTCTTGTGGAAGGTCCCACTTTCTCGATTTGTCTGTTTCCTTTCTTGGGTGTCATTCACTTTCTCCTTTTAGGCTTTTCTTTCCTGCCTGGGGAAGCTGGCTCGAGAAGCTTGATTTGGTCTAACTGTACCTGTCTTGGAGCTTTCACAGGCAGTGCATAGGTGCACCGGGCATCCCATCAGTAGGTGCCCAATGCCATTTGCCCACTTGGTGATGTTCTATCAAGTAGCAGGGGCAGGTGGTAATGACCTGCATCTCCCACTGTCAAGTTCCTCCCCGGTCCTTCATCTTGGGCAACGGTAATTGGAGCAATCATCTCATTAGAGGTTGCAACGGGCTGTTTTTAAACTTTCATTACCATGTCACATTTATTAGGTTCCTTCCATAAAGTGATTTTCCCTCAGCAGTGAGGGCTATTTCATTATCCTCCCATATAGTTCATACAAGAAAGGCTCCATAGGTGTTTAATTCTTTCCCTTTAAGTGCTCATTTTCAAAGTAAGGATTTGGTGCCCTACCTAACTCCAGGGGTGTCTAAAGAGGTTTTTTTGGTTTCATTTTTCGTTTTGTTTTGTTTTGGCTTCTTTAGTGGGGGATGAGAGACTATCTTTTGATGATGATAATAATGATGAGGAACTTGGGTTTTGTTAATGTATTCCATGTGTTTCAATCAACTGTATTCACTGATCTTTTTGATTTTTTTTAAAGATTTTATTTATTTATTTGACACAGAGAGAGAGATCATAAGTAGGCAGAGAGGCGGGCAGAGGGAGAGGGGGAAGAGGCTCCCTGCTGAGCAGAGAGCCCGATGTGGGGCTCGATCCCAGGACCTGAGTCCAAGGCAGAGAGACTCAACCCAGTGAGCCATCCAGGCGCCCTTATTTTTTAAATTCTTATATTGCTCCATATTTGGCTCATGGGCGTTCTTTCATGTTGGCTCCAGTATCCTTTTCATAGGACCCAGAGTCTCTGCTTTCTGATATTACAACACTTGCAGGACATCTCAGCTCCTCTTGTAGATTTCCTGCCTAGACTTGGAAGCAGTCATTCCTCCAAAGACCCCTGCTTCCTTCTAGTGTGTCTATTGATTACATTTTAAAACACAAAATACGTGTCTCTTTCTGTTCATTAGCCTGGATGTGAAAGATAGCATCTATTCCTATGCCACCCCTCCCCAACGCTTTCCACACAGTGGCTGTACTTTATCTCAAAGGACCAGAATAAATGATGTGTTGTGGTCCCCTCATAAAGCCCCATTGCATTCCAAATGTGTAAATAATTTTATTCTCGGTATTTTTCTGATGCAGCTGTGAGTCAGTCTGAGAGCTAACAGATACTGTGAGATGTAAACTAAGGCATAAGCTAGTCAAAAAGAGATGTGGGGTACAAGCTCATGGGACATCGGAGGTCAAGGGAGCATGAGACACAAGTGAGGGGAACCAAAACATAAGGTGGCCACTGTTCTTGCCCTGAACACCTGTGCCAGCCCTAAGGGACTGTCTCCTTTCTCCGGGAACATCACCCTCTTGGAAAGAGACAACACAGCTTCTAGAAGGATTCCCAAGGAGTGAGGAAGGAGAAAGGGAACCCCTGACTGAGATCAGCTGAATATACCCAAACCATCAATGGGGGAACAGACGCAAGAGATAGACCCTGTTGGGTCCACAGCCACCAGGAGCTAGCAGCTTGGGAGACCCACTGCACTTCGGAAAGACAGATGAGCTGATCCAGTGAATGAACAAGGGAATGTTTGTGCCAATTTCCCTTGAACCCGAGTAAGGGAAAATGTGTACAAATTATAAATATCAATCAAGTAACTCTCAATTAAGCTCTCGAATCACTGGCAATTTGAAATCCAGAGCAGAGCCCTTCTGAAACGTGGCATTGACCTTCTAAAGGGGCAAAGCAAAACAGGATCGGATTTAACGCTTCAGGCCCTCGCTCAGCCCAGCAGATTATCTTTCAGAGAAATGCAGCATTGATCTCTTCTCTTCTCCAACTTTGCACGTGGAGGGGGAGAATCCTCAGCTCCGTGGCTGCATATTAGTCGAGACAGAGGATTGAGAAGCCGGCTAAATTTATGCTCTGGGCTGTGGTCCATCGGCCAAGCTTGTTGTTCAATTAGCAGAGCTCTCCTTTGTAAACCCTGCAGCCCGCTGCACGGTGCATTCTTGCCTCTCTCATTCACATCATTTTTGTCCGGGCAGTCACTGCTCAGTGTTCTGCAAGTCATTGCCCTCGCTTAAGACCATACAAGGTTAAGGTTTGTGTCTACTTGGTTTCCAAGGTTCAGCTAGCTAGGTCCTGCCGGATTTCATATACAATTCAAAGGAACCCAGAGTTCTGCTGTTCCCTGGAGAAGAAATGTGAGCAAATAAAACCCGTGGTTGACATTATGGAGAAACAGGCCGGGAGACGCCTTGAACTGTCTCGGAGAGTATGTCCAGGTGGGCTTTGCAACATACCTTGCTCCAAAACTCCCTGTTCAGACAAAGCCCAGCTATTTTCAACAGACAGAAAGTTGGCAGAGAGCCCTGCCCCCATGCCCACCGGGATGACAGGTCTGTTGATGTCATGTTACGCCTGCTTATGACAGTCTGTTTTCCGAGGGCACAGAAACAAGCCTGAGATGGTTTTGAGATAAGCATGCTCGGGGTAGGCTGACTTCTAAGCAAAGTGTTTGTGATCGCGATGCTGCTCCCGGGGAGCTGAAATCTAAGGAGAAAGCAGCCCCCAGAAACCTCTCGGGGTTGGGGGTGGATTTTGAGTCCTTGGCTGAGCATTTATGTTTCCACCACCTGTCCTCATCTCCCTCCTCCTTCCCCTGTTCAGTCTCTCCTCCCAGGAAAATAACCCCCAAGTCTGAGCAGGGGCAGTGTCCAGAAAGTTAATATGGGTCGAATGCCAGAGTGGAGGGGACTACAGAGACCACAGGGGTGGCAAAGAGATCTCTCACGGGGGTCTCTTTAGGACATCCCCAAGTTGTCCTGTCAGGAATATACTTTCGAAGACAACCAGGAAAAGGTTTTCGTTTTACAAGCTCAAGCCGCACTTTCAGCTGGTAGAAGGCCTCCACTCCTGCATCGCTAAGAAATTACAAGCATGTGGAGAAAACAGCTGTAGGGATGGCTTCCTAGCTAGACTCCTTGACCTTGCTTTGTCCCCACACAAGAGGCAAGTCGCAGCTGCGGCAGCTGGCACACTCGCCTGCCATGTAAATGCCCCAAGTGCCCTGTATTCTATTCTCGAAGTTTCCAGAAGGATCCAGGGGCCCCGAGGAATGTGGAAGGAATGTCACGGCTTGCTTCAGACTCCTCTGGAAGGTCAGTGAGGTAGGAATGTGAGGCCCAGCACGAACCCAGCTCCTTACAGCCTTGCCTTTTTGTCACTGAGCTTGTTTTCCGGCCCGCACCTGGGCTGGAGGCAGAATTAAGTGCTTCTTAATTCTGGTGGCCTTCGGCCTGTCGGACCACTTGCTTCTCAGGGCCCAAGACTGCACCCTCTAGTAATGTGCTCCTGAGCCCCAGCCTGGGACACACAGTGGGCAGGGCCCACAGAGGTCCCCGGTGGGCGTTCAGCAGGATCCCTGCATCTGGTGCCTGGGTTTAACCTCATCTCCTGCACTTATCTCTTCTCTCTCTTGACCTGATCCCCATGGGTTGTTTCTCCTCCAACCTGCTCCCCTTCTTCTATTTGGCTGCCTTCCCCTCTCACTTCTTGCTCTTTTTTTCTTTCCTCTCTGTGATCTTTTCAACTCGTGCCACCTTTACCTCCCAGGCCACTTAATGAGCTTACTGAGCACCTACTGTATACCACCAGGACTGTTCCCAACACTGCCTTGGGAGTAAGACAGAAAGATCCCAGACCTCCAAAATGGACATGGTGGGGAGGTGGTGGGACAGGCTGTCCCTAGGAAGCGGAGAGGTGGATATGGTGACTCGAGGAACTGAGAGTTGCTGTAAAGAAGATAAATGAGAGGAATGTGACAGAAAGTGACAGTGGGAAAAGGATCACTGTTTCAGCCAGTTTGGTCATAGAAGGATGTTTTTAAAAAGGTGACAGATACCTCAGACTTGAATATTGAAAAGGAGACTATTGTGTGAAGATTTGGAAGAAGGTATGCAAGTGCAAAGGTCCTGAGGCAGCAAGGAGCATGGTGTATTAGAGCTAGGGTGGCTGGAGTTGTAAGCCTAGGGCTCAGGGGCAGAAAATTAATTTTAAAAAGTTGTAATCTGGGGTGCCTGGGTGGCTCAGTGGGTTAAATGCCTGACTCTTGATTTTGGCTCAGGTCATGATCTCAGAGGCCTGAGATGGAGTCGTGGATGAGCAGGAAACTGCTTAGGGTTCTCTTTCTCCCTCTTCTTTTGCCCCTCTGCCCCACTCACACACTTGTATGTGTGTGCTCTTTCTCTCTCTCTAAAAAAAAAATAATAATAAACAAAAGTCTGTAATCTGTAGGAAGGAATTTGGGAATGATTCTGGTTGCATTCGGACAATACTGGCATTTTTTAAACGGGTGAGTGCTGAGGTAATGTTTGTATCTTAGAAAGCTTCTGTCTGGACAGAGAGGCAGGACTGGTGCCCAGGGGTAGCTCTGAGCTAATGCAGGCCGAGACCACTAGTCTCTGCTATCTTCTCTGCTATCTTCTGGATAGCAGAAGAGGGACTGACAAGAGGTCAGATTCAGGATACATTTGGGAATTGGATTGGATAAGGCAAAGAGATGAAGAGGTGAGATTTCCTTTTTGTTCCTCCCCTCTCCTCCTTCTTCCTTGATTGACTGGTGCCATATACCAAGCGTAGCAGGTCTGAAGTGGGGAGAAATCAAAAGGTGTATCTTGGCCACAGCCAAATCATACAGAAACTTGGTGCATACTAGAAAGGACACTCCTTGTAGAAAAAGGTACCTCTTGCACAGTCCAGATGGACAGAGCTCACACCAGAGCCCAGGGCATAGCAAACCTGACATGGGCTAGATTTCAGCTGGCTGCCTTAGGCAGTGCACAAGCTGGGCAACCGTTCCTGGTGATCCTGGTCAGAACCATATTACCTCCAAGAGAGCTGTTAGGCATTGGGGTGGAGATGGTGAGTGCTGAATGTGGTAGGTCTGAATTTCAAAGGGGACATTGGGCCTAGGGATGTGAATTTCGAGGGTACAATTACATACAGTGTATAAAATCAGGGGATAAGAAGTGGTGCTCTGGGCTGTGCGTGGGTATGAAGAAGCCAAACTGGCTAGAAAGGAAGCCCAGCTGCTCCATGAGTAACAAGCCGTTAGGAAGAGGAGGAATCTACAGAGACCCAAAAGGAGCTATTGGTGAGAAGGAGAACCACCCAGAACACAAGGGCCCAATGGCAAATGAAGAAAGTGTTTCAGAAAGTGAAGAGGCTCTGCGGGCTGGTGTTGAGGTTTGAGCACGTGAGGAATGAGCAGTGTATGCAGCCAGCTGGAGCGTCTGGGGTGCAGGGTGGGTAGGGAGAGGGAAGCTCCATCCCAGGAGGCTGGGGAGAGAGAATTTTGGAGAAGCTCTGATAGAGAAGGGAAAGAGAAGGAAGAGGTGGGGTCTGGTGGGCTGATCTTTTACAAGATGACTTTTCATGCACGAGGATGGTCCAGTAGTGAGGGCGAAATTGAAGATTCCAGAGAGGCGCAGAGCTGCGGGTGAGAGAGATGGCCCCCGGTGCTGAGTGCATGTGGTCCTTGGACAGCAGCTGGGTGGGTCTCGGGCTATGGTTCCTGGCCTGGCTCCCCACTGCTTCTGCTTTCTCAGTGGTGGCAGAGCGAGGGGAGGGATGATGAAGTAACCATCTTCTCAGGCGTGGCAAGTGACAGGCTTGGCAGAGGGCTGTAAGGCAGGTTGGATGCAGGCTCAGCGCAGGCCTGCGGCCCCTCCAGCGGGGGGGCGAGAGCAGTGAGCAGGGCTGAGGAGGGAGGGCAGCCAGGCCTGGATGGCGTGCGTGGGGGGCGGGGGGGGGGAGCAAAGTTAGAGCAGAGGACACAGCCTCTTAAGGGAGGAAAAAGTAAAGGCCTGAAGTAAACAGAGGAGAATATAATTATAATCTTTGAGCAAACACAAGACCTTTCTTCACTCAGTCACAAAAGCAGAAAGGATTAAAAGAGGACTTTTGACCCAAACAGTAGACGTTTGGAAGATACTGTAAAAGAAACCACAAGCAACTCTTCTTAGAAGGTGACTCTCGGAAGCACTTCCTAAGTCTAGGCGCTAGAGTGAGAATTTTATAGGCATTCTCCTTTTTTTAATCCTCAGTACAGTACTCTAGCAAGGCTCAGCACCTGAACTTGAAAGGTCTCCCATTTAACTTCGTTTTTCCTGCTTCCTCAAACTTGGAAAGAATATTTACAAAACATAGGTGGCAATTTAAAAAGATTAAATATCCACTGAATATTAAAAGCTTCCGTAAGAAATCCATCAGAAAAAGAACAATCTAACAGAAAGAGAAGCAAAGTGCTAGCAAAGACAGTTTCACAAAAGAAGGAAATCCAAATGACTGATAACAGGCTCCTGGGCCAAAGGCCTCAGGAAGATAGAAGAATGCAAATAAGACCCTGTTAGTTTAACAAAGATGAAACCCTTCGGGGCAGCTGGTAGTGTCTCACATTTGGTCGGAGTTTAAATTGCTGCCCCTTTGTAACCAGCGACTTGGAGATATTGGAGGCTGTCTCTTTTCTCTCAATAATACCTCTTGAGAATTTATTTTATGGAAATTCAGCTTGCAAAGATATACGCTCAAAGATTCTATTTCATTACTTGCTAGAGGAAAAAAAAGGAAATGGTACGAATGGCCACAAATAAGGAACTGATGACATAAATTGTGGGAAGCTGTAAAGTACAAGGGAAAGTTTAAAAATATTGAGGTAGAAGCAAACGAACTGACCTGTGAAAAAGTCTAGGATATACTGCTTTTCGAATAAAGGAAATTTGGTACTTGGTACAGAGACTGATTCTCTTGGAAAAAAGTACAGAATAACATATACAAAACTATTCTTGTTCTTGGGGGGTATGGAATTTGGGGAGGCTTTCACTTTTGTTTTCTATATTTCATTCCTGGAGTTATGTCACAATGAATAGACGGCATTTTCCTACTCACAGAAAAGGGAATAAAATGTCATATTAATTAAGACAGCTCCCTCAGGATGGGAGTTCCTTTTTGTCTCTGTCAGTTTTTACCAGTTTCCCTTCCTCCCTTCCTCCTATCCCTCCCTCCCTCCTCTCCCTCTCTCCCTCCCCTCACTCCCCTTCCACACTCCCCTCCCTCCCTCCCCTCATTTCCTCCCTCTCTCCTCTCACTCCCTCTCTTCCTCCCCTCCCTCACCCCCT
>CM052807.1:22609989-22662009 GCA_028533885.1 Nasua narica | reverse complement strand
TGGCCCCCGGAAGCCACTGGTGGTGGTGGGGTGTTTTCCATCGGAGCTCAGCTGCCAGGGACAGACTCGCCCTCCCTGCTGCTGGCCACACTCCTAAAGCCCCATGAAATCGGCCACAGCCAGACAGCTCTTCACAGACGGGCGGGGGCGGGGCGGGCTCCGCAGGGGTGTCCAGGATTATGATTGAGGGCCCCTGGCAGGGAGGAGTGGAAAACGAGGTCCTGATTTGAAACCCGAGTTGTGGTTGTGAGTCCTTTAGTGCTTTCCAGCAGAGTGCTGACACCCGCGGCTCACAGCCAGGGTTCTGAGCCCTGGCCTGCGGTCCCCATCCCTCCGGGGGGGAGGGGCACCATGGGGGAGGAAGGTGGCTGTGGTTGTACAGCAGGCCCATGGTGAGTCTCAGGGACACATGACTTTATCTGTTGAAGAGCCCAGGAGGTAGCTGGGCTCTCCTTGGTACATCTACCTCCGCCGACCCACCCCCCCCCCCGCCCTGCCCCCACTGCCTCCTTGTCTCCTCCCCTTTATTCAAGGGCAGACAGAAGCAAGCAGAGCTGGGCTGGGATTATTCTGTCTCTAGCTGCAGAAACTTGACTTTGTTACTGCGATAGTGCTGTCAGGAGAAAGATTCTAAAGAGACGGCCTCTCTGCCATCTTGAATTGATTGAATAAACTTCTGCCAGTCTGTCTGGAATAGCAGAGATAAGTCTAATCCCATTTTAATTGTATCCAAGGTTGTTGGATAAAGCTGGAATTTGATAAAGAGGTAAAATACTATTGCAACATGGGAAAAGTTTGGGGAGGCTCCGAAACATTTTGTAGATCTACCATTTACAAGTTCTTGCTGCTTCCGCCAACAAAGCTGTAACCGTCCCTCAGAATAATATACTGCTGGAAATGTAACTGAGGAGTTGTGCTCGTAGTGCGAGCATGCTTAAAGATAACCCTGAGAAAAATGTGTACTCGCAGGAGGCCTCAGATGGAGGGGGTGATATAAATTCTTGAAGCCCCGCTGCTGAGGATGCCCGGCCCCTCCGGGTGGAACACTGGCTGCTTCCCTTTTTCGTTATCTCCCCTGCCTCCTAGAGAGCTTGCTGTTGGGGTTATTCATTTAAGGGCTAAGTGCGCTTACTCTACAATGAATTCCATGCTGATTGACCAGGCACAGCCTTCTCTTCTTCTTGTTTAATCTATAAGGCTCGTGATCAACTACGACTCACGGTCTATTTCTAATAAATACGGGATTAAGGAGTTGTCCAGGGTGGCAGTCTTCTCCACTGTCCACCTCTGCTCCCAGTCTCTCTAGAAGCTGACTAGTTTGTGCCTCATTCTTCTCCCCTGCGCCGTCAGGAAGCCTCAAAAGCATTCCACCAAGTACGCTCGCATTGTTGCAGGTCCAGACCCAGATAGATTCAGGGGCCTGGCAACGATTGACTTGAGCTGCTAGAAATTCAGCTTGTTCCTCGTCTCTTCCCTCATGTGCTGGGAGAATCTTGATCATTGGCAAGAATTCAGTAGTTCTCCAAAAGCAAAGGTGGTTCTGCCGCTCTCGATACCTCAGCTGTTGGGAGACCATTCTGATCAGAAGCAAGAAGTCTTCCCTGGGAGCACTGGAAATGAGGAAGCAAGGCATTTTCCCATGGGGGACCTCTGGGCAGGAACAGTGGCTGCGGGAACGGAGGCAGGGGTGCTCCGAGGTGCACGGGCGCAGGGCAGATAGAGCTGAGGGGTCATTTGAACTTGTCAGCCCCTTGCTGATAAGCTGTGATACTAGTTCACCAAGTTCTCCTTTTTGAGCCCCAGCGTCTTCTTCGGTGATAAAATGAGAAGAGCAATATCCCTCACAAGTCTGTTGATTGAATGAGGGAGCATCCCTAAAACACCTATTTCTGTCCCTGTCCCGCTGCTACCTGTAAAATTCGCTCCCTTTATGAGCATCAGAGATTCTCCATGGCGACGTGAGAGAAAGAAATGGGCTATCGCAATGACTTTTTTGTATCTCTATCCCTCCAGCTCCCCACCTGCCTCCAGTCAGGTATTCAGATGTCCTTCCCTCCAAGCTCCACCTCCAGGTCCTGGAAAGTCATGGCCACGGGCCCCTCATGGGAGAAGGTCTTGGTCAGCAGTGCAAGTTCCTCTTGGAGGAGAAACATGCTGATTCCCAGCACCACCCCTGTATGAATGCAGATCCTGGATGTCCCCCCTCTGCCCCCACCCCAATCCCCAGAAGGGCTTTGGCTTCTGGAGAGGTCTGAGTGGGGGTGGAGGGTAGTGATGTGAAGGGGCTTGGGGCCAAGGGAAAGAGACCACAAGAAGGAGGCATAAGCATCAGAACATCGGTGTGGCCTTGCTCTCTCTCTCTCTGATGCCAAATCATTTATTTTGTGGATGATATACCTGATGGTTTTACAGTAGAAACTCTTGCTACACAAGCCATTAGAGTTTGTAATCATTTTTTAAATGATCTCAGCAGAAATCCCCATTTTACAATGAGCTAAATTTTCACCACAGGATGCTGCCCTGAAAAACATCTGTCTATAGGTATTCCCAGGTATCTGCGTCCAAAGCCACCCTTTCTGTCATATATCACAGAAATATTTAGAAAAAATCTAGAAGCATTTTTTAAGAAGTCTGTAAATCTTTTGATTTCCATCTTTTTTAAGATTTATTTATTTATTTGAGAGACAAGGAGAGAGTGCAAGCAATCTCTCCTTCCTGTACAGGGATTCCGAGATGACTCCAGGGGTTGCCCTGCAGGGGTTGCAAGCACAAACAAGAGGAGAGGAAAAAGAGAGGTAGAATTTCAAGCAGATTCCATGCCAAGTGCGGGGCCTGACATGGGGCTTGGTCCCAGGACCCTGAGATTACGACCTGAGCCAAAATCAAGAGTCGGATACTTAACCGACTGAGCCACCCAATCACTTCCCATCTTAAAAATTTGTTAAATATTTAAGACATTCAAAAAGGAATAAAAAATATTATGCACATAGCCACATATGCATCAGCTGGTTTAATTTTAGAGTCAGAAATAACAAATATAAAACATTTTTCTGGAATAAGTATCGATGAGATAACAGTATATACAAAAGAAAACAAGGGTGTAATGAAAAGACGTCAGGATGGTGGTTATTCCATGTGGGGAAGGTGAGGGAAGAGGGTGAGGAGGACCACATAGCTAGAGGTATGGTCCAGGTCTCAGCCTTCTCAGAGGTTGTCACAAATCAAAGTCCATTAAACAATTCTGCCTTCGGAATTCTATGAAGTTTTCCCTCAAAGACTTAAAGCCCATGATGATCGGTGAGAGAAAATTCTAGATTTCTTCGAAATTACAGATCTAAGAAAAGACAGTATGCTTGTTGAGATGACAATCATTCATTCAGCGACTACGAATTCAGACTCACAAGGCAATGGGCCACAGGTAGGACTAGAGGGAGTGAAATGACCCAGATTTTCTGTAGTGTTGTTTTGGTGCCTAACCCTAACCCAACCAGGGAATGCCAGACTGTGCCTGCACTATTTAGGTGACTGAAGAAGAGTTCCTTCACACAAGCACACACACGTAGCTTTACACTTTACACTTGCCCTGATTTTCAAAGCAAAGGCATTTCTGGAAAGTGAGTGTGTTTACCATACATCTGGTATTGCTGTAAAACGATTATTTATAACTCCACGGCTACTCTTGTTTACTACATAGATTACGTCATCGTTCCATATTGTTACAATACATCAAAATTTACCCAGCTTTTATTGCATTATTATTGAGCCCAGCAAAACGCCTTAAAAAGAAAAGCTCAAAGGGTAATAAAGAACATGCAATTCCACTCTTTTCTGGACTTGAAGGTTTATTCCATCTGGGCAGCTCTTGGCCTGAGGAGAAGGCCTTCTATCTCTTCCCTTGGGCTTTCTTCCCTCTTGGTAGGAGCATTTCACACAAAGGTGTCTTCCTTAAGCATGCAGTCTTAAATGAGATGGGTCTGGGGAGATTGTGTATTGTTTGTTTGGCTTTTTAAAAAATATTTTATTTATTTATTTGACAGAGAAAACGTAAGAGAGCACAAGCAGGGGGAGCTGCAGAAGGAGAGGGAGAAGCAGATTCCCCGCGGAGCAGGGATCCCGATGTGGGGCTCGATTCCAGGACCCCGAGATCACAGCTTGAACCGAAGGCAGACGCTTAACCAACTGAGCTGCCCAGGCGCCCCTGGAGAAGATTGTTACTCGAGGTGCTATGCCTTCCTCTATATAAGGGCCCGGCATCGACACAAAGCTAGACCGAGGGAATTCTTCACAACCCAGGAGCATCTCTGAAATTTGAATAGTGATACATCCTTTGGTGGAGGTGGGGGGACAAAGGGACAAAGACAGGAAGCCACTGAAGTGAATTAGTGTGGGTGGCATACTCAGGTTTGTTGAACAAAGTTTCTAGGCCCAAGATGGAGCCACTTCTCCTGGGGGTGCCGTGTCGGCAAACAGGAAACTTGTAGAAGTCTTGAGTCTCTGTGAAAGTTCCACCTAACCAGACACTCCGTATATCCAGTGAGCTAATCCCCAAATGCCACACCAACTCTGGGCTCTATACTTATTTCCAGTTTCTTATTCACATTCCTTCTCTTTCTTATTCTTCATTCTGTAAAAGTTTTCCTGCCTTCTGCCTCATTTTGCCATTCTTTGGACTCTTGGGAATGGAGACCACCTGCTTCGTGAAGGGTTAAATGAGGTGTATTCCTATCACCTGAATTGTCTTCTTTACTCATTTTTTAGCAGGTTAGACTGTCACCAAGTTCTAGGTTTGAGTCCCTCCAGCGAATTCCCTTTAATGTGAACCAAACTAGAGTTTCAGTCTAGCACTCGCAAAGACCTCAGAGTCTCAACCCTGGGGCTCCATACATAGTGTGGTCGCCGACAACTCAACTCTAAGTCAAATATTATACAACCTGTCCTCAGGAGTGGATCACAGAGATCGGCCATGAGAAATCCCTGATCTGGGGAGAGACGGGATTGTGTTCACTTCCCTTCACATGCACTCCTGAGCCACCTCAGAGGTCTATATTGGTGTTGAATCAATTCCGAGTGCAAAATGACTGCTTAGAACACATGAGCTCCTCGAGTTGCATATTTTCTCCCTCCCCTTGGAAAAATAAACAATCGGTAGTAAGAGGGATCTCTCCTTCCTGTACAGGGATTCCGAGATGACTCCAGGGGTTGCCCTGTAAATTTCCTCATATCGTGGTTTTCCTTCCCCCTTCTCCCCCCATCTTTGAAAAAATGATGGCAGCGATTTGTTCACTAGTAGCAGGAGGCTTGGCCCCCCTATTGCATCATCTCCTGGCAGCTCTAGGAAAGAACCACAACAAAGGGGAATTGGCCACCACCAGCCCAGTCCCAGGTTTGGACCCGGGGTTGCACATCAGGGCCGGAGAAATGATTGCTTTCGTGAAAACAAAACCGGAAGCACAACAAGCGAAGCTGGCCGTCAACTGGGCTTTGTCCAACCTGGACCCACACCCTCCAGGAGGCTCATACCTGGCTGTTCACTAGGGCAGATCCTTGTTCTTGTTTCTTAACCTTCACTTCATCAGCGAAACACTCCCTATTAATCCTTTAAGCACAGATGCCGAGGCAGTGTTCCAGTTACTAATTGGTGTGAAACAACTATTGGATGCCCTTTGCGGATTGGGGGAGGGGAATTGGGATGGCCCCAGAGAAGCTGGCTCAGCCCTGCTCCTTGGTGCCAGGTTTGGGGGTGGGGGGTGGAGGGGCTGGGCTGGGTTGACTCAGAAGACGCAGTCACTCCAGGGGTCTAGGGGCTGGGGGCTGAGCCAGTGGTGGCAGAGGGATTCGGTCCAAGATGGCTTGGTCATGGTCATGTATGTCTGCCACAGGGTGGGGACAGCTAGAGAGCCAAACTCAGTGGGGTTTCAGCTTCAGAGCCCAGCAGGAGACCCGGGGATGTGTGTGATTTTTACACTCAAGCCCAGCCCTTGCCTGGCCTCCCTCCCACATGATACTGCCTGGCCTAGGTTCAAGGAGAGGGGTGTCAAGAAATTGGGAGCCATGTTCAAAGCCACCGGGAGCTGGACAAAGATTCCAGGAGTGTTGCTGGTGAAGGCAGGAGGGAGCCCAGACAAGTGTGGGTTCACCGGTTGGCCTTCACACATAGCTCCCTCATTTCTCCAATATACAGCTCTCAAAAGCCCCCTCTGCTTTCCTGCAGCCTGCCAGGGCCAAGTGCAGTGGTCTGAGGACCCAGGTGCAAGGCCAGCTACTTATTATGTGTGCCGGCCCACATACTAAGCCTCACAGCACCCATTCTTTCCAATGTTGGGGAAGCGGGATGCGGAGGAATGCAGTGAGGGCTGAGCCCAGGTGCAGAGTGACAGGGGAAAGATCCTTTCTCTCCTCTGTCCCTGACCACACCCATGGTGCCCTTGACTTTCCCTTCCCTCAAACTCCACCCATGTCTGGCCTGAACGTTCATGGCTCCAAACTTGGGAGCCCTGTGGCCTCCGCCTGCTGAGTCTTCAGCCCCCTAAACCTGCCATCCCTTCACCAAATCTGTACCACCTGAATGTCTTCCCTCTGGCGGCCCCAGAATTAGTGAGCTTGTGAGAGGATGGGCTGGGGTTACACAGGAGATGCTCTCTGGAAGCGTGAGCCTCGTGCAGGCCTGGACGGCGGCCGCCTGTCTGTGTGCAGGGGCACAAGCGCCGGGTGCCCAGCGGGTACGAGAACCATGCTGCCCCTGGCCCGGCCCACCTGATGGGGTGGGCACGTTCACACGCCACCTTAAATAGCAAAGGAAGGAAGGGATATTGGGCATGGAAAGCGTGGAACAAGAGTTACAAGCAGAGCTTTGAAAAATGATGAAATCCTTGCACTGAGTGAGGAATGAAATTCCAGAGCGTTGACGATAAAAGGTGAGGGGATATACACGTCACATGGAACCCCCAGAGAAGCCTGAGGGGCAGATGTCAGTGAGCTGTGAGCCCCTTGCCACCAGGCAGGCCTGGCCCCAACTCTCAGGGCCCTCTCCCTTCAGAGAGCAGGTGTGCAGTCAGTCCTACGGACCGTGGGCATGACCTGTGGCTCTTTGCAGCTGTCTTCATAAAATGAGCTGCACCCTAGGGAAAGGCCGTGGCCTGGCCCTTTGCACTGACATTTCTCACAGGTCCAATTATGCACCAGGAAATAAAAACGTAAGTATAGAACGAGGTCCGGCAGGAAATTTATGTTACATAAACAAGACCTTGTGGGCTGGGGGGTGCTCCCCAGCTCCCAGCCACAATGATGGCAAAGGCTCGGCCCCACCGCTCTGGACTCCTTGGGTAGCTCTGCACGCAGGGTACCGACTGCCCCAGCACACAGCCCGTGCTTCCAAGCCCATTTCCAACTTTGGCGGTGAGACAAAGCATATTTTCGGAGTTTCGTTTTCAGCCATCTTTGAATCTGGCTTAGTTTTGTGGTCTGACAAAGCTCAACTCGAAATCCCCGCATGGGCCACTCACTCAAGCTGTGAGCCCCGGTCGGCCCCTTCACCACCCACCCCTAGCCCGGCCGAGCAAACTCTCTCCGGTCTTTAATGGGATTAGCCTCAATGTTCCTGTTCTTTGGGTCTTGCCCATCCTGTGGTGGGTTCCCTGTGGTGCGCTAGGTTGTCATCCCAATTCTTCATGAAGCTTCCCATTTCCCTGGGAATTTATAGCGTCGGGAACGTATACATCCCTTCCCCATTAGTGCTGGGTTGGGCCAACCGACTTGCTTTGGGTGATGGGCTAGGAGGGAACACAGTATAAGCAGACTCTTTAAATGTGCATTTGTCATTTGGTTTGTTCTTTTGTACTCTGGTTCCAGAATGAAATACAGGAGGAACAGACCTTGGCCCGACTTTGAACCTGAAGCAGAAGTGCCACAGCCAACCTGCAGACCCATGAACCGGAAAAATTAGTTTGTAAGCAATGGAATTTGGGGACTATTTGTCATACAGCATGTTGGAAGGAAAAGCTGATTAATGCAGACCCCGTAGAGAGAAACAGCCTGTGTTATAGCCAATGGCATGATCTTTCTGAACGTTTGACTGTAACTCTTGGGCCTCCCACAGAAAGCCACTTACACCAGCCAGCTCAGAACCTTCCTTCCTCAGCTCCCTCCCATCCCATGGGCTGGCTGAGGGGGCCAGCCTCCCTGGATACCAGCTTACATAGCTTTTGGTAGAGGAGGCTGGTGGTTTTACAAAGCAGATCACAAAACAGGTCCAGAGCTAAACACTCTTGGCCCATCCTCTCCCCGCCCCCCTCCAGGGAAGTTGTGGTGATGTCCCTCCTGCTGGGGGCCTGATCTCTTTTCTCCACGGAGAGAGCTGCTTTTTAAAAATTACTGTAAATATATATATAACGTAAAATTTACCATTGTAGCCATTTTGGGGTGTACTTTTCTGTGGGTGGCATTCAGTACATTCACACTGCTGTGCAACTATCACCATCATCCATTTACAGAACTTTTCATCTTCCCGATTGAAACTCAGGGCCCATCAAACACTAACTCCCCATTTCCCCCACCCTTTGTCCCAGGGAACCACCATTCTTTTTCTATCACTATGAACGTGACTATTCTAGGTACCTCCTATCGGTGGAACTATATAATATGGGTCTTTTTGTGTCTGGCTCATTGCACTTAGTGTAATGTCTTCTAGGTTCATCTGTACTGTAGCATGTGTTAGAATTTCTTTCCTTTTTAAGGCTGAGTAATAGTTCCTTATGTGTATACACTACATTTTGTTTATCCATTCAATCTGTCAACTCATATTTGGGTTGCTTTTACCTTTTGGCTGTGGTAAGCAGTGAACTGCCATGAACATGGTGTACCAGAGGCTGGTGACTTTTACCCCCCGTGATGAGGCTGGAGGGTAAAAATACTAGAAGTTGTATTTTGGGGGAATGCTGAAGTCAAGTCTAGGAAAATGAATCAAACCATGACATTCCCTTGAAGCCTCTCCTAAAATGCTTGAGGTGAAGGAGAAGCAGAGAAAGACAAGCACCTCAGCATTCAGACAACTTTTTCAGAAGAAACTCTGTTTCTGATTTCTGACCTCAAACATGGTGAACCCTTGGTGGGTACAGAGCTAGGGACTGCATGGAGTTTGCAGTCCCTTGTGCACAGGAAACTGTCGCATGTCATCTCCAAAGGTGGCCGCCATCTCTTCCTTCTCTCCTTGAACATGCGTCCTGCTCTATTCCTCAAGAAAGAGGGATCTCTTCCTTCCCATGTCTTCCAACCTGGCTTGCCCCTGTGATGTGCCTTTAGTGTGGTGGAAGCGATGCTGTGCTAGTTTTGGGCGGAGCCTTTAAAAGACCTCACATCTTCTTCTTTGTCTTGGGGAAGAAATCAGAAAGCATGTAAGAAGGCTTGCTACCAGGTCCACCATGAGGAAGCTCAAGCCACCCATGTGGATAGGGCACACAAAGAAGCATCGAGGAACTCAACTGATAGACAAAACAAGACCCCAGTCACATGACCCCTGTTAAGCCCTCTCAGCCGGCCCCCATGGCTGCCATTTTGGGCCTCAGCTTCCTGCTGAAGCCCAGACATTACTGGCCAAGGCACGCCTTTCCTTCCATGCCTTGTACAAATGTCCCACCCAAAGATTTTGGGGAAATAAAATCGTCATTCTTAGTGCACTAAGTTTAGTGCACTCAGTTTTAGGGAGGCAGCAATAGATAACCTGAACCGGTGGTCTAGCACTTCACTTAGGATTGCGGGAACACTTAGCATTTACTGTTTTATTCTCATTCTTTTGGAACCTCAGCAGACAATGAGACAATTGAAAACCTATTTTAACAGCCTGTTACATATATTTCAAGATATTTCTGAGAAGATTTAGATGTGATGTTTTGTTAACTTTTAGCAGCCTTTCTTAAAAGATACTATCATTAGGAAGGAGCCTCTAAAAAGAAAATTCTGACAATGAGCAATCAGCTGGCTCCTAGTATTTCAGAGCCTGGGGAAAGAGTACAAATAGAGACCCACATACCATATGTCTAGATACTCAAACGCAATAAATCAGACTAACAACCAATTTGATTAAATAAAATATGTTTTATCTTGCCATTTTGAAAAAAAAAATACCTTCACAAGAATCTTGAAGGCCAAGTTCAAATTTACAATTCTCTGCTCTTTGGAATTCCACATGGAAATCTGGTGGTGTTAGGAGAGCTGGCTCTGGTTCCTGGCCTTTGTTCCATAGCCTTAGTCTTCCCAGGGAGTCATGGATGGTGTGACTTCCTCTTGGCCATGACAATAGATGCAGAGCATTGCCACCCAGGGAAGCCCACAGGAGTCTCTGGCATACAGTTTTGATGGCACGTGGTCACATACTGCCCATGTGGCTGACCTTTAGTCTGCAGTCCCTCTTGGAAGCTTGGGTTCATACCTTTGCGGGTTAGAACCAATATGGTATGTCTCATCATAAATCATATGATGTATAGTGGCCAAAGCCTTCATGCAAACAAAGGCCCTCTTATTAGGCAGGACATTCCAGAGGCCTAGACATCACCTCCCAGTAGCCAAGGACAAAGGCCAGACCTTTTTTTGGGTAAGGATAATTCTTTGCTACATGGGGCCCCAGATATGATTCCTTCCTACCTAGGTCTGCCATGGTATTGATCAGAAACCCTCCCCATGGGTGACATATTCCCAGTGGGAGTGACTCAGCAACAGATGTGGAACTGACTTCTTAGCCACATTCTGGTAAGAAATGCCAAGACTGACCTGCTCTGGGTGATGGTCTGTGGAACTGTCGATCCGCTCTCCCACTCCAGAAAGCTCTATGGAGTAGGGAAATCTGTTCACTCATCCAATGAGAAAGGCAAGAAAGTTAAGAGAAATTTATTTCTTTCCACATTCTAAACCAGCCAGATTATTATTTTGTAGTAAGAAGTGTAACTTCTACCGTATGGACGGAGGCAACTATGTCAGCATGAATGGTGCAGTTACGTGGAAAACCAAGTTATTATCAAGTTATGTGGCAGGTATGGAATCCAAACAAGGGGAGGCTAATCTTAAAACCTCTACCTCCCCCATCCATGAAGCTAGGGCACAGCTTCCCTCCACGGCAACAGCCCAGCCTCCAGAGTCTGCCGTTGCCTCTCCCCGCCCCCCCATCTCACTCTGGCCAACCTCTGTCATCTCCTAAAGATTTATGATCAGCCAACTTCGCCTCCAAGTCATGTTTTTGCTCACGGGGTTCTTATCATTATCTCCACTGTTACGGACCATTAAGGTTCTGGAAGGAGCAAATCAATTGCTTGCACGTTGCAACTACAATACACAATAATCTTTTAGGATGCTCTCCCAACCCTACCCTACTCTAGTTTACCGCCTTATATGCTTTATAAAGGTTCTTCCCACCCCCATGAGCACACACAAAGGCCACCTGCAAATTCACCTAGCTAATGTAACCTAAATTCCTACTGAGGACCAAGGTTTTTAATTATAGTTTTCATTCTTTTGCTTAAAAAGCTAGAAGAAATTTAAAGCCAAAGAAAGCGAAAGACTAAGGGAATGCAAAATCTTTGTATCCCTTACTTGGATTCAGCACAGAATCTAAAAAACTCCTCATGATGTCTTTTGTGAGTGAGCTAGGGAAATGTAAACTAGGTGACTGTGTCCACAGGTAGGTGTATATCTGGCCTATATCTGGCTATAGGTCCCTGTGCCCAAAGGTGGAACGCTGTCTGTCAATGTTTGGGTTTCTCATTTTTATTGACAACTTGGATCAGAAAAACAAAGCTTTTTTTTTTTTTTTTAATCACTTTACAGATGATAGCTGGGGGGGTTGGGGGAGCAGATCATTGACCGATAACCTGAATAGAAGAGTTAGGATTCAAAAGGATCTTGACCATAACAAAAAAAGAAGCTTAACTGAGATGACTATTATGTATTATTTATGTTATATGTCTGCATGTTCAGATTGAAGCAGTCCTGGCGTGATAGGAATTCACAAGAAGAATTTGGAGGGGTTTTTAGTTGCCATGAGCTCTGTCTGAACCCGCAAGATAATTACCCCCAAATATCAACATGACCTTAGAATGCATTGAGAGAAATAAAGCAAATAAATCAATGGAAATGGTGGTAGTTTGCCACAGTCACCTCTGAGCAGATCGATTCTGGAGGACTGCGGCTAGTATTTTGGCTTCATATTTCATTGATCAGGTGCAGGGAGAGGTGACTCAAAGTGAGAATGACTCCGGAAATGCCATCATTTTGAGTTGGTTGAGGAAACTCTGAGTTTTGAGTCTGAAACAAGAAGACTTAGTGGAGGCTGCTCGCTGTCCTGTAGCATTAGAAGGGCCATTGGGGGAAAGGGTCATAGATTTATTTCATGGTACTCAAGGAAGGGCAAGATTAGGATGAATGAATGGGAGTAACAGGAAAGGTTTAACTTCAATACAGGAAAGGATTTTCCAAAATCAATATTGTATAGTAGCTAGCTTTCTGTCCCTGGAAGTATCCTCCCAGGGATACTGCACGAGAGGTTTTTGGAATCCAGGGAGATACGGTATCTGAACAAAATGGAGGATTCCCTGATGGTGGAAATTTCAAGCACCGTGGCAGGCTGCAAAGCTCATCAAATTAGACCATGAAGGCCGCTGTCTCCTGCCCCTCCAGTAACAAAAGAATGGCTCTGGTCCCAGAATTGGATTACTTCCCCCCCATCATTTTGAAGGTTTGTAATAAATCAATAGCTTTGTTGCACCCAGACTGAGGTTCTGGCTTTTCACATTGGCAGCGGCAATCTCTCATTTGACTGTAATGCAATTGGAATAAAATTAACTCACTTTCCATATGGTCAGGTGTGCAGAAAGTCCACATCCTTATTCATTTTTCCTGGATTGTGATCCTTTGTATGTTTCAAACATCTGTACCACTCAAGGTTTCCTATTTATAGCTGATGACATGCCGCGACGGCCCAGGGGCTGACTTCTTCTACTCATTCCTCCGTAAAACTCACAGTGGCTATAAAAACGGGCCGTTTTCTAGAAATTGTACCTCTATTATTTTTCATATACACAATGTGGCACCTGCAAAGATGTATCTGCACTGACCTTGTAAACATGTGACTTGGCTTTCCTTTTCACCGCAAAGAGCACATTTGATGAAAATCAGATGGAGCTTGAGGTCATAAGTGGTAGTCTGCCAAAGGAGTCGTACTTAAGGGATGGGAAAATAACAATCATAGATGCACATGTCCTCAGGCTAAGACACTAATTACTGTGAAATGGACACTTTCTGAAGCAGCAGGAGACTGTATACGTTTGCACGAACTTGAGAAAGCTCTCGGGTGTTTCTGCGCCTGCGGAATTGCATAAAAAATTCCTCACAAGGAAAAGTCACAAGGCTGACTTTCCTGAGACCGCAGCTCACTTTCCCTAATCGTGTGTGTATATGTGTCACCGTGGCTCTTTGTAACACGTGCTACGGCAAATTTGCAGGGCTTATCGGGAGAGTCAGTGGATTATACTCAGGCTCTTGCTTCTGTTTCCAACCTGAGGTGAAGCCAGAAGCCCACAGTCTTCATTACCTGATATCAAGACATCAAAGCCAGGTTTATAATGCTTGGAAACATGACGAATTAGGCTTACATTCACTTTTGCCTCCAAATTTTTTTTCATGTAAAATTGATTCTCCCTTTTTAAAAATGTTTGATTGATTGATTTTTGGAGAGTGACAGAGAGAGTGTGAGTGAGTGGGGGAGGGTCAGAGGGAGATAGAATCCTCAAGCAGACTCCCCCCGCTGAGCGGGGAGCCCCTCACAGGGCTCCATGCCGACCCCGAGATCATGACCTGAGCTGAAATCAAGAGTCAGGCACTTAACCAACTGAGCCACCTAGGCGCCCCAGGTTCTCCGTGTTTTAGAACTACTACTAGAAAAGAAATGATCTCAGAGATGCTGCACAGAATTTGACCTAATCAATGAGTTTCGGGTAAGTACTAATTGGGAAAAAGCCTCAATCTTTTCAAAAGGTCAACCAAGAATTTAGCCCATGGGGGCGCCTGGGTGGCTCAGTGGGTTAAAGCCTCTGCCTTTGGCTCAGGTCATGATCTCAGGGTCCTGGGATAGAGCCTGTATCAGGCTCTCTGCTCAGCAGGGAGCCTGCTTCCTGCTCTCTCTCTGCCTGCCTCTCTGCCTACTTGTGATCTCTCTCTCTGTCAAATAAATAAAAAAAAAAATCTTAAAAAAAAAAAAAAAGAATTTAGCCCATGACCTGAGGGACACTCCTCCCCCACCTTTTTTAACCCTTCAAGGAAGGAAGAGAGAGCAATTCACAGCAGGCATTGCCTTTGGAAGTTGTCCTGTGACGTGGCATTGTGGGAACATCCAGATCTCTGAGTGCAGACCCACTGTGTGCACCTGTGAAGGCCAGAGGCATGTGTAGGTGGACAGGGCTGCTCTCCCGGCAGTCACAAGTGAGCAGATACAAGGCTTTTTGCCTTCTACATTATACAGAGTCTGAAGTTAGAACTAAAAATGGACTTTAAAAATGACCTTCCTGCATCTTAGAATCTGCTTGGGAAGCTTTTGGGGGGGGGGAGGATCCCAATACAAGCAAAGCCAAATGCCTGGGCTGTAAGTCGGACCACCTGCATAAGAATTTCTGGGGGAGCTGTACTTTCTCAGTTACCTGAAGAACCACTGATCCCAGTCCAATCCTTTTATCTTACATATTGTGGTCATATAGTTAGCCAGGGCCAGAACTGGAGGAAGACTCCTCAAGTGTGTTCCTTTTAAATATAAATAAGTTAGAAGCAGGGAAACATAAAGTTAGATTTTAGTGTCTTCAGTCTTTCGTTCTTCCAGATTTACTTCTTTGGTTATGTCCTCATCCCCACCCAATTCTCCTGGGCTTCAGTGCCTCAAATGTTTCCCCTTCCTGGCACCTTTCAGTGCTTAGGAAAAACCCATTTACAGTCATTGTGATTAGTGTGTGTTTACTACCAATAACTCCCCAGTATTTCTCTTCCCTGGAAATAGGCGTTTGAACACATTACAAAGCCCTTAGAGTTGCTTCATCTTTCTGGGATTTCAGTTTGATCACCTGTAAAACAGAGTTTGGGATTCGAGAATACAGTTCTCACAGTGGAATTGTAAATCTAATTTGGGAAGGAGACCTTTCTTGATTGTTGAAATTACTGTCCGGTAGGCAGGGAGCCTCAGGAGGGGCGGGCACAGGAGGCAGCTGTACTCAGCAGAAGTAACTTCTGTTCACAGATGGCAGGAGGTATGGAAAAACATTGAGTCCCCTTCCTGCTTCACTGTATCTTATACAAAATATTACATTTTTCTTTGCATTTTTTTATTTCTTTTTTTAAAATGTTATTTAAATTCAATTACTTTTGAAAAGGAATGGACAGAATTTGCACCAATAGGAAATGGTTGCAAATTGTGGCCAGGCTTGGCAAGATAGCAATTCTCCTCCCCCACTGACCAAGGCCCGAGATAGGATTGCTTCATATTAACGTGTGCGCTAAAAAGAAATGTTTTTCATTACAATTGCAGAACTTGAATTTTCCTACAAGTGTGCATTATTTTATAATTAGAAAACTTAAATTAGTATTTATGCCAGAGTAGGCGCAGTACTGGAGGCTTAATGGGGTTCAGAGATCAGAGATCCCAGCTGTCAGCTGGGCCAGCCCCCAGCCCTCTTGTAGATGCCAACATGTTACCAGCAGGCTTGCACTCCTTTGACTTGAACTTGCCTGTTGGAAGTACAGCTGCTCTTGGAGAGGAAAGATGTCAAGCCTCACTCAGCATTCATACCTCAGTGTGGCAGTTTGTGAGATTCTGCCTTGGGAGCAGTCTTGGTAGCTGGGAGGTGACAGTATGAAGAACCCGGATGCTGGGATGGGAGGCTGGGGCCAGAACTGAATAGGGGCTGTCAGGGCTGCTGCATTGCTGTGAGAATGCTCTACAGGCTTTGGAAATGCACCTGCTCACAGTCGGTGAGTGAGGATTGACTCAGACAGCCCACTTTCTCCAAGAAGATGGAAGGAGACTGCTGAATTCCAGATGACACAAGTCAGGGAAATGACAAGGAAAACCTCCCCTTGCTCTCTCTGTGTGTGAACATAAAGTGACTATCTGCAGAAATAGCTGAGAAAAAGAAGCATGGGACACATGCAAGGGACTGTGTGCTGAGGGTCATCTGTGAACAGCAAACCCATTCAATACATATTTACTGAAATTGCACTTGAGATGTACGCATGAGCCAAGCATCCAATCCCTAACTCAAGGAGTGAAGGTTTAGTAGAGGGAGGGCGGGGACAAGCAACCAACACAACAAATAGGGACATGATATGGGATATTAGAAGGTGCTAAATGTATAAAGCAAGCATGGGGCAAGGGGAGAGCAGAACTGTGGAGCCTCTGGGGAAGAAGTGGGCTCCCCATGCCTTCCTTCCAGGTTTGGAGGGGAGTGGAGTGCAGCCAGAGAAGGACTGATTGGTCTTAGGAGGAGGGCAAATTCCTCAAAGGTGGGGGACAGGGGAGTTAGTAACAGAGGGATGCAGATGTCTGGGTCAGGAGTTTCATTCTTGTGGGCTAGCCAGTAGAGGAGAGAGACTCACCCCGTTCTTGGGCTGGATGACCTAATAAGGCTTCTTCCATGTTGCCTGCTTGAGTCTGGCCTGAGAGAGGACTCCCTGTTCTCCCTGGCAGGCACTGCAAAGGCCACAGTGTTTAGGATTTCTGAGCACCACTGAGTGTTCCAGCCAAACACTCTCCATGTGACTTTCCTTAGGGGTGCAAAGCAGGGAGGGAGGGTGCAGGAGAGGGAGGGGAAGGGTATGGGAAGAGGAGAGGATGCAGGGAGGGAGGGGGTACAGGGGGCAGGGGAGGTGCAGAGAAGAAGGAGGGTACAGGCAGGAAGGGGAGGGTGCACAAAGGGAGGGGAGGGTGGAGGGAGGGAGAGTAAGGGTGCAGGAGGCAGGGGAGGTGCAGGGAGGAAGGAGGAGGGTTCAGGGAGGAAGGGTGCAGGAAAGGAGGAGGGAGCGTCCCATTTCAGTCTCTGGCACCAGGCTATCAGCTGAGACAAGGCAGACAGGAGAGAGGCCCAAGGAAAAATGCAGGGCTCCAGTGGTAGATGGACAGCTTTTGTAAAGGAGTTTGAGCTAAGGAGAAAGGTAATTGAGAAGGTGAGCGAAAGAAAGACCTATTGAAGCAGGGATATTTGGGGGTTGGAGGATTTCTGTACTGTTTTTGTGTTAGTCACAGCATTTCTTCCCAAGGGGAGTGCACTTGGCCCTGACTGTGGGCCAGAGCTCATCAGGTTACACTTCTTTCCCTGCCTTGTAGGAGATAGTATGGGGAAGGACTCCTTCACCTCAGGGAGAAGTAATTTGTCTGTTAGGCTCTTAACATCTGTGAGCTGGAGGAAGCTTCGAGACCGCAGAGTCACATGGTGCGTTTACAGGGAGGATGACCCTGTGCCTGGATGACTGCACCGGGTTAGCCCAGACTGGGTTCCCTACAAGGATCCGTCCCTAACGGGAATCCCAGGGTCTCATTCCTGATAAATAAAAGAGGGGAGCTGAGGTCTTGCTTGTGTTTGATTATTCTTTGCCATTAAAGAGTACATTTTGAGGACTAAAGTTTCCTCGAGACATGGGAGGTTAAGGCCAGTGGCGATTTGTTGCCTTTCGGATGTCTAAAGTAGGACCAAATTGGGGGCACTCTGTCTTAAAAGTTAAGATTTTATATTCAAGCAGCCTTTATCATCTTTCATAAGTAACACCCCTGACCTAAGAGGGGCCTTCAGGACGAGGCGAAGCGACCCCTCTACGCACTGGTTGTCCAAGGACTGCTGTTTCAGTGCGAGGGCTAGAAAGTGGATCTGCGCAGGCGCTAGGCTGTAGCAAGCGGGTTTGCGCAGGCGCCAGGCTGTATAACGGGTTTGCGCAGGCGCTGCACTGCGGCGTGGTTTGCACAGGCGCATACCCACCCCTGAGCCAGAGCGGTGCCCTCCTTACCTCGCTGTGAGGCTTTAGGCGAGTCCCTTCACCTCCCAGCCGCTCTGTTTCCCGTCACTGCAGGGAGGGGTGAAGTTAGACTGGTGTTTCTGGAACCCTCCTGATCGCTAGAAGGAAGGTAAGAGAAGGCTTAGGGAAGGGGACCCTGCTGCCCCCGAATCCATCCATAGCGCTACCAGCTTACTCATATAATATGCTATAACGTGATATATAAGATATATGATTGGTAATATGCTGTGATAAACTTCAGGGAAGGCCTATATTTGAAAGAAGGATTTCATTGCCTAATAGTTGTTGCCCAAAATTTGCCTAACATTGCCTAATATGCTTGAAAACCCCTGCGCCAAGTGACTTCTGAGCCCTTTTTACCACCAGGATCCGAGCTTATGTTATTCATTAAACAGCCCTGAGCAGTACCAGAGAAGACTGGCAGTGTTAACTTTGCTTATTTAGAGGCCCGAAAAAAAAATGTCAAGAATTCACAGTCAGAAAAACACCCTTTGGCTCCTTATTTATCTGGAGAGCAAAACAAACTCACTTGACAGGTTGTGTAGTTTTAGCCAAATGCCAGTGTGGGAGAAACCCTCTTACTGCTCCGGGGCCAGATTTTAGTTCAAGCCAATTCTATACTCACTGTCACTGGGATAAATCTAAGATGATACCAGAACCGACCCTGGGGCAGTGGGTGAAGCCATAGTACTCCAGCCAGACCAAGTCTACCTCAGGCCAACAGCTCTCTGATGCAAATAAGTACATCACCTTACCCCCTTCTCCAGCCTTCTCCCTGGGAATGAGGGCTGAGGCGGAGGACAGGGCTCATTCACCAATCACATCGTAGGTAGAATTACATCACTAAGGGGCTTTACCATTAGGCCTTACTTAGTAAGGAACAACCTGAATTGCAATCTGTAAGACCAACGTGCGGGAGCAAATTGCTTGGCCAACTCAGCATTTGCATCTTAGGATGATTTTATGGTTCTTTACTTCATTCAACAAATATTTATTACAAGTCTCCCATGTGCTCAGCGATGTTCTAGAAGGTTGGGAAGCTTGAGCAAAACAGACTACAGATTTTGGGTTCCTGGAGCTAATATTCTGTTGTGTCATTCACCCGTCACTTGCTGGGCTCTCCCAAGGGGATGTGTTACTCGAGTGTCTGATAGGGAAGTTATAGTGTGGAGGTTATAGCAGGGGTGTGGAAATAGTCATGGTACTTTCTCCCGGGACTGTGGAAAGATTAGGTAACCCGCTGCAGATGCTTGTGGGGTACCTGGTGCATAATAAGTGCTCAGTCCCACTGCTGTCTTTTCTCTGCCTGTGTTCCGTGGGGTTCTTCAGGGCATCAGGGATGGTGCTCTCGGTCCTCTGTTTGGTTGCCATCGGCGCTGTGTCTGGGGAGAGCTTCATAATGATGTGGTGCTATCGGACATTTGTTTTTCCTCTGTCTGGTGATTGATCAGATGAGCAGGTGCTATCGTCTGGGAAAGGAGAGGCCACTGTCCCCAGGTCAGAGGCAACTGTGCTGTCGTCCCTTGGGCAGATGGCCAGGGGATTGCCTTCACCTTCAGGCTGTCTTCCACTCAAGGCACTTTGGTTTTTAGACTTGGCAGGATGCCTGTTCTGGGTGAGAAGACTGACATTCCTCCTCCCAGTCTCCCTCGCGTCAGGATCTCTGCGGCCTGAGTGCTGTGCCCCGGGTACAGTCCTGCCTTGAACTGGCTGTGTGACCTGAAACCACTCACTTCACCTCTCTGGTCTCAGTGTCCTCATCAGCGAAGATATAGCAATGCTCCCTGCAGAGCGACACCATGAGGGTCAGGTGAGACAAGAAGGTGAGGGACTATAGGACATGAGCACGGTGCTGGTTTCCCTCACCCAGCCACATCACAAGGCCATATTCTGCCCACAGCTTTGCCCACTCTTGTTTTTTTTCAGTTTTACCTTCTTGTCTTCAGTGTGGTCTCCCAGCACATTTGGCCGCCTCTGTGACTACAAAGCAAGGCAGGACCTAGGCCGTGGAGGTAGCATCCACATCGGTTGGACTGAGGGCTTCTCCAAGCAGGGTCGCCTTTATTCCTCTATCTGACCTCCCCTTCCTCTTCCACGGAGCCTGGCATGTAAGCTCAGCATGTGTCCACTCCCATGTGGTGAATACATCCATGAGTGAGGAGTTGGCCCCTCTCTCCTGAAAACCTGTTTGTTTTGTGTCACGTAAGACCATTGTGTCTGAAACTCTTTGGTCAGAAATCTAAATTTAGACTTTTCCTTCTGCCAGGAGCCACGGAATGGGTTTTGAAATGTATTCCTCAAGGCGTGACTGAGTTTCTTGGGCTGTCAGAGGCACAGCCAAGTAGCCAAGTCAAAGTCAGCGTCTTGGAGAAGGTCCTGGTTGAGCATGGATTTCTTGTGTCACCACCCAGGCTGTTGGGAAGATCGAGCACCCCAGTGATGTCATAGGCGGGCCTGGAATCCACTCTACCACCTCCAGTGCGTGCTCCCCAGACCCTCTTTCTTGCCCTCTCCTGGCTGTCAGGAGTTCCTAGATGCTCTTTGCAAGGGCAACTGATGACATTCACAGTGCCTCAAATGGGCTTTCTTTATCTGGGAACTAAACATTGTGTGAGGTTCCTCGGACAACACCTGCCAGGTGAGCTGGGTTACAGAAGCCAATGGCAAAAAAAGGCTATCTGAGGATAATGTTTCCAAAGCTCCCACTTTGACCTGATTGTTCAAATGATAAAATGAAGACATTAATACCTAATGTAGGAAATAGCCTGCCTGAAGGATAAGGTTAATTACTTTAATCCTCCATTACCTGTTTTTAGTGATAATCTGGTCATAATCAATCATGTAGTAAGAGTCACCAGAGTCGGGGGGAAAGAGTCACCAGAGTAATCCAGGCAGGGAGAGTAAAATGATACATATAGAGATAATACATACTGATTGAGGTCTAATGAGAAAAGAGAGCATTCACAAGTACCACTGGATTTCGTGAGACTGAGTCTCTGTTTTTTTCACTCACTGCCTTATGTTGTTTTTTGAAGCCAAAATTTCTCTTCTGTGGTGACAGAGCTGAAGGATAGATACTATACATTTGCGGAATAGGACACTCCGGCTGTGGTGTTGATCAGATAAGATCATGGGCCTCCATAAACCTTGCCTTAAAGGCCTTGGGGGGTGCCCTCCTCTTAAATCAGGGCTGGTCCTATCATTTGCTTTAACTAATAAACTGATGGAATTTACATTATACCAGTTTCAGGCTTTAGCCTTAAGGAGAACTTGCAGCTTCTGCTTTACCCTTTTAGATGTCCTGTACCTCTGTGTAAGAGGTCAAGCTACCTTGCCAGGGACAACTGGAGGAACATATGGAAAGGTAATATGGAGAGAGAGGCCCTGACACTAGATATGGAGAGAGAAGTCCAGCCACTAGCAGACTAGCTGAGAGTTCTGGTCCAGGTGATCCCCGGTAATACTAACAGTAGAACCACTACTTGGCTATTAAGACTTCTGAGAAAAAGTAAGCTAGCTGTTGTTTTAAGTCACTAAATTTTAATGTACTTTGTTATGCAGAAATAATTACCAAAACAACCTAGTTCTTGGGACAGATATTGTAACTTCACCTCTACTGGGGACACTTGAGTACATCACCATCTGTATTAGTCAGGGTTCTCCAAGGAAGCAGAACCAATAGGATGTGTCTACCTATAGGAAGAGATTTAGTTTAAAGAATTGGCTCACACATGACTGTGGAGACTTGATGAGTCCAAATCTGATGGGGGAGGCCAGCAAGCTAGAGACTAAGCAAGTTGTAGTTGAGTCCAAAGGCTTCTGCTGAAAACCAGGAAGAGTGAGGGCTGTTCTAGAGAGTTCTCTCTTGCTCCTGGGATGTGAGCATTTTGCTCTATTCAGGCCTTCAACTGATTGGATGAGGCCCACCGAAACATGGAGGGCAACTGGTTTACTCACAGTCCGCCAATTTAAATGTAAATCTCATCCAAAACACCCTCATAGAAACATCCGGAATAACATTTGGGAGATGTCTATTATCTATCTATCTATCTATCTTATCTATCTATCTATACATCTATGTATAGACACCTGAAAATAGCCATCAAATCATCTATTTTGGGGGGAAAAAACTAATTTTCTTTCTTTCCTGGATTAATTTTTTACCTGTTTTTCTTTCATCTTATTACTTCTTAGAGGCAAGTTTAACAAGATGTTTGTTCTTATGGGCAAACCTCATGTTAATCACAAACATTGTTAAACACAGAGGACCTGGGGCTTCATCATTACTATGCCACAGATCAGAGAAAATTAATTCTGAAAGGATCCCAGGTCATTAGGTTAATTATTTTTATCTCAAAACTAAATGCTTTTGTGATTTACTATGTAACTATGTGATCTTCAAGTAAACATCCTTTCAAAATTGTAAAAAGCATTTATGAATACCTAGAAGACTAAATGTTCCTAGAAAGGAGGTCAGCTGCTTTGGTTGCAGGGACAGTGGTGGAACAGTGTGGTGTTGCCTCTTTGATAGCAGTTCCGTCTCTTCTTGCTGGTGGAGCCACATTTGGTTTGGGGGCTTGGCCCCATTCCTGCTCAGGGTCAGCCTCGGTTAATCTCATGCCAGTCAGAATAATCTTACCTACTGGTTCAGGGGGAGACATGTGGCTTGAATTATTCTAATCAGACTGAAACTTGAAGTCTTTACTAGTGCTTAGGGGAAGAAAAAGTTTCTCTTCTGTGTGTTGTGGTAGGAACATTGATACAAAGCCTAGAATAACTGTAGCCATTGGCTACCAAAAAGAAAGCCAGCCTAAGGTCTATGCCAACGTGCACAAAGAGAAGAGAGGAATTGCAGAAAAATGGAACCAGAGCCCTGATCAGTCCAAGTTGAAAATGCATTATACATCTGGACATCTGTTTGTGAGGCCTACTAAATTCTTTTTAATTTCTAGGCCATTTTAAATTAGAATTTCTATTATTTCCAACCTAAAGCATCCCGATTTGTACATAATATGCCTCAGCTACCCTTCAAGAAGAGTTAAACTGTCAGCATTCTACCTTAGTCTCCTCATTGGTAAAGGGGCTTTTGCAATAAGGCCACTTTGCTCTTTAAATTTCGAGATTTTATCATTCACCTGTTATGCCCAGATTTTGAGATCCCCAAAGACCACCAGGGAGCTGAGTCCGATGCAAAAGCAAAAGAGCCCTTTATTCAAGCTAGCTTGAGCTCAGTCTCCCACACTCACCCATGCAGCAGTGTGGTGTAGAGAAAGAGAGCGAGTTTCAAAAAGCTCAACAGTTTTAGAGGGGCCAATGTAACACACGGAAAGTTGCTTAGTAACTGTTTGAACTCGCCTATCACCCTGGCCAGAATTGGCGCGCAAGTTTGGTGGGAGAAAAGGCGGGGTTTATATGCTTTCCTGGTCCGGGGTTCCGCATTCCTATTGGCTAACCCAAACCCAACCCACAGGTGGTCTGGGCCAATTAGCTCAAGGGAGAGCTGAGCCACACTGATCTCCCAGAGGCAGGTTCTGCGGGGCCCCACGCAAGAAGGCGGGTGTAAGCACAAGGGGCCAGCCCTGCTCTGCTCCTTCACACCAAAGGGCTCACAGGGAGCCAGAGCTTTTGTTGCTATCAGGCTGAGGGACACACCTTTGAGAAATTTCCTAGGAAGCAGAAAAAACAGATTACAGTTACAAAACAGATTTGGGGCAGGGCAGGACTATTTAAACAAGTATCTGGGAACCTGTAGGACTATAATGTCCACTGTGCTTCCTCAGTGTCCATGTAGGAGGAATGGCTGTCTCACCATGGTCAAGTTTCTGTCCCTTTCTGTGTATGTGGAAAGACTCAGGCCACAGTAATTATGATATGTGGTTAAATATTTAGAAAGTATATATATATATTGGGTATCGGGAGATTTAGCAAGCCTCTGAAGTTACGCTTTTCTTCTGAGTTCTCTGGCCCTTCTTTTCTTCTTTTATTTCATTCCCTAGCTTTCAACCAGGTAGTCAATCCTCACTGCCTTTCAAGAACTTCTGGAATACGTGGAAAATCAGCCACATACCCTTTAGTATATATAATGTAGGATCCTAGACTCTCAGTTAGAAAACTCTTATATTTTAACTACTCTGTAGTGACCCGAATCATGGGTCCACAATATATATATCTACCTGGAATTTTGACTGTGGTCTTACTCGGGAAAAGGATTTTTGCAGATGTTATTAAGGATCTTGAAATGAGATCATCCTGGATGATCTGGATGGGTCCTAAATCCATGGACAGGTGTCCTCATAGGATGAGGAGAAGGCGCAGACAAGAGGAGGGAAAAAATGGGAGGAAAAAATGGGTGATGTAGGCAGAGATTGGAGCTCCGAAGCTGCAAACCTCAGCCCACCAAAGACTGCTGGCAGCCACAAGGGGCTAAGAGAGAGGCACGGGGCTGATTCTCCCTCAGAGCCTCTGGGAGTTTCGGCCCTACTCACACCTGGCCGGTCAGGGAATCAGTCTCGGTTGTTTTAAGCCCTCGGGGTTGTGGTAATTTGTTACGACCATCCTGGAAAACTGACATAGACTCCGTCCTCCAGTTTACCCTTGGATTCCTTGTATAAAATCTCCTCAGTGACCTACGCTGTGCTTGAATATATCTGGTGGTTGGGAACTCAGCTTCCATCCAGCAGGATGCACCCCATCTTCAGATGGCTTGGCCGTGTTGATACCTTCTACACGCAGCACCATTTGCTCACATTGGCTTTCTGTCAGTCCTTGAAAAGGTCCAGCATTTCCCCTTGTGTTTGGTGTTTGTTTCATCTGCTCTTTGCCAGGTCATTCTTTCAAGTTTCAGCTTAAATATCGGCCTCCAGGAGATAACGCCTGAGCATGCGCACCTGCCTCAGTTAGGTGGGCCCGAATCTCCCCTGGGGGCCTGTTTATGTTCCTCACATGCCCTGAAGTTCATACCCCTGCTCAGTCCAGTCTCTGGTTTGTATGCACAGTGTCTGCCCCATTATCGGGAGCCCCACGGGTCAAGGCCTTGTTTCCTTCCTCACTGTATGGCTTAGAACGGATATGGATTGTGTAGAAGGAAATGCAAATTGTTGCTTATTGTAAGATGCACCTTTTCATGAAAATGAGATACATTTGATGTAGTGTTAGGTTTGGTGACATCCACACAGATGAACCTTTCTCAGTATTTCCTGCTCGCCTCCATGCTCTTTCAAACCATTCTTCTTTCCTTGTTGCTTCAAGGGAGAGACCTGCCTGGAGAGGAAAGCAGGAAAAAAAAAAAAATCAAATACTAAAAGCCTTCGAATTCTGGGTTTCCTCAAAGCAGAATCATTAAAGAGATTATGCCCGGTGCCCAAGAGGCAAAAACATCTCTCTGTGAAGAAGTGGCTCAAGGAAAGAGTCAGAGAAGCAGTTATAAAGGTAAAAACCATGATGACAAGCGTGAAGAGGGGCAGGAAGTCCCTAAGCAAGGGTCTTGTGCTTCTGGCGGAGGGTCTTGTGTGCCACACACTCTTTCAAGAGTGCAGTCATGGGATAAGAACCACCATTCCCCTCCAATTGTGGGGATCCAACAGAGGCAGTACCTACTTGCCCGGGTTCTGCATCCAGCAAGGATGCAGCGAATCTGGACCTAGAGTTAGTGCTCACAGCCATTATGCCAGTGCCGCCTCTCCGCAATTTCGGAATGTTTTGGGGGTCCCAAGACTGGAGGACTGTGGCCTGCCTTGCAAGGGGAGTCCTGGGGAACAGCAACACCACACACACCACACACACATTTGTCACATTTCTAGGCAAGCGGGGTGAGAGATAGTCTTGCAGGGAGTTTGGCATGGTTGCCCCGTATCCACCATGGCACAAAAGCAGCAGAGTGACTGTGACACCTTCCTTTAACATGGCTCAGGGGTGGTACAAAAGGCCAAGGAAGTCACATGGACAGCATCAAGGGCCAGTGCTGCAGCCACATGGCTCATGGCCAAGGCTGAGAATGGGAAGATCCCTACATGGATGCATGGAGTCAGCATTGAGGACTAGACATCCCCTCAATGCCTTGGCACTGAGAGAATCTACTAGAACTCAAACACAATCCCAGGGAAAATGGGAAAACCTCAAGTTAATATTCCATTCGCTGCAAAATTGGCCTTTTAAATAGAAATTCACTTGTGTAATTGAGAAGCTAAGTTATCTTTTTCTGTATATCTGAGAGTTCAAGTTCTCTATAGATAGGCCTTTCAATGATACTTTATTAAACAAATGATAGACATAAATGCATTGAGTAGAAATCTGCTTCCTATAACATGTGTGCATTTGTTCTGGTTCCATTCCTCAGGCCACACAGAACTAGTTGAATCCCTTTTCTACCAGAGAACTCTTGTTTTTGCCAAAGCAGTCTTTGATACCCCATCATAGGGCCCCACGGCTGTCAATGTTATTAATATATAATTTATGTACAATAAAATGTACCCATTTTAAGCATACAGTTCAGTGAAGTTTGACACGCGCACACCTGTGAAAATGCTAGCACAAGGAAAACATAGCACATTGCCGTCACACCCCACATTCCCATGTGGCCCTTTGGCATCACCTCCCTCCCTCAGTATTGGCCCGAGGCAACCACTTTTCTGCCTTCTGTCACTCTAGATTAGTTTTGCCTCTCCAAGAATTTCATATAAATGGAATCATATGTCATATTTTAAGTTTCTATAAAATAAATGGAGAAGCCAGAGAAACCCATCAAAGAGAATGGTTATCACCAAAATGAACCTGCTTGGCCAGCTTGCCTGGCACTGCCTAAATTGGAGACAGCTGTCTTGCAGAGCTGCCATCACGTCCTTCCTCACCTCACATTCTCCCTGAGATTTCTTCTGTGTGGTGTTTGCTCTGTGTTCACTGCCATTCCCTTCCCTCACTCTTGGAGCTGTATTTCCCCTCTTGGACCACATTTGCCAACTGGGAAAGCAAACAACAAATGAAACCTCTGGAAAAGCATCTTTGCTGAAGAGGTTGCTAATCTTTGGGGAGAAGCAGACAGGAAGTGCGTCCACTCGGCCCTTACTGACATCCCAGATAATGTAAACTCCCCATTTCCTCTACAGCTGGCTCAGGAATTGGCCTCTTTGACACAATGAGAGAAGCTTCAGTTTCTCATTATTTAACAGTTGGACACCCCTTTGCTCTCCTGGCTCCTAGTACTATTTTTCCCTCTCCTGTCAAGAGTTTTGTTTTCTTTAAAAAAAGAAGAAAAAGAAGAAGAAGAGTTTTGTTTTCTTTCTTCATCTTGTTCACCTCCAGGCTGAAAAGACTGTGAGAGAGAGAGAGATAGAGAGATGGTCTCATCTTTCAATCATTTCCTCTTCTCCCTAAATCTGTCTGGTCCTTCACCCATGTGCAGAACATTTTTATGCGTGGGAAGACAGAAATAGGCTTCTAGAATACAGCTATCAGTTGGCATACTGTTGTTATTCTTCCCAGCAAAAGCACTTGCACAGAGAGTAGCTGGCGGTAATGGAGTATGTGTGCCGAAAACAGAAAGTGAATATGCAATACATAGAAAGCAGGGGACGTTACCCTTCTCTAATTCTCTGGAGCATCTCAACACAGGCAGGAGAAATGCATGTGCCTTACACAGTCTGTGGGTTGGACTAGTGGTTCTCAAAACGTGGTCCCCAGACCAGTGGTATCAGCATCATCTGCCATATTTAGTTATCTCTTGCTGTGTAATAAGTTACTCCCAAACTTAATAGCTTTAAATACCAATAAACTTGTATTATTTCACCCAGTTTCTGTGGGTCAGGAATGTAGAGGTGACTTAGCTGCGTGAACCTGGTGCAGGGTTTCTCATGAGGTCGCAGTCAAGCTGTCTCCCGGAGCTGCGGCAATCTGAAGGCTCAACTGGGGCTGCAAGCTCATGCTTGGGGAGAGAGAATGAGTGCGAGCGAGCCTTGTCTTGAAATCACATGCCATCGCATCCATCAAATACAGTTAGAATTGAGTCACTAAATCTAGTCCATGTTCAAAAGGACAACAGTAAGGCCCTATCCTTTGAAGGGAGGAATGTCAAAGAATTTGTGGACATTTGTTAAAAGTATTGCACCTGGCTGAAAAATGCAAATTCTTGGGCCCCACTCCAGACTCTGGGATTTGAGTCCAATCTGTTTCATAAGCCCCTGAGTGATCTGGTGCTGGCTAAATTTGGGGGAACCATCGCATTAAACTAAACACTGAGAAAACCTCACCTCACTCTTGGTTAATTGTAGTGAAGCTTTACCGTCCGAGGCTACCTTTTAGAAGCTGGTATTAATGAATTTAATGAAAGACACTAGTCTTATTTCTAGTTAATCTATAGCAAAGGTGGGATAGGTAGAATAATGCCCCCCACCCCAAAGATGCCCACAACCTAGAAAGCTGTGAATATGTTACCTCCTAATTTGTGGCCATGATTAAACTAAGTCTCTTGAGTTTAAGGAGATTATCTTGGATTATCCAGATGGGCCCATAGTAATCCCAAGAGTCCTTATAAGAGGGAGGCAGGAGGGTCAGAGTCAGAATCAGAGAAGAAAATGTGATGATGGAAACAGAGACTAGAAGATGCTATACTGCTGACTTTGAAGATAGAGAAAGGGGCATGTGCCAAAGAATGCTTGCAACCTCGAGAAGCTAGAAAAGTCAAACTCAACTCTCTCCTAGAGCCTCCGGGAGGAACGCAGCTTTGCCGACACTTTGAGGTTAGCCCGCTGAGACTCAGTATGGACTTCTGACCTCAGGAACTAGAATAGAATTGAGTCGTGTTGTAATAATTTGTTACAATAGCCATAGGAAGCTAATACAGAGGGGCTCTTGTCTGAGCCTCCCTTTTGGTGGAACAGAGAGGAGATTAAGAAGGCGGTGATGGGCTGCCTCAGATGTTTCAACAAGGACAGTAGACATATATTTCATTGCAAAGTCTATCCTTGTAGTTTTACCTACAGAAGAGAAATGCTCTAGAACTGCTCTGCTCTGTGTACTAGCCACTAACCATATGAGGCCATGTACATTAACATTTAAGTTCATTAAAATTATATAAAATTAAAAATTCAGTTCCCAATCCCACTGGCCACATTTCAAGGGCTCAGGAGCCAAACATGGCTCGTGGTGAATGTATTTGGTGGCACAGACAGTAGAACATTTCCATCATTGCAGACAGTTTTATTAGATAGCACTGTTCTACAGTCTTTGATCTTTTTCAATTTTAAATAAGCTTTTTCAAAAATCTTGTTCCCTATCATGTCTATGAGTCCATGGACACCTTGAGCTCCTTAATTTGTTTTATTTGTAGTGCTCATTACGTAGGCTTTAAGAACCTGTGCCTCAAGGGCAAGGGCTCCTGGGGATTCACAGGTGCCTTAGGGACCAGAACTGGGGGAAGTGTGTCTTTGTGTTCATGTGTGCAAGGGGAAGAGGGGGGAACAGGACCTTCCCCCCTGCCTTAACTGGAACAACTTCCTCCATTGTGTTTATCTACTGAGCTCATGCCATTCCATTTGAAGAAAGATTCCACGGTTTTAAAAAGAAGAAAACTGTTAAAACCTTAAGGTTGGAGGGAGGGTACCATCCCACTTCTCCTTTGTCCCCTCCCATAATCTCCTGGAAATCATTTGGACAAGATTCCTGCTCACTGAAGGCTATGACCAGAAGCAGTAAGTCATTTTCACCAGAATATTGACGTGGATTTATTGTATAGAGTCTCTGTGAAGATTTCTTTAAAAATTGACCCCAAAAATTATTTTAGAGGTTGCAGTTAATTTGGAAAGAGTTTATTGGGTTGATCATTTTTCTCCTAGGATTAATGCAACTATTTTATACTTCTATTCTCAGAAACTTCATATTCGATCTTATTTAAACACACATGCACCCCGTACTTGATAGAACACGCTGTACTTCTCTGCTGCAGTAAAGTTTTACAGTGCTCCTGGCCCAAACCAACAAAGTTTGGATCAAACGGGAGGACCCTTGGAAGTTTCTTCAAACTATATAATCTTCAACCCCTAAGGGACTTCTTAGCAGAGCTGATAGACCCCCTGGTTCAGGAGAAGCTGGATGAATAAGTGGTAGGAGCATTGTGTTTGATAGGTGAGGCTACTAAGATTCTTATATTTTAAACGTTAAAAGTATTGAATGGGTAGAGATCACACTTCTTGCCTCTGATAACAATTTTACTTTTATCGGCTACGGTCTTGCATTAAACATATATAAAGTCCCCAACAAGAGCAGAATCCCTGGGAATGGAGACCATGCCTGTGCTTGAGCTCTCCTGGGCAGAATAAGCGTTCAGCAATGCCCTGCGAAAGACCACAGCCTGTTTCGGGAGCTTGCCTGGGTCACGCGGCCCCCCTGAAAAATCCAGAAGGTTTGTGGATTAGTAGAGCTCTGAAGGTCTTTGATTATAGACTGAAAATAATTAAAATTAAATAATTCTGAATTTTTAAGGCAAGAAGGAAAATCCGTCATGTATGGTGGTAATAACAGAGAAATTAGGCTGTATTTAATAGCAATAGTTATTTCCGTTTAACCATGAATGCATCTGTATCCGTGTGTGAATGAGAGCGAGTCTCATTGCAAAATGCCCTTGAGCGAGGTAGTGCTGGCGGAGGATTTTTCTGCTGCTGAGCAAGCGAACACCTAGGGGCTTCTCGTTTCAGGGACGCCTTCCAAGGCCCTGGAAGGGGCCTTCGCAATCTGATTATCAGTCGATATATTTTATAAACCTGGAAAAGTGTGATTGTTTTAGCTGGAATCTGTTAGAACAGCCATTTGCTTCCATTCCTGCTTCCTCAGCTCTTGGGTAGGGTTGAGGTAGTCTGGGACATTTGGGGGATCCAGCTAAGAAAGGATAAGTTGGGGGTGCATCTACTTTGAATTCAGCAGGATGTATGGATGTGGGTCACTTCAAGGAATCTAGTAAATCAGAGTTTTTCCCATTTCCTCAAAATCTCATGGAGGGAGCAATAAAATAATTGGTAAGAAGTCAGAGAATAGGAAAGAAGAAGAAAATGGAAAAGCTTGAAGGAGGAGTCTGCCTCTGAATAAACAGCCCTGTTTCGAAAACCAGCAACACTTAGGGATTCAGCATGCTGGGGTCAAGGGCTTTGGGATACAGTCGTGTTCAAATTTCAGTTGTGTCAAATGCTGACTGTGTAATTATGGATAAAATACTTTCCATTGGATCTGTTCCATCTCCCATTAATGGGGTACGAATATGTACCTCCCCTGGTTGTTGTTGTGACCTTTAAATGCTATAACATATATGTGCAGAATACACATAGTAGGCACTCTTTAAATTATAGATTTTTTTTCTAAAATCATGCCATGGAATATGCTCTTATGGTACAATCAATTTGAATATCCAAAGTTCCAAGCAAGGGAAAAGATCTCCTGTAGAGATTCTTGAAGTTGGGAGGAGCCTTGAGATGTTTTAAGGAGGAAATTGGGGCTCTGCAAAGCTGTGAGTTGGACTCCAGGGAGTGGCAGAGCTGGTCTTAGAACCCACAGGTTCTAACCTGGAGTATAGTCAGAAGTGCATCCCCTTATATTGAAAACAGATCAAGAAGTAAGTGCACTGCACAGAAGGCTGTGTGTGAGGCATTCCAGGTGCTGGGAAGCAAAGGTAGTTATCTTTGATCAGTGCCAGGAACTATACATTGTTATCATAGTGTAAACCTTGCCACTGCCCTACAACGTAGTTGCAATATGGCCTCATTCTACAGATGGGAAAACTATGACCTGGAAGGGTAAAGATTTTGCTCAGGGTCAAACAGGAACAAATCACAGAACTCGAATTCAGTCGTAGGTCTGTATGTCCCCAAAGCCACGCCCTTCACCCTATTTCATACTGTCCTTGAGGACTCAGTCTGTGTCCATGTAGGCCTTTCTCCATCGCTGACCAAATTGTGACAGCAAAGCCACCCACTGCAACCTATTTTCTCCCCTCTGATTGCAGTCCTGGTGATGGCACCGGGGCCACCAGTTTTTGTTCACCTGGACACCATGAAAAGAACCTGTCAGAGACATATTTGTGATTTCCTTTCAGAGGTTTATAAACTGTCACAGTTTTCGCAGAAATAGTTTTATAAAGTCAAAGAATTAAAGGAAAAACCTCAAGAATGTGTTTGACACACATCTGAATCCAAACTTCTGCAAATTTCTTTCATTTAAAGATACCTTAGTTCAGTGGTTCTCAATCTTGGCTAACACTAGAAAAACTTGGGAAGCTTTAAGATGACACCATGCCCAGGATCCACCCAAGGCTAATAAAATCAGAATCTCCAAGAGTGGAGCTCCATATTGGCAGTTTTTAGCAGCTCACCAGATGACGCTATTATATTACTGCTAAGGTTAAAAATTGGATGACCTTCCTCAATAATCCTTTCCAATGCTAAATTTCTGACACTCCAAAAAAAAGTGCTCATTCTTTTTTTTTAAGTTTTTATTATATTAAATGCAGTTTAGTTAACATATGCTGTATTATTAGTTTCAGAGGTAGAATTTAGTGATTCATCAGTTGCATAGACACGCAGTGCTCATTCCCATCAAGTGCCCTCCTTAATGTCCATCATCCAATTACCCCATTCCCCCACCCACCTCCGCACGAACAACCCTCAGTTTGTCGCCTATGGTTAAGAGTCTCTTATGGTTTGCTTCCCTCTCTGGTTTCATCTTATTTTATTTTTCCTTCCCTTCCCTTGTGTTCATCTGTTTTGTTTCTTAAATTCCACGTATGAGTGAAATCATGTGGTACTTGTCTTTCTCTGACTGACTGATTTCACTTAGTTCCATCCACATCGTTGCAAATGGCAAGATTTCATTCTTTTTAATGACTGAGTAATATGCTTTTGTGTGTGTGTGTGTGTGTGTGTGTGTGTACCACATCTTCTTTGTCCATTCATCTGTCAAAGGACATCTGGCTCTTTCCATATATTTTGCTGTTGTGGACATTGCTGCTATAAACATTGAGGTGCAGGTGCTCCTTCAAATCACTATGTTTGTATCCTTTGGATAAATACCTAGCAGTCATAGGAAAGCTCTCTTTTTAACTTTTTGAGGAACCTCCGTACTGTTTTCCAGAGTGGCTACACCAGTTTGCATTCCCACCCACAGTGTAAGAGGGTTCCCCTTTTTCCATATCCTCACCAACATCTGTTGTTTCCTGAGTTGTTAATTTTAGCCATTCTGACAGGCGTGAGGTGGTATTGATTTGTATTTCCCTGATGCTGAGTGATGTTGAGCATTTTTTCGTGGGTCTGTTAGCCATTTGTATGTCTTCATTGGAGAAATATCTGTTCATGTCTTCTGCCCCCAAAATTGCCTCATTCTTAACCAAGATCTCTTCTATGATAGCTAAGTTTCCCTGGCAATTTTACAGTCTGGAGGTGTTGATTCACATTTTTTTTCAAGGGCATTTTGTTACTATATTATCAAAAGCTTTAAAAACTGTGTAGTCCTTCATCCAGCATTTCAATTTCTAGGACTTTACCCCAAGACGAATTAAGAGATGTCTGCCAAGAATTATTTGTAGAAGTTCATTAGAACATTATTTATGACAGCAAATTTTGAAGACAGCCTAGGTATCCAATACTGAATGAAGGTGATTGAGGAAGCTACAGTGTATTCATAGGACAGGACGCAACCTTTCAGTTTCTATTTAGATTCATGTTAACCAGGGCAGGAAAGACTGTAGTAGGAAGAATATGTCAGTTTTTGGTTATAATACATGTGTTTTTCATATGCATGGGGGAAAATACTGAGTTTAGTTTCAGACATATTATGTCGTAAGTTGTTACCTTGAATGTTTGGCTTCTGACTGTTCCCCCCCCCCCAGGGCTTTATTGAGATATAATTGACATATAACATGATTGACTTTTTTAATGCTCTTTGGGGTTTTCCAAATTTTTTGTTTTGAGTATTGTTTAATTGGAAACAATAATAAAGTAGTATGTAGAAAGTGGTAGGTTAAAATGCAGCCTAGAAATGTGTGTGCCTCTATGGCTTACTTACCTTTCATGCATTATTTTTCATGGCGAACTTAGCTAGCTAGTATTTGCTGGAACAACTGTTCAGCTGTCTTCAGAAAAGAACGTTCTCCTATTTTGTTGTTGTTCGACTCAGCTGTCTTTAGGACAGACTAGAATGTTCTTTCTCTTTTTTTAACTATCCAGATACCCCTTGACTGAAGTCAACATTTAAGGTCAAATGAGTGTTTAGAAGAGTATCCGCTAGACTCTCAGAGACAGGGAGCTGCCTTAAGGAAAATCTACAAGATAGCATTGAACCTGGCCCCCGGGTAATAAACAAGTATTTGTTGAATGAATAAATGAAGAATATATTTGTTAACACTCCTAGCAGAAAAAAAGTAGAGAAAATCATGTTTGTGGCTTTGAGAAGAAAGAGCAAGGATTTTTGTGTTTTTTGTTTTTTTGTTTTTTTTGGGTAATAGCTGCACTTTCCCTTACTAAGGCGTCCAACAGAGCACTCAGCAGGGAAGTAGAGCCCTAGCGCCGAAGCTCAGAGGGAGCTCTGAGGGTGAACACACAAAGTGCCCTGCCCTATTTCATGATGGCATTTAAAGAAAGTAACACTATTTTCTAAAGCTTGGATACTGGAAATAAATCCTAAAGTTTCCGCTGAGGTACACAAGGAGATGCTGTAAGAATTAATATGCTATTAAGTTCGGATGTGGCTGGAAAGGAGAATGAGGCAGGGGCAATGACACTTCCACGGAGTGTGTTCACTACCCCCTCCCTGGCACAATTGGGTTCGAGTGTCTGGTCCACGGAATCTCCTTCCCTGTCCTGGACTGATGGGCCTGGGCACAGGGAGCAATGGGCCGTGTTTGACAGCTGTCTACATTGCAAAAGTCTAAGAAGTTAACAAGGAGGATGACTTTCCAATTGACTTGGGCAAAGGAATTTCTATTCTAGGAGGAGCAGAGGACCCTAGTCCACAGTGGCACCTGCAGGGAGTGGGCTGGGGGGTAGGCACCGGTGAGGCAGAGGTCACTTGGGAACAGTTGCCAGGGGACCCTCCATCCATCTGAACGGAGTCACGGCACTTTCACTAAGGAAAATTTGCTCAGAGCTTGATTAATACTGATTTGCTCAGGGAAATGCGCTCTTCCTAAACTAGGACTTCTATCAAGAGTCACCTTGGCTGATGGCAACGATCAGGGGCCATATCACGTGATTTCTCGCCATCACAGATGCCCTTTTCAGTGCAGTCTGGTAATGACTTTCCCAAGGTTGGGTGGGGTGAGACTCAGCTCAGGTGGTCAGCATCGTTGACAAGCAATTTAAGTGCGTCTTAGCTCCCTGCTGGGAAAGGAGGCAGATGAGTGCCCCAGAGAAGTGGGTCAGAGCACAGGCTGTGATCTCAGCCAGTCTTGGGTTCAAATCCCAGCCAGGGCAGGGCCTGGACCTGACAGGGCTAGGATCAGGATCAGCTAGTAAGGCTGAGTCCTACAAGTAGAGGTTCAAATCCTGTCTTTATTTAGAATTGCAGTATTTTTTCATCAAGGATTTTTACTGTTGTATATCTATTTGAGACACCCAGTAATGGTTCTTTTGAAATGCTAAAATATTCAATGAAAGCCTAGACTGGTCATGTCCCAGAATGTATGGAAGGGTGTGTGTGGCTGATAAAGTGGCTTCTTAACACACCTTTCACTCTGAATTTAACTCATTAATTTAATCATTAATTTTGATTTTCTAGAATATTCTATTAACCTATTCTTTGGCCTGATTACAGAGTTTTGGGGGTCCCCTTTACATTTTGCACTCAAGGTGAGCACCTCACTTGCCTTTAGTCCTGACTTTGCCCAGCCAGATCACTCACCAGCTCTGTGAGGTTGGGCAAGTCACTTCAAGTCTTGCTTCCACTATCTGTAAAATGGGGTGATTGCAAGAGTCCTTTTGGGTTTTGTAAAGTGAAATAAGTTAATGCACTTAAGGCTCTTAGCACAGGGCCCTAGAGTGCAATTGGTGGCTTTACCTTTGCAAGAACTTGGGTCAGTACCCCGAAAGGCATGTTCTTGCCAATAAGAACCACATCCTTGAAGACATAAAATGGCTCATCAAGCCATTTCTGGACACTTGCTAATACTGCTCAGACTGTTCCTAACAATGATTCAGGATTCTGTTATTAAAAAACAGGAGCAAACTCTCAGTTCTCAGGGTAGAAGAAGTACCCTCTGCCAAACGTCAGATCATAATTGTGGTGTATATTGGAAAGCAGCAGAAAGAGCTAACCTCCAGGACACTGGCTTCAACTTAGGCATTTCCCAGGCACAAATAGGAAACATAGGACTGAGAAAAGGGCTGACCTCCCTGTGAACACACACACCAGCCAAGGCTGCTTTACGCCCTGCAATGCACAGAAATGCATGCCAAGAGTAAATTCAGAGTGAAAGGTGTGTTAAGCAACCACTTTACCAGCCACACGCACCCTTCTATACATTCTGGGACATGACCAGTCTAGGCTTTCATTGAATATTTTAGCATTTCAAAAGAACCATTATTGGGTATCTCATATAGATACCCAACAGTAAAACTAGATAGGTTCCATGTTTACCACTAAAATTGAAATTGTCTCTCTGAAAATTTTGGAAAGCTTTCAGCCAAGAAATTCATTGTGGACTAGTGAAACTTGTGGCATTGGTCTATGTTTAAGGCATTTTGCACCGAAAACTTCTTTCCTATTTCCTAGGGTAAGATTCAGTTCTAAAAGAAATGATAAAGAGGGAAGAGATTGATGAAATTTTGATTTCAAATTCTTTACTCCCTGGAATCTGGAAATAGATAATATAGGTGGAAAAATGCCCCACCCCAAGATGTCCACATCCTGAACCACAGAACCTGGAATATGTTACCTTCTATGGCCAAAGGGATTTTGCATAGGTGGTTAGATTGAGGATCTTGAGTTAGGGAGGTTTTTCTAGATTATTTGGATAGGCCCAAATTGATCAAGGGAGATTGTGCTTGTGGAGCAGGGTCAGAGAGGTGCAACCTTGCTGAGCTCTAAGATGGAAAAAAGGGTCATGAGCCAAGGAATGTGAGCAGACTCTAGAAACTGGGAGAGAGAAAGACATGGATTATCTCCTTGAATCTCCAGAAAGGAATGCAGCCCTGCAAACACCTTGATTTTAGCCTAGTGATACCTGTATTGGGCATCTAACTTAGAGAATGCAAGATAATAAATTGTGTTGTTTTGAGCCACTAAATTTGTGGGAGATTTGTTACGATAACAATAGAAAACTAACACATAGCTGAAATTACATAACTTCCATTAGTCATTTTTATTGCATATTACAGGTTTATTGTACACTAAGAAGCAAATCCTAGCATAGCATTTTTTAAAATTTAATATTGACATGTTGGATCTTGAATCCTAGTTTTCTTTTCCTTATTTATCTCAGGGTGGTGTGCTCTTCAGACTGTTGTGAAAAAGGAACCTGAAATTATTCCCCGGAAAGCTCCTCTTTGCAAACCCAAGAGATGGGGAACATTGCTGAGCACAAGGACATGCCTGGTAAGATTCAACGCTGTAATCATGGGAACTGGGCCATATAGAGCAAGATGTAAATCCCTGAAATCATTTGTAATGAAACATAAACATTGAGTTAGCATGAGGGCCACAGTTTCTGGGTGGTTGGTTCTAACTTTGGCAATCAGGATTTAGAGGGAAATTTTCCAGTTTTAATGGGCTCCAGATGTTCTTGTCCCAGCTGAAAATGTTTCATCATTTATGGTTAATATTTTTGTCAGCAGCAGAGTTTTGTTGTAATATCTTCAAATTGGTGATAGTGGTCGTTAGTCATCAAACAAACTCCAAATGAGAGCTTAATCTTGGGATCACTTTAAGTATCCCATCACACTCCATTTAATTAATAATTACTTAAGAGTTATACTAGAATTTTGTTTGTGCAATAATGGACTACATGATTATCTGAGGACAACCAGTCACTGAAATTAGGTATGAATGTGCTGTTCTATTTTAACAGTGGCTGGCATCCTGACCAGGGTCTCAAAGAAGGAAGCAAGGATGTCAGATAGCCATCATGTTGGATAAATAAAGAAACAAAGGTTTATTGCAAATTACAATGAACTTCATCATAGAATTTAGATTAAACTCATATCAATTGGGGAACATTGAAGTGGTTACTTTTGAGAAGCACTCAGGAAGTTCACGTTAAAAAAAAAGAGAGACAACTTCTGTTTTTAGAACAATAGTGTCATGACTACCTATACTTAATAAAAGGTAATTCTCCAAGATCTCTTCCAGGATATGGTTTTAATTATGGAAATAGTCTAAAACTCAGCATATTACTTATATTCATGCTTCAGTTTCCTCTGATGAATGAGAGGAACACAGTTTTCTGGAAATCTTTTGCGGGAATTGCTATCTATGCGCCATCTTGAATTCATAAGGCAGGGAGTGTAGGCTGCATTTGGTGATTACGGTTATGCTATAGCAGGACCTGGTGGAATTAGTTACGTTGCAAAGCTGTCTGAAAGGCCTGTTGTTACTTGCTTATTTAGAAAGGGCTTGATTTATAACTTGCTAATAAGTCACATCCAGGTTGTCCTGGAGCTTTGATCCGGTACTTTTATGGTGCTTACACTCATTGGTGTAACTAGATAATTTTTGAGGTCTACTTGCCAGGGCATATGGTTTCATGGTTAATTAGGATCCTGGATTATAAGCCCTCATGCCACTTAGCAATTGAATAATTTGTGGTTCCTGACAAATAATAGGATCTCTCTAGGCCTTTGTAATTTTTTTAAAATGATAAATCATTTGCCTTTGTACTATGGCATCTATCGGCAGAATGCTTGAGGAGTTTCACTGCTTATAAAGGGAAGGGTCCTTTGCTGGAATGTTAGCACCAAAGAAAGATGTCACTGAAGATTCTAAATATGTGTGCGGACTGCTTACTGGGAAAGACATCGTGCTTTTCTCATGTTTCCATTCTCCTCATTCAGGGTCCAACAGATATAGCATCCATAGAAGGGAGACAGTGGGTCCAGCCCTACCTGGGGTGACTGGCAGGGCTCACAGTTAGAATTGACAAGATTTTAGAAATATGTGTTTTGTTTTTCACAATTTGTCTCATCTGTTGAAAAGTACTTTTGAAAATTTAAATCACAGACTCATTCTTTTATGACACTTTTCAACAACTGTATAAAGTCTTCTTAGACTTCCCCTAGACCCCTTTGAAGCCCAAGGTTCATTTCCATGGGTAATTCTCCATCAATAATCTCTAATTACCAATGACCATCAGTCCCAGGCACTCCGAGGAATCCAACTCTCTAAAGCAAGGAAATGCATCCGTTTTGCTAACTGAGGTCTTGGATTTGCTTCCTCGAGATCAGCATGAAATAGTTTGCCAGCTTCACATGGAGTGATATGATGTGATGTAAGAGGTAATGGGAAAGAAACTCCGTTCTAACATTAAATCTTTTTGTCTTCTCCACCCCCTCCCAGATGGTATTATTTAAAGTAACAGTAATAATAACAAAATAACAACAATGAAGGGAGCCAGCATTTCTTAAACCTCGATTGTGTGTCAGACACTCTGCTAGGCACATTATGTTTTCACTACACTGTCAATCCTTAGGGCAACCCATAAGCAAAGTGCCATTAGTGTATTTACCCCTATTTTACCTAATTTCTGGGTACACGGTTTTCTCTTGCTTTTAAAATGTACACGGTTTTCTCTTGCTTTTAAAATGTATTGTACACAGTTTTCTCTTGCTTTTAAAATGTATTGTACACGGTTTTCTTTTGCTTTTAAAATGTATTTATGCGTTTTTTAGCTAAGGTTTAGTGAGTACATACTGTGTCCCGGGCCCTGTTTTAGCCTCTATATACTCCTGAGAAAGATGTGGTGAACTCAACAAATTCCTTTGTTTTACAAGAAAGAAGGTTGCTTCTGAGCAAAGGAGGGAATGCTAACTTCATTTACTGGCCTCCTGCTTCAGCCCCCAGGGATAGTAATAAGAACCCCATCTTGCAGGTGGCTGTCAAAGGGGTGGGGAGAATAACATCCAGAGAATGTGAACTGTTCTTACTCCAGGTTTTCTGCAAAGATTGAAAGGGGAGGTCTGGCCTGAAAAAAATGATGGGGGAATTTCTAGGTCTGAGAAAACTCACTAATGAACTTGGACTCCTCCTATCTTCATTGGAAAGGGCCTTGGAGTCTTTGAGTCCAGCCCTTAGACCAAGTTTCTATTCAGTGCAAGATCTGATCCGCCTCTTAGTACGTGGTCAGAGCACCTTACTTGCATACTTTCAGCGCTAAGGAACTCTTCACCCTACAAAGCAGTCCACTCTGATGCTAAAGATTGTTCCTTGTAATACTGAGCCAGCAGTCTGCCTCCGTATAACTTCCACTCGTTGGTCTCAGCTCTGTTCTCTGATGTCATGCCAAATAAATATAGTTCCTTTTTTATAAAAATCTCCTTAAGTGCCTAAAATCAACGATCTTGTCCCCTCTAAGACTTTTTTTCTTGCTCCTTCAGCCTTCCCTCATGTGTCGTGATTCCCAAATCCTTCCCTCTCTTAGCTGGAGCAGTAGACACTGGAAATGAGTGGGCCGGGCCCATACAAGGTTCGCTGGCAAGAGCTATTAATAGACACTACTTAAATGACAGGAGGTTGTGAAGGAGGAGCAGGGCGTCTCTTTTGGGCATTAGGACATGGACAAAGCATCTTTAGAGTCCCAGAGGTTTCTGAGGTCAGGTTTCATCTGGCTGGTATTTGAGCCCCTAAATAGTGCTTAGGACCCTGGGAAGAATCTTCAGAGGGCCAGGCCGCAGAGTCGGATACGGTACTAGGGAAGCAAATCTCATGGTTCTAGGACAGTTTATATGGCCATCTCTGGGGAGAATTTTATTTATAGGGAGGAAGGGGATGGGTGGAATGAGAGCTTATGGATTCTTTGATGCCCTAAACGCTCTTAGAAACAACAACTACCATAAATCCCAGTTCGTTCACCCTCATAAATCCCCCCCCATCCCTTGTAAAGAACTGAAATTGAGAAAAAGCCATCGATGGCCCCCCTCACAGCGTTTGTCCCCCTGATAATACCATGATGCCCAACCTGCTCCTTCCTTTACCCACTCTAAGAGTAAGGGTAAGTTTTTTACGATAGTGTTTTAATGATAAAACCAAAAGACCTAAATGTAGGCCACGTAAGCTATACCATTATCAGAAACATAAACTCATGTTTAGTATTATCTACATAGGAGAGTAAATTATTTTGTTGTTTGCCTCACTGGTATTTTCAGAGGAATTTGTCTTCGTTTTGGTTACAACCTACCCTGTAGATTCAAAGTCGTGTTACTATAACGATGTAAATGTTACTTTATCATGGTTTCTTCTGTTTAACAGAATGCCTCCCCTTATTTGTTAACTATATTAATCACTACACTTTGCCACCAGTTTGATGATGATGCATTCTGTACTGGACCTAGATAGTTGGGTGAACAGCATTATCTCTATGTTGCTGATCAGACAGCTGCTGCTGAGAAATGTCCAGTGATTCGTGGACGGTTTTGTGGCTCTAGATAATGGAGCCCAAGTAATAAACTAGTCTTCTGCCCAGAGCTGTTCCCCTTGCAGAATTCTTCAGAACATGAGCTAACTGAAATGGAGGTGTATGAATTAAATTCACATAGGCACAGTTGAATTCCAGACCAGTGAAAAATACTGATGACATTAATAAGATCTATCCATTGAACAATTAAAAAGAAAATAACAATTATCTCTTAAACAAAATCAGAAAAAGGCCAATGTATACATCTTCGGTAATCTACCAAGGTTAAGTTTTTCAAAGATAATGGTTTCCATGGCATGTGAACTATTCTGGGGCACTCAGTCATATTCAATTCTGTAGATCTACAGTGTTTTCCTTCCTTTCTTATCTAATCAGTCTCTAGGAGTCTGCTAAGAGTAAGGCACACAAACTGCTTTTATTAAAGAAAAATTTTGGTGGTCAGAAGATTAATATCATGGGGATGGAAAACAGGCCTATCAGCGAGGTTTGGTGACTGCAAAGCCAAAGCCACAGATCTGGCTAACCTCAAACTGGTCTCTTAATTTGAGAGTAAAATTTAAGGAGAGCTCATCTCATTCTTTGGAGGTTTAAGATAAGCTCTTGTTGACTGGAGACAGTAATCTATGTTTGGGGGGGTGGGTAACTGGAAATACTCTTTTCACTTTTATGTAAGACATGTGTTAGTCTTGGCTCTAAAGTAACATTTCATATCCAAGATTCTCAGGGAACTCTTCTGAGATTAATTCATTTTGGAAAAACATAACTTCTTTGCTTCCATTCCACAGAGATTTAAATGAGTACTGGCAGGAGATGTTTCTTTTCCAAGGAAGGTGTAATGCACTAGAGGCTGAGCTCTTACACAGCTCAGAGTTAGTAATTCTCCTGTGGACACTCCTCCACTTTATTTTGAAACAGAAAAATGTTAAAAACCACACTTTGTGTTCCGAGCGCGAATTTTAAATATTGACATCGTATATACCTAAGAGAGATATCTGAGCAATGGCTGGCCCAGTGCCTTTGTGTGGCCATCCACTGCCCGTTCATCCATCTACCATCTAGCCCGCCCGCCCGCCCTCCCTCCCTCCCTCCATTCATCCATCCATCTGCCAATCACTATCGTCCACCATCCATCCACTTACCATCCATCATCCATCCATCTGCCTTCCATTATCTATCCTCCATCCGTCCATGTATTTATCCATTCATTGTTGTGTCATGGTTAGTGAATGCGTTCTGAAGTCAGTCTGCATTGAATCCCAACCCTCTCACTTAACCAGCCATGTGACCTTAGGCTAAATTCCCTTTGCCCTAGTTTTCTCATCTGTAAAATGAAGATCATGAGAGCATGTACCTCACAATATTACTGTGAAGGTTAAGTAAGTTAAAATAAGTTAGTATAAGCAAAGTACCTAGAGCAGTGCCTGGCACCTCGCTAGCATTGTTCCAGTAGTTGTTATTGTGTTATTATTTATATTATTTATTATTATTACTTATTAATTATAATTAATATAATATATATTATTATTATATTATTTATATTATTGATGAAACACCTCAGGCCCTGAAAAGATGAGTAACCAAGTTGCACGTACAGAATAAATACATCAGGAGTTAGAGAATCCACTTCTTTGGTTTTTTTGTTTTTTTCATTTCTGGAAAGTGGAGGGGAAGAACCAGGGAAGAGGTATCAGTAGAGAAATAGAGTTTGAGATCATTTTCAGAGGACTAAAATAAGAAGGTTTTGTTTTCTTTTTTATTGTTTGGTTGGTTTTGTTTTGTTTTAATTGCTAATTATTTACAAATCTCCAAAAGAAAGTAAATAAGGAGACTCACTTATAATTGCTCTGATCAACTACACTCTAAAACCCCCATGGGCAAGAATCGTGGGGGTTTTTTGTTTGTTTTTTTGTGACACTCCTAGTGCTATAACCCCAGCATCCTGGATCTTTGGGGTGCCTGAGAAGCAGGGATAGGTGAGAGTTTTTATAAAGAAACAGTCCAGAGACTGGGGGAAAGGGGTACGCACTGAGAAAATTTCTTGGAGTAGGAACCAGGGGAGGTGTTAAGTCAGTCCCCAAGTAGCCCAGAAGAGCATTAGGCACCCATAGAAGGGGACCTACCTCTCTGCCTCCTGGGGCCAGGACATACCGCTCAACCCCGACTGGAGGGTAGAATCAAGGATAGAGTAACAAAGGAGCTGTGTGCCCCATAGAAGTATGCCAGGGAAGATGAAACAAAAAGATCTAGAAGAGGCTTAGAAATGTTCTCCCTTAGTCAACCCAGTTCAATTTGAGTTCCGGTATTTACTGAGCACCTAGAAAAGATAAAACGCTAGGCTGGGGATATTGTGGGGCCTTGACCCATGTGTGTGCACTGCAGTACAGAGGATGCTTCTGGATGAGGATCTAGCCTACCTGCACAGCCCCTTCCTGTGGAGGTCTGGCAGCTCGCCAGTTCCTGTCAGCTCCTCAGCCCTTCTCAGAAGGCATCCAGCCTACCTCAGACTGTCTGACTTTTCAAGTTTGCGCTTAACCGGCAACACAAGAGAGAACTGAGATGTTGACCCAGGGAGGCCAACTGTCCCAGTCTGCCTGGAACTTTCTTGGCTTTAACACCAAAAGTCCTTAGTCCCAGGCCAATGGGACAGTTTCTACTTACTGTTGGTAAATAGTCGGCAGGAACAGTATGGGAAGAGCTACCTGAATAATATGTAGGCTGTTCACTTCTCTTAAGCCTATTGAACTTAACTTAGGTTTATTTAGCTTGTTTATTATTTTTAAAAATTTTTAGCTTGTTTATTATTTATTTAAACAGCAGAGAGATGTGTGGGTGAATTGCACAGTCCTGGTCTCCGTAGAATTACTTTTACTGACATTCCCTTTGTTTTTTTCTTTTTTAATATCTATCTATCTTTATTTATTTATTTATTTATTTATTTATTAGAGAGAGAGAGAGAGCAAGCATGAGTGGGAGGAACAGAGGGAGAGGGAGAGAGAAACTGAAGCAGATTTGGCAGTGGGTGCATGGAGCCCAACGTGGGGCTCAGTCTCACGACCCTGAGATGATGACCTGAGCCAAAACCAAGAGCAAGACGCTCAACCAACTGAGCCCCTCAGGTGCCCTGAAATTCCCTCAGTCAAGACACTTTGGGTGCACTGCCAGACGGCTGTGAGCAGTAGCCTGGGAAGCTCGCTGTATTATTTTCTGTACAGATATCACTGAGGCTTAATTCTGTCCATTGTATGGTGTCCCGTCCCCCCAACCCCCACCCCGAGAAGCCTTAGGGGGATTTCAGGACTGGGGATACTCATGCCCTGGCTGCTGGGAAGGTGGGTCCTCTTTGTGCCTGTCCTGTAGCAAGTTGAGATTCCCAGGCCTGTGGCATGAATTCTCAATTCATCTTATTTTCATTTTGCCCCATTTTCACCCTTTATTTTTGTCTTGTACCATCTGTGTTTATGTACATACGTAGAATGGAATTAAGTGATGTTTCTGGCCACCCGTTTCTTGAACCGTTTGGCCTGATGGGGGTGTAATGCATTATCTTACTTGCCTGTGTTAAGTGCCCTGAGGTTCCCTTTTGTAATGGTAGGTGGCTGTCTTCATGCCCGACTGCGTGGGCTCTTGGAAAAGGGCACAAAGGGAAGCCATTGTCTGCGGCTGCTCTTTGGAGGAGTCTCGTCCAGCCCTTCCATGTAGATGGTTGGAAGTTGTTTAAGAGAAGCAGCAAGAAGACCACACCAGGAGCCTTCTATTGGGGACTGAAGTGAAAGATTAATGTCCGGGGTACGGTGGGATAACGTGAACTAACCAGAGCTTTAGTCCATCACTTACTCTTATAATCCACAGGGGAGAGTGATTCATAGGGGAAGTGAGGTGTGGATGTAGAGGTTCAGGTCTCAAACAAGGTAGGTCCCGCGCCCTGCCCTCTCTGGGCTAAGACCTAAGGAAGGGAATAAAAGGTCTTGGAGAAGTCAGGTGGTGGAGGGGTCCTGGGTCTCACTTCCTCTGTGCCCAGCTCTAGGGAGGTGACTAGATCTCCAAATGGAAATGAAATGGCTGCTCGGGTCTAGAACTATATGAGAAGCCTCCCAGGATCCCATGGCCATCTGTCCACAAGCAGACCATGGAAGTAGCTGAAAGAGCGGGGTCCAAGGAGGCCTCAAGGATGGTAGCTGCCTATGTGGACTAAGGCCTGAGACCACAGTGGATCTCTGAGAATGACAGTGTGGGCTGACGGTGACCCCAGGACTGCCTCCCTCAACACCTTGACTATACAAAAGATGGCCCTCCCCACTCACAAGGAAAGGAGGTGACCCTGAATTGCCAAAGATGCATTTTCCTCCAAAATGGGGGTTTAAAATAGATGTTAAATTCAGTTTTAGAAAAACAGTAATATATTTCCATCCCATCTGATACGGTGGGCCGAGATGATGCTTGCTTGGGTATAACAGTAATGACAGTGGTGGCTCACATAGTGTTGATGTGTTCCTCTGCTAAGTGCTTTACGTGGATTAACCCACGAAATCTCTACAATGCAGGGACTGCTAAATTCCCACTCTGGAGGAAATCGAGGCATAGAGACGTTAAGGAACTTGCTCGAGGTCATGTAGGAGGAGGTAGGATTTGAACCTGAGTAATCCTAATGACCCTTAGCAATATACTTCATGTTTACAAACTAATTGGTCTGAAAGTCTTTCCTAATCTCAAGCTAAAGACTTCTTGTGGGAGTTTAGATCATTCCTTCTTGTTTGGTTCTTAACAGAAAGAGCTAATAGCCACTCATGTGATCCGTGTCTTTTCTCCTTTTCCTCCCTTCCCACCCAAATGACCTCAGTTGCCTTAGCCTCTCCTCAAGGCTATTGAGATTTCATGATTTCTGATTTTCCCACTGATTTTCCCACTGATTTTCCCAGAGGCTTGAGTGCCTCTGCCTGATCTGAAACAGAGGTCTGTATGTGATGGGTACTCGAGGACAACTGTATCTTCATGATTTCCCAAGTCGGTGCACTCTGCTGGTAACTTTAGTAATTTCTTTCAATAAGAAATAGTTCACTCTCATGGTCTCCTGTGGTCCCAAGTCTTAGTCTGCCATGCTTTTATAAGGAAGCTCCAACAATCTTTCTCTACATCTTCTGGGAAATGAGCTATTTGGCCTTATGTACATGGCTAGTTGCCAGGCCTGTTTTCTGTCTATCTAAATTATGGTGGCAGAGGAGATAAAAATACAAAGACAAAAAAGTCATTTTTCTCCTCCCAAAACACCAAAATTCTTTGAGCCTTTCATTCTCTTCTGCTTTTTTGCCGATAACAATGAATAATGGTTTTTGCCGCTGCTTTTATTGGCTTAGCATTTGGGATCATAAGAATGTAAATGTTTCCCTAAGGAAAAATACATTTGGGGGATTAACTAGACTGTTTCTTTTATTTTTAAAATTTTAGTTATAAAAGGAAGAAAGAATCTGCTGAGCTAAACTAAGTTATGATCACAAACAGAAAACAGAGAGCAGAGACCACCATTAATCTGAGTAGGAGCTCCCAGGATTTGGGGAGGTCCACTCTGGGGGTTCTGTTTTAGCTTGCATGGCTTTAAAGAGTTCTATTTTAAATCCAGTGAATGTCATATTTGAACATATTCATATTTGGGGTCAAGTCACATCAGTAGTAAAACCGATTTTGTTCACTATTTTATTCCTTTAACTGACCATTATTACTCTCTTTTCATGCCAACTTCTCAATGTGAGGTAGCTTTAGCAAATGGCTATTTATTGTCTTTTCCTCATCATGCATGTCCCCCCCGCCCCCCATTCCCTATAATCTCTCATTTACCCTCACACCTCTGTTAAAACCATGCTCTCAGAAATCAGCAACAGTTTCTTTAAGGTGAAATGGAAAGAACTCATGTTCTTTTTTGTTGCTCTACCTGAGATCTTTGGCACTTGTCCTCTCCTTCACACCTCAGTTCTTGGCCTCTTTGATACCTTATGACCATTTCTTGTCTCAGGAGGTGTCCATTCTCGCTGGAACATTCTCCAAGGCTTGGCTTCTGTCTCTAGGCTTAATTGTCTCTACATTAATCTTGGTGTAGGCTCCTATCTTTAGTTGTCAACGTTATTTAATTCCCAAGTCTACATCTCCCACAAGTGTCTCTCTTGGAGATCCCATCTGTATCTCCATCACCTGCTGAATAATTTCATTTGTTAATTTGCTTTACCCTGGCACATTAAGCACAGCAGACCACCTGCCAAAATCATCTTCTTACCCCTAGGTTCACTCCTCTTCCTGGATTCTCTCCCAGTGGCACTATCATTTAGTTTCTGAATCATGCACACTAGAAAACTCATGGTCATCTCCGACTCCTTTTTCCAGGAGCGACTCCTTTTTCTTGAGCTTCAAGAGGAACAGAAGTAGTGTCCACCTTTTCCGCCATCTTGCTGGAGCCTGGCACAGTGCTTGGCACATAGGAGGAACTTAACACATATTTACTGAATGATTAAATGTATTTTCTCTTTTGTTACTTGTATTCTCTCACTCATCAACCTAATTAATCCATCACCCAGCCTATATATATGTGTTTGTGGAGGCTGTGTAGAGTGCTTATTGGGATTGGGAGCTCTTGTGTTGGACTCCCTTGGCTAAGCTTCTCCCCAGCTGGGTGATCTTGAGACTGTTACTTAATCACGCCATACTTTAGTTTTGGTCCGTCTAGAAAGCTAGGGAAATAATAATTGCTACCTGGGTGTGTTGATGTGAAGGTGAAATGAGAAAATCTCTATTAAATGGGTATAGTAAGTGTAAAAAAATAAATGCGAAATAAACCTTTTGGTTGATGATGATGGTGATGGTGGTGATGATGCTGATAGCGGTAATGATGGCGATGATGGTGATGATGATGGTGGTGATGATATTGATGTTGGCGGTGATGATGGCAGTGAGAATGTTGCTGATGATGATGCTGATGGCGATGATGGTGATGATGATGGTAGTGATGATATTGATGTTGGTGGTGATGATGGCAGTGAGAATGATGCTGATGATGATGCTGATAGCGGTAATGATGGCGATGATGGTGATGATGATGGTAGTGATGATATTGATGTTGGTGGTGATGATGGCAGTGAGAATGATGCTGATGCTGATGCTGGTGAAGGTGATCATGACAGCAGAGGATAGGCACGAGTCGGGTGTAGTGGGTTTGGAAGCATGTTAAGGTGCCATGAGGGTCATCATTTCAGGGTGAGGACAAGCGACAGGAGTGGAATGTCAAGGTCCAGTATGTGTTTAGGGCAGGAGATTGAGCACTTTAATGGGCATGAAGACCAGTGGGAGAAAAGGCAGATCGAAATGGACCTGGCAGGAAAATAGACTCCAACTGTGCTCAAGGCCCTGGGGTTTTCTGGGAGGGGTCCCACAGACTCCATGGTTGGGGCAGTAGGGACAGGCGGGGTGGCTAAAGGACTGTAAACTAAAACATATGGGGGGTGGTCGGCTGCCTGGAGAGGGAGAATGTCCTAGGCCTGTGTGCAGATTTGAGCAGAGATGCTCTGCTTTTGACATTTTAAGACCTGATGGTCTTTAAAGTCACCTTTGAAGAAGAAAAGGTCCTGCTGCTTTTTTAAAAAAAATGTGCAGATCACTGGTATTTGCCTTGAAGGCAAGCTGAGGAGTTTGAGCTCCATGTGGTGAATCGTAGGGAAGCTGTGGGAATGTAGATGGATGTAGAGCAGACTAAAGAAATGCTTTTTCAAAACTTCTCAGATTCTTCAGTGGTGTTGGCTGGAAAGGGACACAAACACATTGTCCAGGCAGGAAGGGCCCTTAGGACACCGAATCTTCCTCCAAAGTACCTGCTCTCTCTGTCCTCTGCTGAGCAGTCTCTGGGACAGCAGTGTGGGCTCATATCCTGCCGGAATCATGACAGCAGCTCTCCGCCCTCTGCCTTCAGACTCTGGGCGCTCTATTGAGGCCAGCTGTCCAGAACACCTGCCCCATCATTCTGTTCCCTGGGCTGCCGCCCCCAGAGGTTCTTCCTTGGTTGTGGAAGGAAAACCGAACTCCCTTGCTTGTCATACAGGCCCCCACAACACGACAAATTCTGCATTTCTACTCCAATCTGCTACTAGTCACCCCTGTGCCCCAGCTGGCCACACCTTCTTACAGTACCTGATACCCCTAAACATAGTGCATATTTTCTCTGGCGCATTTCATGCTATGTCCTGGTCCTGGGATGCACCCCCAAATATATCCTCCCCACACACATACCTATACTTAGCGTACTGTCCTTGTAGACTTCACACAAATTCCACCAGCCTTTTTTGACCATGTTCGGTCATATCTGTCTCTCCCCTATGAATGCCCAGAGGAACCCTGCCTCTTAAATACTTATTCTGGCAGTGGTCAGTATTTTTTTTGGTTTCAAGTGCCACCTAACATCATGCTGGGCTCATTGCACACCAACAAACCAAAATAATTTAATCTAGTGGTAACGAGAACATCCTAGATTCCTTTATTCCCAAACAGGATCCACATCTTAACCACCCTTCAGAGCCAGGTACACCTTGTGAACTGCAACCCCCCCCCCCCCCCCAGCGGCTTGTTTCCCAAGCCCAGCCGTGACAACCTTTTTGGTCATGGGTTTTGTGTAGCTGCCTGTCCTCAGAAGTGGCTTGAGCCCAGCCAGCATTCCTTCTCAACTGGGACTTTTTATGAAGTCTTGACAAATGGCAGCAGGGGTGAGATTCACCGCACTGTTTTATTGTTTTGTTTTGTTTTTTGTATGTATGCATATTTATTTATTTTTTCCCCCAAATATGTTTATTTTATTTTTTCCATGTTACAAGATTGATTGTTCATGCACCACACCCAGTGCTCCATGCAATACGTGCCCTTCTCAATACCCACCACCAGGTTCGCCCAATCCCCCACCCCCCACCCCCTCCCCTCCAAAACCCTCAGTTTGTTGCTCAGAGTCCACAGTCTCTCCTGGTTCATCACCCCCTCTGATTTCCCCCCATTCACCCTTCCCTTCCTTCTCGCGATGCCCTCCATGATTTTCCTTATGCTCCACATGTAAGTGAGACCATAAGATAATTGACTGATTCCACTTGACTCATTTCACTACGCATAATCTCTTCTAGTCCTGTCCATGTTGATACAAAAGTTGGATATTCATCCTTTCTGATGGACATAATATTGTATAGATGTACCACATCTTCCTTATCCATTCGTCTGTTGAAGGGCATTTTGGTTCTTTCCACAGTTTGGCTATTGTGGCCATCCATTTGGCTATGAACATTGGGGTACATGTGGCCCTTCTTTGTACTGTATCTGCTTCTTTGGAGTAAATACCGAGTAGTGCGATTGCAGGGTCATAGTGTAGCTCTATTTTTAATTTCTTGAGGAATCTCCGTACTGTTTTCCAAAGTGGCTGCACCAACTTGCATTCCCACCAACAGTGGAGGAGGGTTCCCCTTTCTCCACATCCTCTCCAACACTTGGTGTTTACTGTCTTGTTGATTTTGGCCATTCTACCTGGTGTAAGGTGGTATCTCAGTGTGGTTTTGATTTGAATCTTTCTTCTGGCTAAAGATGATGAATAATTTTTCATGTGTCTGTTAGCCATTTGTATGTCTCCTTTGGAGAAGTGTCTGTTCGTGTCTTCTGCCCATTTTTTGATGTGATTATCTGTTTTGGGAGTGTTGAGTTTGAGGAGTTCTTTATAGATCTTAGATACCAGCCCTTTATCTGTAGTGTCATTTGCGAATATCTTCTCCCATTCCCAATCAAAATTCCACCAGTTTTTTTCAAAGAGCTGGAACAAACAATCCTAAAATTTGTATGGAACCAGAAAAGACCCCGAATTGCTAAGAAAATGTTGAAAAAGGAAAACAAAGCTGGGGGCATCACGTTACGTGATTTCAAACTTTACTACAAAGCTGTGATCACCAAGACAGCATGGTACTGGCACAAAAACAGACACAGACACATAGACCAGTAGAACAGAATGGAGAGCTCAGAGATGGACCTGCAACCCTATGGTCAAATCATCTTTGACAAAACAGGCAAAAATATCCAGTGGAAAAAAGACAGTCTTTTCAATAAATGGTGCTAGGAATACTGGACAGCTAAATGTAGAAGAATGAAACTTGACCATTCTCTTACACCATACACAAAGATAAACTCGAAATGGATAACAGACCTCAACGTGAGGCAGGAATCTATCAAAACCCTAGAGAAGAACATAGGCTATCATCTTTAGCCATCAGAGAGATTCAAATCAAAACCACACTGAGATACCACCTTACACCAGTGAGAATGGCCAAAATCAACAAGACAGTAAACCACAAATGCTGGAGAGGATGTGGAGAAAGGGGAACCCTCCTCCACTGTTGGTGGGGATGCAA
>CM052807.1:22565683-22609489 GCA_028533885.1 Nasua narica | reverse complement strand
GGGAAATCGGAGGGGGTGATGAACCAGGAGAGACTGTGGACTCTGAGCAACAAACTGAGGGTTTTGGAGGGGAGGGGGTGGGGGGGTGGGCGAGCCTGGTGGTGGGTATTGAGAAGGGCACGTATTGCATGGAGCACTGGGTGTGGTGCATGAACAATCAATCTTGTAACACTGAAAAATTAAAATAAACATATTTGGGAAGAAAAAAAAAAGAAAGTCTGGGAATTCCTTTATTATGTAATTGCATAATAAAGATAATAACAACAACAACAAAAAAAGAACATAGGCAGTAACCTCTGTGACATTAGCCACAGCAACTTCTTTCAGGATATGTCTCCAAAGGCAAAGGAAACAAAAGCGAAAATGAACTTTTGGGACTTCATCAAGATAAAAAGCTTCTGCACAGCGAAGGAAACAGTCCACAAAACAAACAGGCAACCCACAGGATGGGAGAAGATATTCACCGCACTGTTTTTTAAAGGAACAAAAGCCCTGCCCGACAGGGCTGAGATACCGGCTTGCCTGGCCCTGGGGGCAGTCAGCTGAGGAAGGCTGAGTCCTGGCTGCTTGGGCCCCCATGGCCTGCATTTCCAGTTAGAAGCCTTTGGAGAAGCTTCTGGCCAGGCAATGAATGTGCTTCCCCTCCCCATGAATAGGAGTGACAAGAACAATTTCATGACACACAGGTGAGGCAGAGAAAAAGCATTTCCTTCTCCTCACTTGGCCCAGCCCCCCATTTGCGAACCCCAAGCAGTACCAGCTGATGTATAAAAAGCTTTCTTTGCCCCATGAGTGGCAAAGTTCTAGTGAGAGACAGAATCTTTATAAACCTGTGTCACTGGCTTCCTCTTTCAGGACCCAGGAACCAGGGCACAGATCGCTGTGCTGTCATGGGCAGATCACCCCCAAGGACCTTTCTCAGCTGTGCTAGGTAGAAGGCATACCAGGTATTAGATGTGCCAGGTTTTGGTCCTCAAGGGGCTCTAAATTCTGGTGGTGTGATGGGAACTACCAAAAAAGATAGAGAAAAAAGAAAAGAAATAAACGAACAAAACAAAGCAAAGGTTCCAGCTAGCTCAGACTCAATGTCAGAATAGTTCAGAGAGAGCTAGAGGTGGGGAGCGGGGCACATTGCTGTACACTGGCTTATCAGCAAAGAGTCCAGGAGAAGGATAGGAAGGACTTGAGCTTGACCTTAAGAAATTAGCCTGAGATCAGCCGAGGGAGGTAAAGAGGCTGGATTCCCCTCAGGTACTGTGTCCAAGATTAGGTAAGGGGCTCAACTTTTGAACATGATCTGTTTCCCCTCTGAGCACGGAGAGAGCTTCTCTCACTGCGAGCAGCTTCTGCTGTGGGATGCCAGCATTATGGAAGAGGGGACCCGAGTGGCCCCATCAGGGGATGGCAGAGAGGAGACACAGAAAGGTCCTGGCTTATTCCGGTCACACCACAGATCTTTGATTTCCAGCCACACTTACCCTGGGTAACGAGAGGTAACCCACATGTCAGCAGTGAGTCCAGATGTCATGACCAAGTGTCTGAACCTCAAGAGAAGATGCGATTACTGTCACCTCAGCTGTCACAGGTGGGGCAGTCAAAGGAGGGTTACAGGAGACATTATGTGAAAAGCCACAAGGCTGTTAAAGAGTAGCTTTCCCCCCTTATTCCCCTTCCATGCAGAAATCCCATATTTTTTATGGGGTACTTATACATAATCAGCTCAATATTTCCACCATGTGGGAAAAGGAGAAGCATTGGAAAAACCAATCCATACACAAATCTCAGTCCCAAATTTTAGTCATGGTTTCCACCATCTTCCCCATAAAATCTTTCCCAGAGGCATCACAAATGGCAAAATTGTTAGAGTTCCATATTATCTTTCCATCTTCAATTAATAAGTGGGCTGATGCTGAGGAAGCCAGTTTGGTGCTCACTCTTCCCCATTGTACTATGAGCGTGGCACTAGTCTGGGAGCATGGGGGTCTCTTCTAGTGCAAACAGTTTATGATCCTCTCCAAATAACTCCATGCCTTCTGCTGTGCTTGTAAGTGGGGCGGCAGTGGAGTAAGGCAGGACGGGGCAGTGGTCAGAGCTCTGCCTCTGGAGCTGGGCACAGCTGGCCTAGCCGTGCGCCCTCTCTGGGCTCCGAGCGCCTCCCTCTCTGATGGAGGTCGGTTGTGAGCGTTGGGCTGAGGGAATGTGCAGTACTTATTTAGGTGCCCCTATGAGGTGTCTGCCTCAGAGCCAGTGCTCGCTCTGGGTTAGTACAAAGAAAACAAAAGGTCAAAGATGAAAAGGGGGAAGAAGGAGAAGGTACATTTATCAACCAAACCTCCATTTGAAGCCAGGCTTGAACAGAATCAGGGTAAACATTGTTTCATGGACTTGGGTTAAGATAGGGGACCCAGGTTCCATCTCAACAATGTAACACTAGGAGAAAATCAGGAGACTGTCAACATTTTTATAAACATAATGTATTATAGGGGCACCTGGGTGGCTCAGTTGGTTAAGTGGCTGCCTTTGGGTCATGATCTCGAGGTCCTGGGATGGAGCCCCACGTCGGGCTCCTTGCTCAGAGGGGAGTCTGCTTCTCCCTCCCCCTGCTCTTATGCTCTTGCTTGTGCTCTCTCTGCCTCTCTCAAATAAGTAAAATCTTTAAAAAATATATATATATATATAATGTATTATAAAGTCAACAGGAACCACAGGTAAGCCTTCTACATGTGGATACGGCTGCTGGCACTTGCGGGGACCTGCAGCTCATGATGTACAGGACAAGGACAGTGTTCAGGCCCCGGACCTGAGGACTGACTGGGGAGAAGCCCCCCCAGCTCAGCAGCCTGGGGGTGGGAGAGGGCAGAATGTGACCCTCTGTTTAGTTAAGGGGCAGACAGGAGGCAGAACGGTATAGGAAGAAGTCAGCTATGTAGGGAGAAAACTTTTTTTTCCCTCCAAATATGTTTATTTTTTTCAGTGTTACAAGATTAATTGTTCATGCACCACACCCAGTGCTCCATGCAATCCGTGCCCTTCTCAATACTCACCACCAGGCTCGCCCAACCCCCCACCCCCTCCCCTCCAAAACCCTCAGTTTGTTGCTCAGAGTCCACAGTCTAGTAAAAAGAGAAAGCTATCAATTCCTTTTCCCCTGAAACAAAGGAGGACACATTGTTAAGACATTTTTTCCTAACTATTTCCTCCAAGTACTGGATCTGAGGTTCCTTCCCTGCTCCCTGTTTAGACTATTTTTTTACTTGGGAACACTTTTATTAGGGTCATAAGTGCAGGGAGTTTCCAATCACTCAGCAATAAATGAAAGCTGAAAGGGGCAGTTCTGCTCTCAGCAAGCTGGAGGCTCTGACTCCACGCTGGGCTCGCCAACGAGGCGCTTCCTGCGGCTCTACTAGGGGTGGGGGGATGAGAAACAGGGCCCACGAATCCCCTTCGGTCACAGGCACATCTGTTTCCCACCAAGTGAGGCTGGCCCTGGGGGCTCTTTTTCAAATCCTGCCTTTTTTATTGGGGCTCCCTCCTATTTTATAAGGCGGCAGCTCTGCTTACCTGTGAGCGCCCCCCGCCCCATCTCCCTGGCACTGGCTCTCCGCCCATGGGGCAAGCCCATCTCAGGCTTGAGGCTGCTCCCTAGGGCAATAGCACAGGTTTTGTTTTTTATTTTAATCCCTAAAGGAATGGGGCAAAAGCCCAAATAAATTATAGCCCTGAAACCATTGGTTGGAATTTTCTTGTTCAACATGCTTTACAGCAAAAGCATGGAGATCTGTTTTATCTCAGAAGCAGTAAGCGGGGGAATGGGATTCTAGAGAACTTTAAAGGGAATCCAGCGAGTCCCGACATGCCTGAGACAAGGAAGCATTTTGCTTTGAAGTTTCAGGACACAAAGGGGGGGCCATGCCCCAGGAAGCTGACCGTGGTGGGAATGTTTGAGGCTAAGGGCATGAGCCCCAAGCTGGTCAGACACAACTGTGACTTGGCTAAGAAGTCCTGTCATTGGGAACACTGGTCATTATTTGTCTCTGCATGCTACCTGCTTGCTGTGGAAGCTTCATGATGAGTTGCACTTGTGTCAAGAAAAAAAACTAAGGTTTGGGGGAAACATACACATACAGTAGTAAGCTGAGAAGGCTAGAAGATTCCTGATGTTCACTAGAGTTTTCCTGAAAACGAGGTTGGGTAGGAAGAGAGTTGTTCATTCTGCAGCTTTGGCCCACTGGCCAGGTGGATTCTGAGCACGTTGCATTGCTCAAGGTCAGTGGCAGGGCTTCCTGTTGTCTCATGGTGCACGTGGCTGTGCTGGGGCCTTCTCAGTGATTCAGACCCAGAAACTCCAGTGCCTGCCCAGGAAACGGTCTTCTCTGCAAATGTACCCAGTCCAAGAGCTTATCATAGGAACCCCTGTCATCTTACATCAAGTTCAGAACCATCTTCTGGTCCAGTAACGTTACATGAAATGGGACCAAATTAGAGAGGCCTGGGCCTCTCACCCCCCAGTGGTTGATAGGGGATTTGTGGAGTCCATACCTATTCAATTGGGGAATAAGGAAAAGAAGCTAAGGGAGACTCAGTGGGTTAAAGCCTCTGCCTTTGGCTCAGGTCATGATCTCAGGGTCCTGGGATGGAGCCCTGCATCGGAGCTCCTGCTGAGCAGAGAGCCTGCTTCCCCCCTCTCTCTCTGCCTGCCTTTCTGCCTACTTGTGATCTCTCTGTCAAATAAGTAAATAAAATCTTTTAAAAAAAAAAAAAAAAGCTAAATTCTAAATCCAAAGTCAGGGACGGGATCTTGGAAGGGGCTTGTTCAGGGCAGAGGCTCCGAAGCTCAAGCTTTTATAACTTCACAGTAAATTATCTCTGCCCTGTGGTGGGTTATCAACAGAGGACAATTAGGCTATTGTTCCAAACTCTATGCCTAGGCATAGAGTCATAGCACACAGGGACAGTGGCCCCTGGTGGCCTGACCGCGCCTTGGTTCCTCCAACCAACTAGGGCTGCTCGTAGAATCTCTGTTACAGCGGGCAAGACAAGGCATGTGTCCCAAGTCCCTCAGGTGCAAATCATGCTCCCCTGATGACAATATTCCTTCAGCTTTGCCTCCCTCAGGGGCTAGCAGAGTACCTAGCACCCAGCCAGCACATGGCTGAATGCAAGATGAAATAAAAAATTAAAGGAGAAACCTAGATCCCCAAGTAGGATTGAAATTCCCAAACTGATTTCAAAGGGGAGGTGGAATTTCCTCTGTATACCCAGGAGACAAGTACATTCTTGCTTGCTTGGGATGGGATAATAAATCTCTCCTTGTCTGTCAAGAATGGAAGTTTCTCTGGGGTGGTCTCCAGGGCCACCAAGGAACCTATAGGCCTGGACCCCTTGGTGGATTAGGATTTTTTCTCTAGGGAAATCGGTGCCAGAGGGACCCGGAGACTTAATCCTGCTTGCATCCCTTCATCCCAGCAACCTCATCCTTGGCTTTTTTGCTAAGGTTGGCAGGGGAGTCCTCTCTGCTGAGTTCCTCATGATTGTATTTGGACCAGATGTGTTCACTGCGGGAGGCAGGAAGGTGAAGGACTCTGCCTTGGCCTGTGAGCTGACAGAACTGTGTCCCCGGCAGCACTGGGGACTCAGTGTGGAAGGAAACGTCTCTGCAGGATGGGATTGTATCTGCTAGATCAGAGGAGGGATCCCCGTTGATGGGGGAAGACTTGCGTCCACAGGACACTGACCCCATGAGATACTGCGCCAGAGAAAAGGGTTCCATGCCGAGTAGGTTTGGGAAACAGCCTGCTGCGTCCTTCACCTAGAAATTTGTTAGCTTGTGGTAGCGCATAAAAGTCTGAGAAGTCTTGCAGTTGAACAAGCAAACCAAAACAAGTTTAATTTTGTCCGTTATTTCCCAGATGTGCTTGGTCACAAAACCCTTGCTTGTGTGGTGCCTGGGCGTCACTTTGGGAGGTGTCGTGGGTGACCCTGGAGCTGAGTGCTGCCTGGCAGCTGAGAAAGGAACTGCTTGCTGGACTGGGGGGGCGGGGGGAGGTGTGCCTCCATCCCACGGAACTTAGCCCTACTGTCCAAGATGTGGGTCTTGGGAGGAAGTTTGGGGAAAAAGTAGGAAAAAGGCTATAAAAAAATCCCCAGGAAATAATGCATGCCTTGTATGGGCAAGAGAAATGGGGGAAATAGAGGTTCACTCTGTGAAGTTAAGAAAAGGTGGTCTGTGGGGAGACTGAGAAGAACTGTTATTATGGCAGATAGATGAATAGATGTTATTATTAGGTGAGTGTATTAACGATACCCCTAAATTTTACTATTATTCATTATGTTATTACCATGGAAGGTAATACTAACATTTAATTGATGCTTATCATCTACAAAATTATTTATATATCCTGTGGTCCTCAGAGAACCCCTGTGAATTGTATGACGGGCCTTAATAGTTTTCACTCTGTGGATGTGCTATGAGTCAGTCGTTCCAATTCAGATACCATTAGATGCCAGAGCAGCGACTCGGAACCTGGGCTGTGAGGTTTCGGCCCTTGAGGAGGAAGCAGTAGCTCTGTGGTTCTGACTATGCTTTCGGGGGGGAAGATCAGGAGAGACCAGGGCCTCTGGATTCCTTTGGAAGCATCAGAGGAAAGGCTCCCCTGATGCCTGTCGCTTGGCCTGCGTACTGCCCAGACCCGGTGCTAAAGGGACCATGGGAGCTTGTGCCCCGTGAGGGTTCCCCTGGCAGCCTGAAGAGTTGAGGATGGCTGGTGGAGAGGGAGAGAAGCCAGAAAGGCATCTCTTTTTTCCTCTGTTTACCTCTTTAGTCCATAGGCCGGTAGATGGGGTAAGCAAAACTCTTGCCTGTACAGGTTTTCTAAAGGCTTTGGATGATGGGCACAAATACTTCCCCTAATTATATCTCAAGCTTTTCCAAAACTTGGAAAGCCTGATTGAAAAGAAAGAATCCTGGATCCATTTTAAAGCTGTCTTGAGACTCACACAGGGTTGTTCTGGGATTCTGAGAACCTAAAGGCATGAGCTGATTCCAGGGATCCAGCCTCAGGGCCCTGGGATGCAGGCGGACATGGGCCAAGGGAGGGGTTCCACATTTAATCCCACCCCAGCCCTGGGTCATGTGCGGTTGAAGCCAACCTGGGAAAGCCACAGGTGCAAAGATAATGGATATGGTCCAAAGCCCTGGATAACCCCAGGGACCAATAGGTCTAATCTACAGGCCACCTGGTGTGCGTTTAGAACCTTGGAGAGAGTGGGATGTGGTCCCAAAGCAGCGTGGAGGGGCCAGCCTGAAGGCTTAGCCAAGGGAGATTTAGAACACAGAGAAGCTGGAATCAGAGTACTTCTGGACCGTGGTATGCAGCCTCTCCAGGTGTGGGATTATGCTGAGCAGGAGTTAGCTGGAGGGGGAGCTACCCAGAGCCAAGAAATGGCTGCTGGTGGAGAAAAGTAGCTGAGCATGCCCAGGAGAGGAGGGCAGACTGAGCAATATTAGGAGGGGACTCACAGACGAGGACCTGTGGGCGACGGATGAGACAGAAAGCATTAGACCAGCAGACAGAGCTTGGGCGGGGGGGCATGAGGGGGAATGGGGTGTAGACCGTGATGGGGTGGGAGCACCGGGGATTGTCTTTGGCACAGTGCTGGTGCCTTTGAACTGCCGAGTATTGGAGGTACTGTGCTGGGGTAGCTGAGGGTAGAGATGCGGACGGAATCAGGAAGCAAGCTCAGTGTCCAACGAGAGAGCCTCGGGGAGAGCCCTGTTCCAGCAAGGGAAGGCCCCCAGGGTTACCTGGGGCAGAGGTTTGGTGGCCTTTCACCGTGCACACTGGAGCATGGTGATGTGAATGCATTTTCTAGACCACACGCTAGGGGTGCCTTTGACAGAGACCCCCATCAGCTGCTCAGGCGGGAGAGCTGTCGGAGTAAGAAAACTCTCTAAGTAGTGCCAGGTGTGCTGCCTGAGGGGCTCTGTGCCAGTCAGCTCCCAGGTCAAACTGCAACCTTCCCCTTGTCAGTCCGGATCGCCCAGCTCCTCTTCCAGAGAACCGTGCCGTCCTGGGCCTCGCAGGTCCAAGGGCGGTCTTATGGGGACACTCATTTTATGCCCTTGCCTTCTCAGCCAGCTCAATTCTCACACCAGGCTCCCCCGCCGAAACACCCCTTCTCCTGACTGCACCATCTGCCTGCCTTGCTAAGAAGAGTTATCCACAATGTGAAAGTCGGGCAAAGGAGAAATGCGTGTCCTTTCATTGTCATGCTGGAGTTTGATCCAGAAGGCCCTTCCAAAGATTATTCAATGATGCGGACCTTTGCTTGGCTCACCACTTGCTATCGATCAGGACCTAGATTTATTGAGGTTACTTGGAGACTTATGTCAGATAGAGACACAAATGATTTCTTTCTTGGAGAAAAGATAACCCCAAAGGGTATGGTTATGGAGAGGCCTAAACCGACTTCGAAGATCTAACCTGGTAGCCATCTCATCCCACGGTCATCTTCAGTGGTTGTAAATACCATACTTCAAATGCTCCTTGAATCGGCTTGTCTATCTGCCTCTTCCTTCATGAATGAGTAAATCTTTGACATGTGTTTACTCTGTTTTCATGCATTTGTGTTTTTAACATTTTGGAAATTTGGCAGCTTTAGAGATTGTTCCACATAAAGACTCCAAAGGGTGTACTTGCCCAAGACGTGCCTCCCGTGTTCCTTCGGCCCAGGAGTGGCCTTTCCTGGTTCCCAAGTGAGTCTCCAGTGGCTTACTGATCACGCGAAGTTAAGTCACTTCTGTGTAATGTTTAAAATCGAGAAGGGTAGAATTCTGTGTTCACTAATTTGAATTCGAGTTCTGACAATTTTTATGTCAACTACGACTGTATTCTTCCTATACTGTATCAGCTTAGATCATGACCCGAGTCCAAGGCAGACACTTAACTGACTGAGCCACCCAGGCGCCCAACTAACTATGGTTTTAATTTGCATTTTCTGAGTGACTAGTGATCTTGAGCATCTTTTCAGGGGCTGTGTTGACCATTTGTTTACCTTCTTTGGAGAAAAGTCTAAGTTCTTTGCCCCCTTTTTGTTTCTTTTTCTTCCTTTATATCTATCTTTAGCAATTATTACAGTAGACTGTGCTTTTACAATTGAAGTGAAACATTTGAATTGTTTTCTGTGACCTCTCAGAATTCAGGAAAAATTATTTTACTGAGTTTCTTTACTTGTCATGATAATATAGTTATTCGCATAGGTTCATTAAGAATATGACTTTTTTTAACCTGAATATAATTAGGAAAAATAATTATATAACCAAGGTTATACATGGAATGTCATCCTTACAAATAAATTTTATATAATCAGATATGCCAAACTCATCATTAAAGAGGAATAGATGTGCTGCCCATGTGGGACTAATACTCATAAAACCTTTCTAGAAAACTCATCTGGTATCTGTTCTATAGCTTGCAGGGTTCCCCCCATAAAGAAGATCACTTCCTGGCAGCCAGGAACTTTTGCTGATTGTGGGGACCCAGGGGGGGAGAGAGAGAGAGAGAGCGAGAGAGAGAAGGAGAAGGAGAAGAGAAGAATTCACTCAATTGTGTAGCTACTGCATGTGAAACCAGTGGAGATGAATTTCTTAAGTATGTTTTCCTAGCTTGGAATAGAAGAGCCAATTAAAAAAAAAACAACAACTCCCAAAACAAAACACTACAAAATAATAGAGGTTATAGGGGCCATTGAAAAAATGCAACCTAGATTGCTCATGAAGTTGCAAACATTTTGTGAGTATCATTCTATGACTATATTTGCCGACCATACTCAGTGAAGCTTATGTATTTAATCAGCCCCTCTTTCTATATTTATGTAAATTAAGACAAAAACACAAGGAGAGCAGTCTTTTTTTTTGTATGTATAATCAGAAATTATCCTTGGAGATTATTTATGATCACCAACTCCATCCAAAATTTGGGAATGAGGAAAATGAGCTGTTAGCACCGCTAACAAGGATTATTTATTGATGGGGTTTCCCTGTTGTTTGGCTCATTGATTGAGTCCCAAACTCTCTGAAATAAGGTGTTAACTTTTAAAGTTTTGCCTGATAAAAATATAAATTATTTCACTGTAGTAGAAATGAAAACTCCGCATGTTGATTTTTTGCGCTGTAGGACATGAACCACTTTTGAACCTAACCTAGCCATCTCATTCCAAAACTCTTTCTTCGGTTCTATAAAAACTCAGTTTCTCAAATATTCCTTGAACCGGCTTTGACTGTCCTCCCTGGTTCCCTCACTAATGAGTTCAGTCAAGCTTTGACACAAGTTTATGCTAAACTTTTGAAAATTCTATTTCCGTGTCTCTCACTTCCGGCCCAGAGTCATCTCTTCCTCTGTCATTCCGACAGTTCCGGCGGGCTTGTCTCTTCCGGAATCTACGCAGCTTGTGCATTTCCTTTATCTGCCTGGACAGAGGATTGCTTGAGTTCGTGTGTGGCTTGTATCAATTTCCATGTCCTCAAACTCACAGGATGTTAGTGCTCAGTCGAATCCCTTCCTGCCTCCCTCAGTTATAGAAAGGAAACTGAGGCCAGAGACGAGTAAGTGGATTAGGTAAATACGATGTAAGTACTGTAATTTACTGTCTGGCCATGCACTGACATAATACCTCTTCCTGTCTATGTATCTTTTGTACGTGTGTCTGCATCTTCAATTGTAAATTCCGAGGCCACAGGGACCATATGTATGATTTTTTCCTCTGTATCTTTGATGTTTCCCCAGAAGTGAATGAGTGTCTTGTAAGTGCTTTTTGATGGAGGTGAAACAAAGGAAGAGATGTTTCTAGAAGCAGACATTCTGGAAATTGCCGGAGAAAACTGTTCAGAGGTCAGAGGGTGGCTATTCTTCTGTCTGTAACTGCTTTAAAGAAATCCCCTCCCTGGGGGAATGATTCAGCACATCCCTGCCTTTGAGCTCCATCCAGATGCTTCCCTGAGGCCCTGCATGGGGAGGTATTATCAGTGTCACTACCTATGAAGATTTTTGCTTGGAGCAATAATTTTTGTTAGTTTTGGCAGATATATCTAGAGAATGGCCAAGAAAGGATGTGACATGAATTCAACAATTTAATTCTGAAAACCCCGTGGTTTCAGTGCTGGTCATTTCTTGTTAGAGCTTTGTTTTTCCTCTTTGGTCATAACAACTGGACTTCCAGGGGAATATTTCTTCTTACAAATTAAGGAAATTTTCTGAGCCAAATTTCAGGTCTTTCCTGACTTAAAGAAAAAACAATGAAAGGACAGTGGGCTTGGCTTTGAATAGCAGCCAGGGACACTACACAAAACGATGACTATTATTACACTTCCTAGCAAAGCAATGTTATTTTCAAATAATGAATTTTTCTTTTGTTGTAGAGGAAAATCTAGTACTTTTAATGGAGACTGTACTTGGAGGTTCTCATAAATAATTTTAACTTTTAGAGGAGATGGAAATGGTGCAGTGCAGGGATTAGATTGCTTTTTTTAAAGCAAATTTGGAACCAAAGCTAGAGGTGCACATACAATGGCACTCGACCCTGTCCTCCAGGAGGCTTTGACCCAGTGACCCTTGACTGCTGGCCACTGGTGACCTCGGGGACGTTACCACCTGAGCCTCAGCTTCCTCTTTGGTCAGTTGCGCTAATCACACCAAACTCAGTACAATGTTGTGAAGATAAATAACTGATTAATTAATTAGCTATAATAATAGCTAATATTTTTTGAGAGTTTAGTATGGGCTGGGCACTGTGTTAAGGACCGAACACATATTGTCTCCTTTAATCCTTACAACTTTGAAGGAAGCAACTATTTTTCGTCACCCTCTTAGAGACAGGGAGACTGAGGTTGAGGTATAGAGAGGTTAAGTTTCCCAAGATCTCCCAGCTAGTAAGTGATGGGACTCATGGTCAAATCTGGGCAGTGTGGCTTCAGGCCTGGTGCCCCTAGGCAGTATGCTATATCCTCTGCCCAGATAACACAGGTGGAAGTATGTAACACAACGTTTCACACATAGGAGGTATTTCAGTTAATTTTAATTGCATCTGAACAATTCAAGTGCAAACCTAGCATTTCCATATGTATAGCGAAGAGATCTTAGCAGCTCAATGCCAGTAACCTGTGCAATTAACATGGTCAATGAAAAGGATCTTCATAAAAGTTTGTGTCATTAACAAAATGTCATGTAGTCATAAAATAAAGTTACGATCAACTTTCAAGTGATAAAACTACTTGGGCATCAGAGAGTGCTTCTTGCTGCTAGCTCGATCCCTACTTCTGTTTTCCTTCTTTCCACTACCACACATTCAATTAAGAGAATATTCTCAGTAAAGATGTGTCTTCAATCCTATATGCATTTTGAGTATCCCTTTTGGCTGTTTAGAAATAGAATTGATCTTCCTTTGTTTACCTTCCATTTATCTTTGTTATCTTTGTCCCCTGTGAAGGGGATAGCATGCCAGGTCAATCTTGAAAAGATAAAAAAGATAATCCATGTCCTATGGGGAAGCTTACATTTTAGTGATATAGTTACACGCCTGTGCATAGCATTTAATGTGCTAGAATATGCCTTCTTTGGCACTTCCATAAGCTTACCTGCTCTGCAGTGCTTCTACAGTATGTGGGTCAAGCTCCAAGAAAGCAGCTCTTTGACTGTAGTCAAATGTCTTTTAGTTCAATTTCTTCTCACTAAGGATACTGACTCTTTTCTCTGGGGACTTAATGGAAAGATAATGAAATGATTCATTATTTTTAAATGAATTTGCATTATCCATAATGGAGAAGCTGCTACTATTTTTTTGGTCATTGTTATCTACAATGTGCAGGGGTTTCAGATACAATAATAACCAGACAAAGCTCCTGCCCTCAAGGAACCTACAGTCTGGGGCAGGGCTTCAAAAAGTATGGGCCAGGAGCTCAACCTAGCCCTCCCATTGGCTTTTATGCACGAAGTTTCCTTAGGTTACAGCCACACTCATTCATTGAAGGTCTGCGGCTCTTTTCACAGAACCACAGCAGAGTTAAGTAGTGACAACAGAGATTGAATGGCCCCCAGAGCCTCACCTGTTTATTATCTGGCCTTCCACAGAAGGCTACCTGACTCTTGAGAAATGGTTTTGTCCATCTTCTCCCCTGGCTTTAATCACTTGAGCTAGTGCACATTTAGGGGTGGAGGATAGGTTACGGGAATAAGAAAGTCTTTTCTTAAATGACAGGGTCATAGTATGGCTTTGTGCTTTCTGAATGTCGGCAGTTGTTGAAAGCTCTTTATCTCGAGGGACACTTTTTCAGGTTATTTGGAGACCCCATTTTTCTCCCACTCCTTCCCTTTGCAGAAATCTCTTACCTGAGTGGATATTTCTCTGGTTTAGCTCGTCATTTACTCTTTCTGCTACACTTACAATAAGGTCTACACACCCCATCCGAAGGCTTTACTAACTTTCCCTAAGCTGACATCATTGGCTTACTCTTGCTGGTGGCCCACACCAGGCCCATGGAAGCCTCTTACTTCATCTGTCCCAACAAATTCTAGACATGCCAGCTGATCCCAGGCCTTCACCTCTGTTTTGATCTGCTCATCAGCAGCTAGCCAGCCTCTCTTCCATTTTAGACTTTTCAATAGAAAGTCAGACCACAGTCGTGTCTACTGTGTCCCTTCCTCCCCCAGATCAGGGACACCTACGAAAGTCTCTGAGTAGTTGCCTGGAGACACCTGCTTTGAACTCGAGGTCATGGGGGCACATCTCTCACCTTGCCTGCTTTGGGGGGTAGGGCCTGCTAGCACAGCTCTCCAAAGAACTTGTTCTCATAAATCCTTCCTCTTCAGATCCACTTTTGACTTTATAGCCTCGAGGTGAGGGAGGGGCTTGAGAGTTTAACAATATTTTGCTAATTCTTTTTGCAAGCCCTACGGAGTGGCCTCTTCCACTTGCAAACATGTTTATTATATCTTGGTGACTCAGTCAGGCTTCTAATTTGGAATACTACACAATTATATTGAAGGCATTTGGACTGAGGAAGAAACAAATAAGGTCTGAGCCAGGTCTGGTTCAGGTTTCTAAGATCAAGAAGAGAAATGAGAACTCTGGGTTTCTATCACTGTGAAATGGGGGCTTGAAGTATTTTTATTTACACACCAAAGATTGGGTGGCTTTCCACCCAATTCCGACCAAATTCAGAAGATTTGGGAATATATACATCCAAGGGAAGTGACAGCGGACTATATCTTGAGCATAGAATTTTAAGCCTGGGTGGAGCCATTTGCATTTTTAAAAGTTCACTGTGACCACGGTATTAAGGACAGATTGAGGGGATGGAGGAAGGACACCAGGAGAGGCCAATATGGTCATCCAAGCAAGAAATCATGAAGAGGTAAATCAATCACAGCATTGGCGTTGGGAATAGAGGTAAGAGAGCAATGTTTGAGACAGTTAAAAGGCATTATTTCTACTAATTGATAATAGATTAGATGTTGAGGGAGGAGTTAAAGGTGATTTCAAGTTTCTGCCTTGGGCAACTGGGAGAATTTTAATTCTGCAGAAGAGTAGATCCTTGGGGAATTGGTGCCTATTTCTTTCATGGCCAAGGATGGGCGGCTATTAGAAGAAAGGCAGAAAAAAAGATCTTGGGGTAGGTCAGATTAGACTAGCTGAGGTAAAATATCCAGAAGGAAGAAAAGGCTGAGTAAGGCATAAGTCCTAACCTGGAGTCTGTATTACTTCTTCATACCAAGCATCACCTTTTAGAATATGGTTGACTAGTCTTCACTATAGAACATAAAACTACTGTAAGACTATTAGATTAATATCATTACTATTAATCCTCTGGGACGGGCTCTGATAGTTGGGGGAAATGACATTAAAAATCTCAGGAAAAGAAAGGGTATCATACTAATCCTTTTACTGGAATTCTCTTCCTTTGCCTCTTTTCTATATTCTGTTTCACTTGCAAACTCATTTCTCCTTTTACATCCAGCGTACATTCTAGCTCCCTTGGAAGACTGTAAATCACCAAGGCTTCCCAGCCAAAACCTACCCCCAGGGTAGTCCCATGACCTAAGACAGTTAATTAGAATATCCCAGCTCTCTTATACCCAGTGATTGGTTCAGGAATTGCTCTGTGTCCCAAGCAGAGCCAATTTGTTTCTTCCCTTTGATTGCTCTAAGGATATTGGAATAAAACAGATGTCTTTCTTCTGGACTTGCTTGGCACTGAGAAGAGTGTGTGGAAACCTGGTGCCATTTTATCTCCTCTGGCGAGACATTGAGGCAAACTGCCCCTCTTGGTTTCCTAGTTATGCTAATTAATAATGTCCTTTTTCACTTAAAAAAATTTTTTTTTAAAGATTTTATTTATTTGAGAGAGAGAAAGAGCACAAGAGGGGGGAAGGTCAGAGAAAGAAGCAGACTCCCTGCTGAGCAAGGACCCCCCCCCCCCACACACACACCCCATGTGGGGCTCAATCCCAGTCATGACCTGAGCTGAAGGCAGATGCTTAACCAACTGAGTCACCCAACTGAGTCACCAACTGAGTCTTTTAAAATTTTCTTACTATAGCTTGAGATTTTTCACTTGTAAGCAAGAGAGCTCTGACAGACTTCCCTAGTGCCCTTGACAAAATCTGTGGTTCTCTCCTTTATGCCGCTACTGCTTTATTGAGATATCATCATATACTATACACTTTACCATTTTAAGTACAATTCAGTGGTTTTCAGCATGTGTACAAAGTTGTGCAGTTATCATCACTCTCTAATTTTAGAACATTTTCATTAACTCCAAAAGGCTACTTGTACCATATATATTAGTGGTCACTCCCTATTACCTCCATTGGCAACTAACCTACTCTGTGTCTCTATGGATTTTCCTGTTCTGGACATTTAATACAAATGAATCACTTAGTATGTGACCTTTGTGTCTGGCTTCTTTCACTTAAAATGTTTTCAAAGTTCACACCCACGTTGTGGCATGCATCATTGCATCATTCCTTTTTAGAGCCAAATAATATTCCACATTTGGGTTATCTTTCAGCTGATGGACATTTGGGTTTTTTCCACATTTTAGCTATTACTAATAATGCCGCTATGAATATTCGTGTACACGTTTTTATGTAGACATTGGTCTTCAGTTCTCTTCAGTATATAACCAGGAGTGGAACTGTTGAGTCTTATGGTAACTTGGTGCTTAATCTTTTGAGGACCTGCCAAACTGTTTTCCAAAGCAGTGCACCATTTTACACTCTCACCAGCAGTGTGTGAGGGTTTCAATTATCTACATCCTCCCCGACACTTATTATTGCCTTTTTGACCATGTCCAAATGGGTGTGAAGTGGCATCACATTGTAGTTTTGCTTTGCCTTTCCCCGATGGCTAATGATGTGGAACATCTTTTCATGTGCTTATTGGCCATGTGTAAATCTGTTTTGGAAAAATGTCTATTTTAATTCTTTGCCAATTTTCAAACTGGGTTATTTGCCTTTTTATTGCTGGGCCAAAATAGTTCTTCCTATGTCTCTTATTAGATATATGATGTGCAAATATGTTCTCCTGTTCTATAGGTCACTTTTTTACTTTCTTTATTCCATGAAGGACAGAAGTTTTACATTTTGATAAAGGCCAGTTTCTTTATTTTTTTTGTGTCACTGTGCTTTTGTTGTTATGTCTAAGAAACCATTTCTTAATCCAAGATCACAGAGATTTACATTTATGCTTTCCTCTAAGAGTCCCATAGTTTTAGGTCTATGATCCATTTGGAGTCCCGTTTTTGTACCCTGTTGTGTTGTGCATCTCCTTTATTTTGCACTTGTCCAGTTGCGTTATGACTTCTGGTACACATGCGTCCTAAGTATCCTAACATCAGAACATGTTAATTAATATGGACCCCCAAGAGTATTCTAAGCTTAAATACATTTGGGGAAGTCTATACAGTAAATTCCTTTCTTGAAGTTCACAGCACATATTTGCCCATGACAGGCTCTCTGCAGACAACAGTAAAGAATCCTGTTTTGTTCCATTTAATCTCATGCTTTTAGATGCCACAGTCCGGTGGATGCTGTGGTGTGCCTTTTCAGGAATGAAGGACTCATCGCCCCAACTGCTGGCAGTGCCCTAGAGCATCCTTCCCGTCTTGGCTGTTGGCCCCATTTGGGGATTTGCTCAGCCAAAGAGAGCTACCTTGTTCAAGGTGATGGTCCCTCTGGGAATGGACCACATCCATTGACATGGAGATAGAAAGGCCTAGTTGTCTTGCCCCCAACTCAGGCCAGCTTCGGAGAGCTATCTCATCTTCATAATCCTTGCAACATCAGCCAGGGCTGCCCCTGAGACTGCTCAGCAACTCACCTTCTCCCTGTGTCATCCTGCTTCCGCCCCTTCACTTCCCAGGGGTTGGTCTAAAAAGAACATGCCCGAAGAATCCTCTTCTACCCACAGCCGTATCTCAGCAGCTGCTCTTCGGAGAACCCAGCCTATAACAAAAATAACTTCCCAAATGTACTGGAATGTGGAATATTCATGTGTATGAAACACCTATCTCCCAGAGAAGTGTTCACAGAACACAGATTTGGGACACGTGGTTAACAGAGGCAGGACTTGCAACCAGAAGAATTGCTGTGGATTCCGACTTGTCTGCCGACTGGCTGGTTAGTCTGCCCCAAGCTACCTCTTCTGCAGGAGCTTCAGTATATCATCAGTAAATGAGCCCGCTAAAATCCACCATGCAGGGACGAGAGCTTGCCCAGCACGGTGCCTAGGTGTGCCATTCAGAAGAGCCCTGTGCAGCAGGGATTCTCACTTGCTTTATGGACTACTAGCTCTCAAGTGCCCAGAGTTATGTCGGCACAGAGTAAGCATTTGATAAATATTTGAATTAACTAAGTAAATAACACACAGCAATCCTCTGAAAATGTTACTGAGGTAAGTTTTCAGTCCATATATTTGGATAGGTCACAGTCATTTGTGAGAAGAAATAAGTAAAGATTACTTTCAGTGCAGATTGGGGAAGATTTACTAGCTGACCTTTCCTATACTGACCGGGCAGCCATAAAAAATACTGGACTGACCGTTACTGCTGAGATATCTTGGGCGGTGCCCCCCAAACCTTTAAGTACAGCCACCAAATTTATTTTGCTAACCTTTCTTGTAATTTTTGGTGTAGGTCATAGTCTCAAGCAAATACACTAAAAAGTCACTTACACTGGGTATGGTATCAGATTGAAGCAAGCTTCATCAAGTCCCACTAAAGTAGATTTTGAGGGCTTATTAATTTAAATTATACAACCTCTTGACCCTTACTGAGAAGAATCAAAGTGTCATGCCATTTGTGCCTGTTGTAGCGTGAACAGGACAAAGACGTGCAACTTAATTGAGCACATTCCAAGGCTTATGTTGCTAGAAGCAATTTCCTATTGATGGGGACACTGGAGAGCAAGAGTGAATAAAATTTCCCAAAGCTGCGTTGTTTGTGTTGGGGGTTATGTATGCATGGTCATGGTAAAAGATATAGTGTCTTCCCCCGTGAAGATTTCTGCTAACACACCACAACAGAAGCATTGGCCCCCCCTTCTGGACTCGGGAAAGGTTTTGAGACATTGCTCTTGCCTTTTGGGCATAATCTAGTGGGAGAGAAACACACCATCATAAACCCCAAAGAAGACGAACAAGGAGAGATCCGATCGAGTAGAAAAGGAACACAGAGCGTGCTAATTGCAGCTGGCACTTGGAAGGCACTCTGAAGGTATGACCTGAACTGTGTCTTGAAGACTAAATATGATTTCTGATGGATGGGGATGTGAGGGAAGGAGGGCACTCCAGGAAAGAGTACAAATCTGGAAGCGATCAAGACTGGATGAAGGGCGTCAAAGGCTAAGGCGGTAGGCAATGAGAATGAAAACAGGTTGTGGTGGGGGTTAAAGACTTAATGAACTCTTCATTACATGCAGCTGATCAGACGTGATCTCTACAGTTCTCATGCTGTATTCCATGCCCAGAGTCTTCAACTGCCTTTTAAACTACTTGAGGGCAAATATAAAATCATATAGAAATATCTGGAGATTGGACTCTGGCATACTTGCCTCTTGGGAATAAAACCTTGAATGTCGAAACAAATGAAAATGAAAGAGGGGAAGAGAGAGGAAGAAGGGGTAGGAGAAGGAAGAGGAGGAAGAGAGAAAAGAGGCAGAGCAGAAAGCCCTCCAGGAATAGGTAAAACCCTATTACAAAGCGTGGGTTTAGGAGTCCAACAACATAGGTTTGAGTCTTGACCTGTGACTTACTAATGATGGGAACTCCTCAGGTCTGATTTCCTCCTCTACAAAATGGGCATCACAGCAGCACCTGCCCTAGAGGGGGGCTGGATGGAAATACTCTTGAAGCGCCTTGTGTGGCAGCCTTGCATAGTCAGTCTGTGTTTCCTGATCACTAAAGCTGCTGGGTCCTGGGGCTGCCTTCTGGCACAGAAGTTCATGGCTTTTTCCGAAAGCCAAGTTCTTACTTTGTCACTCAGAGCCTACTGGCTCTACTAAAAAGAGGTCTTTCCTCTCCCTTGCTTGTGTGATCGTGGCATACAAAGGCAGGGACGCGGAGATTGTCACAGGAAGAGTCTGCAGGTACCATAATGATTGCGGGGAGATCCATTAAGGAAGGACAGAGCCAGCAGCACAGAAATGCATCTGCAGAATGTACTGGGCACACTTGGCTGTGTTTTAAAGCATCACAAAGACATCGTTGATGTCCGTAACATGGTCTCTGAGTCGGTATGAAAAGGCTAAATGTTTCATTCAATCCGAGTACCTTCCCTATGCAAAGAATTATGAATGACGTAGGAACGGTGCAGATGAGTAAGACACTTGTTTTAATGGACTCATAAGTTAGAAAGTCTGTCATAACAGCTTGGAAATTTCCCATCCAAATAGTTAAGATGAGCCAAAACTTTTAGACATCTGAAAAAAGAAGTGCTGGTGGAGGGGAGGTGTAGACGGCTTATTTCCCGGCAGTGTTTGATAACAAGATGATAGAATATGCTGGCTACATGCAGAGCAGGTGCACACACGTTGCCTGCCAGTTGAATTGGTTTTGCTTTGCTTTGCTTTTGCACAGTGAAATAGACAAAACTCACCGCTTTCTCTGTTGGTAACTCATCTTCATCCCAGTGGACTGTTCCTCCTCCCCCATTCCCTGCTCCAGCGCTGGACACTGCCGTCCTGCGTCTTCAGGCTGGACATCTGGAGCCACCTTCCAGTCTCCCCTTCACCTCACCCCCTGAATCCAGGGTCTCTGTGGCCTGAAAACTCCTTCTTTCACATTTTGGGCATTTGTCCCCTTCTCTTCCTGCCTACTTCCACTGCATCAGAGAATTCTTCACCCCAATGATTGCAGTAGCCTTCCAGACAGCAGCTGTGCCCCCTTTTCCCTCCAAACCCAGCCCATCCTACACCTGGCTCCAGGACGACCACTCAGGTCATCCTGTCCAAAGGACGGACCTTGGAAACACAACGTCATGTGATCATAGCCCACACAGGAACATCTTTCTGTTCCATTTTGCCTTTTCCTACAATTCCTTGAGGGCAGGGACCATATCTGCTTATTTGCTACTGGATCCCTAATGTCTGGCACTATTCCTAGTGCATAGTAGGCACTTAATAAATAATTTATGAAGGAATGAATGAGTTTTTTAAAGATTATTTATTTATTTGACAGAGAGAGAGAGAGAGAGATCACAAGTAGGCAGAGAGGCAGGCAGAGGGAGAGGGGGAAGCAGGCTCCCTGCCAAGCAGAGAGCGCGACGCAGGGCTCGATCCCAGGACCTTGAGATCATGACCTGAGCTGATGGCAGAAGCTTAACCCATTGAGCCACCCAGGCACCCTTGAATGAGTGTTGAATGAAGAGCCACTTGGCCAGCGATATATTACTGTAAAGCTTTTTAGTTAGTTCTTTATTGTTGGAGATTTAAGTGTTCTTTTTTTCTCCTTTGAACAGTGCCACCGTGAAAAGCCATTATCAGTTAAGGATTGTATTCAGCTAAAAACCTGGTCACAGTAGCTTAAACATACAGGCTTTATTCTTTCTGTAAAGGAGCCCAGACATGGTCAATTCCGTGAAGTCATTAGGGACGGTCTCCTCTACCCTCTGTGTGCACCTTCCTTCTGCAGCGTTATAAGAGCTGCTGGGCAGCCAAACATTTACAGCAAAATTTCCACACAGGAAGCAGAAGCCCCAAATTGATTGTGTTTCTAAGATTACTCGAAAAGATCGGGTATTATTCAACAACAGCCAGATACAAAGGTTAGCCAGACTTTTCAAATAGTTCGTTAGTTCTGTCTTTCCAGTAAGTTCCAAAAAAAAAAAAAAAAAATGTCTTTTGGACAGAGCAAATTTTACCACTCCATAGTAATTACTATCTCAGTATCACCAAGATGTAAACTCCATAAATAGCCAGTCTCAGCATGGGAAAGACAGGAGACCACTTGCCTTGCTTTCGCCCGCATTTGAGTGGGTGTGTTCACGGGGTCTGTAGAGCTGACATCGTTCTGTGCAAAGGAACATCTCATTTATGTCCTGAAGGATGAAGCAGGGCCATTTTGTTGTCAGTGTCTCAGATGCCTTTTGATCCCCACATGGAATGGGTTCAGTCCTGCCGACCTCCTCCAAGTTTTCACAAGGTGTCTGTACAGTGGACTGGTGGGTTCCATTCTTCTGAGGTGTTTCAAGGGTACTCCGGGCCAGAGTAAGCCAAGCTCAGGAACATCATTCACTGTTCCCAGAAGGAGTTCTCCTTGCTCTGGGCTGCTCTGGGTTGTGAAGCCTCTAGCCAGTGAGAGTCAGCCTTCCACTGGAAAAGCTAATTGTAGTTAACTCCTGGCCAACAGAGGATCATTTTTTTCTCTGTGGTTTTTGGTTTTGTCTTTGTTTCTTTAATAATGTAGCTCTGGTCGCTTCAGGGGGATGCTGTTTTTGTCCTCCTCTTTCTCACATCAGCCAGTAAGAAAGAAAAAGAACTGCAGGGGAAATGGAAGGTTTAGGAAGACATTTACTTTTTCGAAAGTTTCTAAAGGACTACAAGTCAGCCTAACTGATTCCAGTTGTAGGGTGATGTGAGTCTAGGCTTGGATATTCTCCGCCAAGCAGACTGGGCAAACTTTTAGCCAAGTCTCCATATGGTTGGTGTTCAATACATAGTTTTTGATGGATTGACTGGGTTCTATTGTGCCAGATCAAGCAGTTTCCAAAGTGCAAAAAATAATTGTGGCTTTCTTTTCCTGTGTTAAAGAGTACAATGTGTGCGATATTCCATAGGTCCCTGGGACTTGCCTGAATATCTTCCAGTGTAATCAAATCATCAGTTGGTTCATGCTTAGAGAATGTAGTAGGAAAGCAAAAAATGTAATTTCTTGGATTGGATTCTCAGGCACTAATTACTCACCCTAAATCCCATTGGTTCTCCTGTTTCCTTGATAACTGTAACCCTCTTTATCCAGAAAGGAGGTCCTTACCTTCATGCATGAACATCTATCTCCTATAAGTCAGTGCTTTTTTTTTTTTTTTTAAAGATTTTATTTATTTGAGATAGAGACAGTGAGAGAGAGCATGAGAGGAGAGAAGGTTAGAGGAAGAAGCAGACCCCCCGCGGAGCTGGGAGCCCGATGTGGGACTCGATCCCGGAGCTCAAGGATCATGACCTGAGCTGAAGGCAGTTGCTCAACCAGCTGAGCCACCCAGGCGCCCCTAAGTCAGTGCTTTTAAAAGAAACCATATAAATAGAAATGAAATGTATCGAAAGTATATTGAGTGGCTGAAAGAATTGGAAAGTCTAAGAACCAGGCTCCCAGACTTCACTGCTACAAGAAAAGCACTTTGTTGTGGACCATCCTGGGGAGAGAACCACCATTTCTCTTGCTGGTCTGGAGCCTTCACCTAGCTTTACCCTGCCAGCAGGTCTGCCCCTGGAATCTTGCTTAGCTACCCTCACCTCTGGTGGGAGTAGTTGCCTGGGCTCTTGTTCTTTGCAGAACCAGTTCTGTCTACAAGGACTGGTGTGGAGCGTCTGAAGGGCGAAACCAAAGTCATATGCCCAAACTCTTCATGAGCATGTGAGGACATGCTGTGTGTTGTCCAGGTTCCTACTACTCAAAGTCTGGTCCACAAAGGAAAACATAAAGCAGGCATTGTCTGTCTCCCCTGAAGACTCAAGGCTGGGGATTCTCCTCACACAGGAGGGGGTCAGATGCCAAGTTGCGGAGAAGAATCATAAATGTCCGTACTCCTTAACCAGATGCCATAGCATCTGTGTTTTTGTGCCCATGGTCTTCTTTGGTCTCTTAACTCCCACAGGAAGCAGTAAGGTGTGCCCAGGGAGAAGAGGCTACGAAGCGGCTGGAAAGAGGAGGAAGGGAGCATTGTGATGGAGGGTGAGGGAAAAAAGTGAATGATATAATTTCCCCACAGCACCCAGCCAATTTAGTTTCCAATCCAAGCATGGAAGCTAACCCAGCATCCACTGTGTGCCCAGTGTGGCAGGAGAGGGACCCTCATTTTATGCAGATGTTTTTTGTGTGTGTTTTTTTTAAAGGTTTTATTTTTTTTTAAAGATTGTATTTATTTGGCAGAGAGAGAGAGAGATCACAGGTAGGCAGAGAGGCCGGCAGAGAGAGAGGGGGAAGCAGGCTCCCTGCTGAGCAGAGAGCCCGATGCGGGGCTCGATCCCAGGACCCTGAGATCATGACCCGAGCCGAAGGCAGAGGCTTTAACCCACTGAGCCACCCAGGTGCCCCTATGCAGATGTTGATATCCAGGTTGGGAGACACAAGACCATCTCTCAAATCAGTTGGAGAGAGAGGACTGTGCCTCCAGTGTGGATGCCAACCTCTGGGTCATCTTGTTAGACATGCAGATTTGGGTGGGGGCTGGGATTCTAACAAGCTCCCAAGTGGTGCTGAGGCTAGAATCTCTAGAAGAGCTAGGCACAGGAACGTACATGTCATTAGTGCCAAGTGGGGGAGCATTTAGGTAAATCACAGTGTCATGGAGATTCTCCGAGGGGAGATCCCTGAGATTCAGGCACTGAGAGTGCACAGACTGCACTAAGCCTTGACATGGGGGCCGGAGTTGATTAGGCAGAGCGTAGAGGAATGCCCGTATTGGGCCCCTCTGCGTGTCATACCAAGGGTGACCAGCTGCCCCGCTTTGCCTGGGGACTGTTGTGGCTGTAGCACAGAAGGCCTTGTGACCTGGGAACAAGCGTCCTACTACTGTGATGTTTGCCCACTAACACCCGGCCAGAAGCCGACCGTAACTGCGTGCTGTTTGCTCGAAGATTGGCCATGTTCACACTTTACGGAGGTTAAAGTCACAGGGAGTCCATTTCATTTCTGGTCTTAGTAATGGCTTGGAAAGGAAGCAGCAAAGCTTTAGATAAGGCAGTCCTGTTTTTCTTAATGCTGTTGTGATATCAGTCTTCACATGACAGCGTTATAGTGATATTTTTTAAGCAGGGCCTTTCTTTCATTACTCAGAAAATTCTAGATTTCTATGCATATATCCCAACGTGGTATATATGAAACGTCAGAAGCCCCGCAGGAGCCCCCGGAAACGCACATCTTAGTACTTCTGGAACCGCATCATTTCATTTCAGCAAGTCAGGTGGACCATGTCATTGCAAAATTTCTGTGTCAACCGCAGCCACAGACATGCTGTCGAGTCCCCTGGGTCAGAGCTTAGCATAGGGATTCCGTGAGCAGGCGTGCCCTTCACCCAGACGGCAGACCGTCCTTCTAGCTGATGCTTTTCCTAAAGAAAGTGTTCCTTTGCTTCGATCTGCTCCCTCCTTAGCCACAGCATGGTGGCAGTTCCTAGAGAAGAAGTGCTCCATTTTCGGGCTCACTTGGTGAGCCAGAGAGATGCTCCTGAATCTTGACATCTCAGTTCTCTGGCCAGGAAACCCGAGCAAAGTCCGACCAGGAGCAGCTGCTACTTTTCACGGAGCTAGTCCTCCAGCCAGCTGATAATCGACTCGCGCATGGCTGGCGGGAGGCAGCAGGCCACCTGAACAAGTACAGCCAGATGCTAGTCCTGACAGCCTTCTGCTCCTGCCCCACAGAGCTTTAACCCTCCCTGCTGGCCCCCGAAAGCTGCTCTGGTTGGGGTGCTGAAAACCACGGTTTTGAGAGCACAGACCAGCCTCTTGTTCCCCTCCCCTCCTCTCTCCTTCCCTCTCTCCCTTCTCCTCACCTCCTCCTCTTCATCCTCCTCCTCCTCCTCACCTCCTCCTTTTCATCCTCCTCCTCCTCACCTCCTCTCCTCTTCATCTCCTCTCTCCTCCAAGCCCTTGCCACCCCTTTCCTTCCTCCTCATGTGTCTCTATTTCCTCTCTCTATCTCTAACTCCATACACACCCCTCTCTTTCCTTTTTTTTTTTTTTTTCCCCTTCAGGGCTTTAAACGCTCATTATCTTTTGCAAACTTGCCCCCAGGAACTGAGTAGCCTGTTCCCTTCTCTACATTTCCTTTGCTCTGAAGCAAGGAAAGCAAGCCCCAAGTGCTGGCCTGCAACCCGAGAGGGCAGAGGGCGAGAGGGCGTCTGCAATCCCAGCAAGGCAGGAAGTCACTGTATTTCCCACAGGATCTGATTTTAACACTAATCCCACAGTTAATTGGAGCTCACTCACTGGGCTTAACTCCGCCCCTCTCTATTTTGGGAAGTCACCCAAAGCAATTTTGGTGTATTTTAAGAAGATGGTGGGCAGAATTAGGAAATAAGCTGGGGGGGTAAAGGAAGTATACAAATCGACACTTGTTTTGGGGGAGACACTGTGCTCTGGGGAGCTGACTTACGCAGTTTGGGTGCATGTGAAACTCAGCACTGCAAGGGTTAACACTTCAGCTCTGTTCAGGGCCCAGCCCTGACCTGGATTCCTCCTCATATTGGACCCTGAGCTCTGAGGCTTTCTCACCAGAGCCCTGCTAGGACCAGCGGTGTGCAGAGACCTCCCCAGCCAGGCCAGCCACGCTCTGTGTCCAGGGCCCGCCAGCGGCTGGAAGGACTGGGGGTTGATGAAGGGGCTCAGTGTGGACATGAGCAGTGTGTCTGGGACAGGCTAGCTTCAGGTGGTTTTACTCCCATGGGGAAGCTCCAAGTTTCTGCCGAGATTTATAAATGATGTACTTAAAAGAGTCAGCTTTCTGTCTGATCTTTCAGAAGATAATGTCCCCTTCTCCCTGGGGCCACTTTGACCTTTGTGACTAACCGGGCTTGGGTCGTTAACCTTCCTGTAAGAGGGGTTACTTTGCCTTCCACTAAAAGCTTGCCGTCTGTGGTGCTGTTGATGGTAAAGGGCCCTGGGGAAGTGGGGCGCTGGGCCTGTGGGGGAGTCCCACCCTGGGGGAGGAGGCAGCAGGCCCTGGCTTGGAAATATACAGGTGAGGGTTTAAAATCTGGCCGCCGTCTTGAAATCTTGCCAAGATTTCAAGGGACACTCTGGGACACTCTGCCAAAGCCATCCCTGCACCGTCCTGATGCCACAGGCAGGCCGAGAAGGATGTGAGGAGCAACGCGGGCTTGGGGAAGCACAGGCCTGTGAGGCGGGACAGCACAGGGCTCCTGTCCTGATGCTAACTGGCTCTACGGCCTTGGTCAGTGTAGGCACCTCTCCTGGCCCCCCATTGTTTCCTCTGTAGATGGAGGATAATGTCTCTTTCTTGAGGGCGGTTGTGATGATTGAGAGACCCCTCAGTTCCTGACACAGTGGCTAGTATGCAGTTGCACATACGTGCTCAATAATTGCTGGCTTGGGTAGAAACCGGAAGGGAGGGAGCACCAGCAAGCAGGAAGGGGAAGAAAAGTGGCCCAAATGGCAGCAGAAGAGATGCCGGAGTTGGCCTTGGCCTCTGGTAAAATGTCTGTCGCGTGAGGGATCCGCAGCAGAAGACAGATCCCTTTGGAGCATCCGGGGCGCGAGCGGAGCTGCTGCTGGAAGCGGCTGCAGTGCTGCTGGTGGCCGTAGGAATCAGGTGGCCCGACTCGCAGAAAGGGCTCGAAGCCCTTGCTGGAGTGATGCCAACCATCCCCTGGACACGGGGTTCATAGCCAAGCGTCTCTTTTCATTCTCTAAGGCAAATTTTGCTCAGTTTGGAACTTGAAGCTGATGGTTGGGAATGACAGGGTTCTCGAAACATTTTTCTTTCCCTCCATGGAGGGTTCGTTCCCACCTCTACCCACAGACTCCCCTGGAAGTGTCTGGCCCTCCTGGAATTTCTCACCACAATTCCAACTATCCCAGCTGTCTCTTGCACACACCACTATTTTTGTTCACGAGGGTCCGAACGCCCGGGGTCCTCTCACTTGGAGCCACGCCCCCTGCTGGGTACTGAGCTGTGACCCGCTGAGTGAGGGACAGGGCTGGGTGGAGGACTGGAGCCTGCCCCCACAGCCTACTCCCGCACCCGCTCCTGCACCCACTCCCGCGTGCCAGGGTGGCCTCGTGGCTCTGAGGTAGCTTGGACAGGAGAGATTTTGCCTTTGCAGTTTCTGGCCCATTAATAAAATCACTCTCCTCTCTTCCTCTTTCTCTCAGTGTTGCATTTTCAACTGATTTCAATCAGTAAGACTGAGTTTTAAGTCTATAACTCGCAATTTCCCCTGTGGATCCATGCTCGTCGCTTGGAGAAGACACGTTCTTAGTAGAGCCCTGTCTCTAGGCCGTGTGCCTCGTGAGGACCTCACCGGGAAGTGAGGTGAAAGGGGGGCTGTGTGGGTGTAGCCACGTGTTTATGGTCTTTCCTTCCCCTTTCCCTTCGGAAGTGTTCTAATTTTGCACCTCCTCAGAACAACCACAGAGGAGGGCGTGGCAGACACACAGACACACCCTATGTGTCTACTCTTGAAAATTTCACACGCAGTGCTGCTATTTTTAAAAGGCACGTTGAGCTGTGCTCTGGTTGAACAATGCGGAGAGCTATTTGTGCCGAGTCCCAGCCTAACACATGCCTGCCTGGGATGCCAGTGTTTCCAACTTCAGGGAGAAAAGTAGGGGCCCAACCATAAGGATTTGTCCGAGGCCCCGGGGGCAATGGGGTGTCCCCGCTGCAATGAGAATTGCATAAGCTCCCAGCTAGAGAAGTCTTCTCCTGGCAAATGGGAGGCTATGGGAGGACATTTGGCTCTGTATTAGGCTCCTGATGATAATTAGGGAAAAGAAGCAGGGTGCAATCCATAGGTTGGAGATTCTGTAGAGTCATGAGAAAACTGAACAGCATTTCGTCCCATTTCCTGCATTTCATTCCCAGCCCAGCTCTGTCTTACTAAAAAGTGAGGATGTCTCAGAATAGAATGTCTCCCCCTGCTCCCTCTCCCTTTCTGTCCCGTCAGTTCCCTCTCTCTCCCCCAGTGCCCACCCCCATCATCTCGCCATGTATCAGTATCCTCATCATCAAAACATAGGCGTATTCTAACAGTTTCTAGGGTGGTCATAATGAAATACCACAGACTAGATGCAGAACAACAGAAATTCATTTTCTCCACTTTTTCAGGCTAGAAGTTCAAGATCAAAGTGTTGACAGGTTTGGCTTCTCCTGAGGCCTGTTTCCTTGGCTTATGGATGGTCACCTCATCATCGTGACCTCACAAGTCCTCTTCTCTGTGCGGTTGTCCCCCTGCTATCCTTTCCTCTTCTTAAGGGAACACCAGCCATATTGGATTAAGATCCCACCTTTGTGACCTCATTTAGCCTTAATCACTTTCTTAAAGGCCCTAATCCTTATATAGTTGCATTGGGAGGTTAGGACTTCATCATATGAATTTGAGGGGAACACAGTCTGTTCTGTAACAGGTAAGTTACAGATAAAGTAGCAAGCTCTAGAAGGGACACTTGAATAGGTGCACAGGTGTTGCTGACAGTGACACTGTACAGCCCACAGATGACACTCATCCTTGTGACTGTGGGTATGTACACACGGAGGCCACAGCATGCCCAGACAGAGCCATGCAAGACCTTGGACATGGCCCACACAGTTACACAGGGCTCAGCTGTTGGATGCGGGGAGGGGCATGGAGTTAGAGTGCCAGTGGCTCCAGCGTTGGGTAGGACCCAGAAACAGCACCTTTGTCGTCTTCACCCAGAACCCTGAATGGCCGTGGGGTAGGGAACACCGATGAGACATTCCTGGAGCTAGACAGAGCAGAAGGATCAGAGCCACGCCATTTCAACCTTTGACCTCTCCCCTTCTCCTCCTCCTTCTGAAGACTTGGTTTGTCTTAAACAAATGGGCAAAACCCTGAGAGAGGAGAGGCCACCTGACCAGCCTCAGGTCTGGGCCCCACCAACAAGTCAAGGTGAGTGCCTCCACCCTTGAGGGCATATAGCTCTGTGGGCTGCTTGGAAATTGCCTTGGGAAGACTTTGAGGAGGAGAGGTCCTAGTGTCCTTCCAGGGCAATAGGCCTCAGGGTCCGTCATGGGAAACACTAAAAAAAGCCAGTGAGAGGAACCCTGAGGCACCCTGTCCAGAGTGGGTTCCTCCACCAGGGCTTACCCTGCAGGGTTGCTGCCCTTTGGAGAAGGAATCAAGTGGAAAGAGAGAGAATCCTGCCTTCCCCTGCCACCTGTAGAGTAGAGATCCCACAAGGCGACTGTTGGGCCTAAACAAGATGGCTGCCCCTCTGCAACTGCTGAGGACCAGCAGGGGCTTGTTTCCGTTTGCGTAAGCGCTGCTGGGCAATGCTTTTTCTGGTCATAACATGATCTCTTCAAGGGGAAAATGGTGAAGTATTGCAAAACATTGATATAACTGTCTTAGAAGCAGAGTTGTAAATACCACCCTAAGTTTTTTTGAGTGTCAGGATGCTGCTGATGGTTGTGTTCCTTAGTCCTTGTTTTCTCCCAAGTTCTACCTCTTTAATTTCCAAAGATCAAATCCTGATGGAGCTCCCCATATCACTCAGAGTACATGCCAGAATCTTCATAAGGGGTGCACAGTACGGGGTCACTGGTACCTCTGTGACTACATCTTTACAGTTACCCCTGTGGTCCTCCCTGCTCTAGACCCTCGGTCTCCCTGCTGTCCCCGAATGTCAGGTGTGCACCTGTCTCATGGCCTTGGCTCTTGTGTCCCCTCCTAGGAATACCGTTCTCCCAGATATCTGCAAGGCTCCCGCCTGCACTTCCTCAGGTCGCACTGACATGTCCCCTCCAAGGTGAGACCTCCACAGCCACCCGTCTGAAATTGCACATCTACTTCTCTATTCCTAATCTCCTTGCCCTGCTTTATTTCCCTCTGTAGCACTTCACACAATCTAACATTTACATATTTTGCTTATTTATTGGGCCTCACCCCATTAGAATATAAACTCCATGCCTGACTGGTTCCTTGCAACATCTCCACTGTCTGGAATAGTACCAAGTGGATGCACGAATCGTTGAATAAATGTCTCCCTTTAAGTAAAAGCCCCTTTTCTGCCTAGGCTCTACTCTGAATGCACTGTGCAGTTGAGATGACCTTGGGAGCTCCCTGCCTCCCGAGTAGATATCAAATTAAAGACTCCCAGTGATGATACCTCATATAGACCTCCTTGCAAAATCAAGGTATATAAGAAATATAGCATATCCCATGTGTCTACATCTCAACTAAGTTTCTGTTTCCAGGTTATATCCTGGATGATAGAAATTCACTCTTTCTTTTCCCTGAGGTTGTGGCTTACATCAAGTTCCAGGGAGCTTACCTTACAGCAAAAGAGCCAATGGGTGGCCCACAGTGTCATCGGCTCATAGAGGTACCTCCTAAAATTTACAGCATGGGCCTTTGTCCTTGATCCCTGCAGGAGGCCACAGGGAGATCCTTCATTCCCGTCCACATGGCCCCTGAGTTCTAGTGGCTCTGTTCCTTCCACAGGACTCAAGGACAGAGATGCAGCGTTGCTGCCCCTGCTCCATGCTGGGGTTCGGATGGCTCTAGGAGCATGACCGAGCGCCCAGTCCTGACCAGCTACCACCAGCTCTGTTTCCAAGGGCTCTGCCTGAGAAGCAGAGGGCAGGACCTCACCCAGCTTTTTGAGACCTGCCAGGGCCTAAGAATCTCAGTAGGTCTCTTCTATCACTCTATAAAGAGTTTCCTCGACTGGTAGCTGAAGGAGAAGTCAGAGAGGTTGAAGCATGAGGAGGATTTCATACACCGGGGCCAGGGAGCTTGAGAGAGACCCCTCCATCCTCGCTCTGCAAGGCCCTGGATTCTGCCAGTGACCGGAATGAGCTCCAAGGCGGATCATTCCCCAGGGGCCCCAAGGAAGAGGCCAGCCCGGCCAGCACCTTGATTTCAGCTTGGTGGGAGACTGAAGCCGAGAACCCAATTGAGCCCACCCAGAACTGTGAGCAAATAAATGGGTGCGGTTTGAAGGTACTAGGTCTGTGATGATTTGTTATGTAGGAGCAGGAAAGGAATATGGGGACAGAGGTCAAGGTGCTTGACACTGAGGAGGCACCACTTAGTAAATTCCATGTCATTTCCTCTCCCTTTCAGTTCCTAAATGTGTTATAGATAACACCGTGGCAGAAACAATGTTCCCCAAACACTTTCTGCATTTCTCAGACTTTCTTGCCAGTACGTGGAAGCCACAGCACTCATTTTGGCCAGGGCACCATAAGTGGAAGTGGTATGTGCCATCTCTGAGCTGAGGCAGTTGAACACCAGGGGCTTTCATCTGCTCCTTGGTCCCCCTTGCTGGAGAGCACGTGTCCCCGGTGGAGCAGCTGCAAGGGCCGGCGTGGCCAGCCCCCGGGCCCCGAATGGCCGTGTGGAGCCAAGTGCCCCACCAGCCTGCACGATTCCTGGTGCAGACCAGGCTTCACCTAAGTAACATGCACGCTCTCCCCTGAAAAACATGGCTCTTAGAGCTTGCAAAACAAATGAAGGAGAGAGAATTCATTTTGTAAGTTCCTAGCAACGTCCCTAGCACAGTTCAGTTTTTCTCTACAGGCCACTAGTAGGGGTGGTCAGAGAAAAGTGTTCAGAGGCATTGCCAGGGGAAAATCAAACTGGAGATAAAGCCATTGCGTTTTTGCAAGTCATTGGGGAAATGTTAGTTTTAGAAAACATATCTATAGATGTTTTTCTACAACCCTGAACCTTTTTCTAAAGAATTGGGCTCGTTTCTAAACACTGGAGCACTCTGGCCCATCATCAGTATTTGATGGCCAGATCTCTGGCCTTGGTGTTCATCACCCCGCATTCCCACGTGCTGTTTACATTCTCTCCCAAGTGTTTCTTTTTTTTTTTTTTAAAAGATTTTATTCATTTATTTATTTGAGGGAGAGAGAGAGAGAGAGAGAGAGAGAGAGAGAGAGAGAAAGCATGCAAGGGGAGAAGATGGTCAGAAGGAGAAGCAGACTCCCCACAGAGCCGGGAGCCCGATATGGGACTCGATCCCGGGTCTCTGGGATCATGACCTGAGCTGAAGGCAGTTGCCCAACCAACTGAGCCACCCAGGCGCCCCTCTCCCAAGTGTTTCTTTGGCCATCCCTGTCTCCACTCCTCTCCCATGCCACTCGGAGCACCACTGAGACAGTGACCTTCTAGGAGGTCAACCAGGTCAGTTCATGCCCTGCTTGAAAACTCTGGCAAAAGGCCAGACTCCCATCCACGACACACAAGGATTTGTGTGCGATCATGCCATGCCCCCGTCTCCCACCTCCTCTCAGACCACAGCTCTCTCTCATTGCCATCCTGGAGCCACGTTGGTCTTTTTTCCATTCCTCCCATATGCCTTAGGACACACATGCTGTTCCCTCCACCTGGCCTCCTTGGGCCTCACTGTTCACATGATAGTTCTGCCTGACTCTTACAGACGTTGGAATGGTGCCACTGCTGAGAGATCTTCCCTCCCTGTCCCATCTCTGCGCCCTGCTACGCCCCACATTCTCTATCTTAACCCTTAATCTGTTTTCTTGACACTAGGACAATCTACAACTACTTAATTTGTTTATTAGTTTGTTCTTGCCCAGTGAGAATGTAAGCTCCATGAGAAATCTGAAGGATCGGAGGTTTTATTCTACTAACGAGCTAACAAGTTAGCCTGCCACTGGTTAGTGGATGTTGGCAGAAGGCAAGAGGCTCCTGGTCTGAGACAAAGGCCTTTACAGCACTGGAGGCAGCGTGAGCTCTGTGCTTACGCATCAGTTCCCTTGGCTCCTCAGGTCCCCATGGAAACGTCCAGGTGGATGCTGTCCATGCTGCAGGTTGGCGTCACAGCTGAGGAAGCCCGGGCTTAGGGAACCCCCGTCTTTTGTAATGGGAACCAAACAAACTTGCCTGCCTGGCTTTCGAGGGAGTCCTCTTTGCTATACTATACTGTATGGTAAACAAACTTGCCTTTTTCTCTAGACAGAGATTCTGTCTTTGCCTTTCAGGCTGTTTGCTATATACACATCCTTGAAAAGATAGTGCCTCTGCTGGCAAGAAGGGCAGAAACATGAGACTCCATGGAGAACTGTCTTCCTACAGAAGGCTGAGATCCCTATCTCAATGGATCGGGCCACATTCTCAACTGTAAGCCCCAGAAACTGAATCACGGGCACTGTATGGGCCACGCAGAATTAGTGCCTTTTTCAGAAGACATCTTCTCTAGTGCTTTCCTTTATTTTGGAATTCCACTCAAATATGTTTTGGCTTGGTCTTGACAGAAGAACAAGATAAAGTTCTATTTAAACTTAAAATAGATGTGACGGGACAGATTTATCTCTGGGAGGTCCTTTGAGTATTATGATAGAAAAATCATAATTTTAAAGACAACTTTTGTTTAAGAAACTCCCAAGCTTAAAGCAGATACTGAATAAGGAGGGAAGGAGGGAGTCTGCAAAAAGAATTAACTAGGGGAGCAGAAGGGTAGTTATAAGAAGAAACGGTGTTGATCTCTGCTCTCTGAAGGTTAAGACCTACGGTATCTTCTTGAGCAGGTCATCAGGCAGGAGACAAAAGACTGCAAAAGCTTCACTCAATCCCCCATGTCCTGTGCCCAGACAATTAGGAAGCCTTGTCAAGGGTTCCTCGTAAGTATCTCTTTTTTCTTTTTCTTCTTTTTTTTTTAAGATTGAGGGAGAGAGAGCACACACACAAGCAGTGGAGGGCAGGGAGCAGAGGGAAGGGAAAGAATCCTGAGCAGGCTCCATAGCCAGCGCAGTGCCTCAGTCCCACGACCATGAGATCAGGACCTGAGCCAAAATCAAGAGTTGGATGCTTAACAGACTGAACCACCCAGGAGCCCCCACCTCTGAAGTAGTTCTTAAATCTGCCTACTTGTCCTTATTACCTTGGCCAGTACCTGGTTCAGACCCGCACTCCCTCCCTCTAGAGTGATTTCATTAGCCTTCTAGCAGATCGCCCCATCTCAATCCAAGGTCCACATCTCAGCCTTGGAGGTCTTCCTGAAATGCAATTCTGATCATGTCACTCCCCTTTTAAAATTTTTCAGTGGTTTCTTATTTATCTCAGGATGAAGCTTTAAAGTAAAATGGCGTATAAGACCTTCCCTCTTTCGATGTTGTATACTTCTCCCTCAGTTGACTGACTTCCCCTCTTATTCTTAGTTGCAGCCACAATAGTAGTGTTTACCTGTGCAAGAATTCCTTCTCAGGCATTCCTTGTGGAATTTACATGTTTTTCAGAATCTCAAGAAAAATTATTTGAGAAATCAGGAAGTCATGATCTTACAAGAATTAACGCTTAACAATCAATGTAAGGACATAACTAGTTTGAGGGAGTTGAAAGTCAAGAGTAACCAAGTTGAAAGCAACAGCTGGAAATGCTACGTAGAATCAAAAGTTAGGGTCTGTATTGCTGGGAACCCGTATAGGAGCAAGTAGGAGAAAAATGGTGGTGTCTAATCAGCCATGTGAAAAGCATGTTCTGGCTCTTTCTTCTGCCTGTTGATTAATTCTTGTGAAAAGAAAAAATTAATTATTTCATATGCTTGGTATGCCTAATACAAATCTTATAAGTAGTGTTTGAAGAAAGAACAGACTGTGGGGTTGCCCAACAGGTACGAACTATGGATGTCCCTGACATAACTACCTATTCTTCCTGTCCCAAGTTAAGATCTGTTCTTCTAGGAAGTCACCCTTGACCTGTAAATCTGGTTTAGGACCCCCTTCCAGGCGTGCCTTTGGTTCTACTCTAGTGGCATTTATCACACGCTGTGAAGGATTGTTATGTTGGTGGCTCCCAAAAGAACATCTCCCGATTTTCATAACCTATGCGGTTCTCTCCCACATGGACTGTGGGCTTGGTCATGTGACTTGCTTTGGCCATTGGAACCCTAGTCAAAATGATATAAGCATTTCTTGCACACTGGGGCTCATTCTCTTGGAACACTCTCCCTTGGAAGCCAGCCACCACGCTTGTCAAGAAGCCCAAGCTAAGCTACTGCATGACCCTGGAGAGGCCATCTTGGACCTTCCAGCCCCCACCAAGCTCCCAGCTGAAAGCAGCTGCTTCCAGCCAAGCCCAGTCTACCCACCAAATTGTGAGAAAGAAAAATCATTGGTTTCTCTTCAGCCACTGAGTTTTAGGATATTTTTTATACAGCAGTAGATAACCAAAACACACTTTGTGAATTACCTGTTACTTCTATCTCTGCCAATAAACTAAAGTTCTAGAAAGATAGGCTCAAAGTCTATTTTGTTCTCTGAGTAAAGGCTGAGTAAAGGCTTTCAATTGACTTCTCAAGTCCCTCAGGTGAGGTCAGACTCAGTATCATCGCTGACCACCTATGACCTGCTGGCATTAAGCAGAGTGATTAAGTATTTTGATTCTATTTGAATAGAAGTCATTAAAGAAAGGAAAAGGTAGCAGTCCATGACTTTCCATACCTCCTGCTGAAATGAAGACAGTGCATCAAAAGATTCATTACTTTAAAAAGTTGCTACCTCTTTGAGCTTTCTTGCTGTTCTTTGGAAGCCAGTTTAGATTGAACCCCCAGCTGAAAACTTCTTAGAACTTTGCTTGGAAAACACCACAACTTCCAGACATCCAGAAGATCAGGGGGAGGGGAATGGAGGGTGAGAAAAGGGAGAAAAAAAATTTGGACCAAGTCCATGCTAAAATTTTTCATCAAGTCAGTCTCTGACTCAGCACCCCAGCATGAGGTGAGTACTACTTCTTCTGAACTCCTGAAAGGTTTTTATCCCCACCCTCTAGCAATTAATCACTCACCACTCCCTGGCATCTCTTGCCTTTTCTGCATTCAGTCCTGCCATTTAATTTTCCACACATTTATGTCTGGCTCTTTATTGAGCTCCTGCAGAGCCTCGCACATTGTAAGCACACAATAAATAGCTCCCATGGAATGCTTTTGCTCCAAGCAACCCTACCAAAAAGTGGACGGGAAAGACCTAGAATAGCCCAAGGTAGGAGCACAAAGGGCTGGAGCGCACTAGTGTTCAGAGAGGACGAGAATTGGCCTGACCACTTCACTGCTGGCCTTAATTTCTGCTTCCCTGCCTCTAGTGGTTCCCTGGCATTAGGAGAATTAGGCTGCTTTATAGCTTGGTCTTTGGAGAAAACCAACTTCAAACTGAGGCTTTCTTAGTCTTTAAGATGAGGTTTGGATGGGGGCGCCTGGGTGGCTCAGTGGGTTAAGCCTTTGCCTTCGGCTCAGGTCATGATCTCACGGTCCTGGGATGGAACCCCGCATTGGGCTCTCTGCTCGGCAGGGAGCCTGCTTTCCCCCCTCTCCCTCTGCCTGCTTGTGATCTCTCTCCCTCTCTGTCAAATAAATAAATAAAATCTTTAAAAAAAAAAGATGCCGGTGGGGTGATGTCAAGTCTCTGCCACGTTCTGCCTTTCTGTAGTGTTCTGTTTCTTTCTCTCTCTTCTGTGAATCTATCAGTCATTTGCTCTGCCTTCACCAAGGCTGCAAAAAGAAACTTTAGCTTGAAGGATTTCAGTCCAATACAGTCAGTCCTGCCAGTTAGAGGTACGAACTAGGGCGTAGGGTCCTGAAGCAGCTTGAGGAGTCTCTTTACAAGGAGGTATCCTGGGGTGCCTGGGTGGCTCAGTGGGTTAAAGCCTCTGCCTTCGGCTCAGGTCGTGATCTCAGGGTCCTGGGATCGAGTCCCGCATCAGGCTCTCTGCTCAGCAAGGGGCCTGCTTCCCCCTCTCTCTCTGCCTACTTGTGATCTCTCTCCCTGCCAAATAATAAATAAACAAACAAATAAAAGGAGGTATCCCTTCTAAAGGAGGTCTTTAAAGGGGAGATAACTTGTCTGCTGGCTGGCATGGTTTCTGTATATGTCCAACTTCTAGACGCCTCTCTGTCTGATAATGCCGTGTGATCTGGGCCATGTTATTCAGAAAAGCAGCATTAAAAACAACCTGCTCCGCTGCTACCCGTAACCCCTGCCAATACTTCTTCAATATACAGCCTTTCTTTCTTGAAAAACGATGAAAACATCCGTGATTCTAAAGGAAAGTCAGGAAATAAACCTGGCTGGGCCTACTCTGGCTTCACCCCACCCCTTTCAAAGTCCTGTCACTTTAATGGTATTTTCTAGATGCCAAGGGGGCACCAAGGCCTCCTGCTAACTGTGGACAGCCCCACCCTTGCCCTTCCCTGCCGCCCAGGCTGAGAACAGTTTCTCCCAGTGGGAAGCCAGATTCTAAGAATGCTAAGATGAACCCCAAGATTCCACCCCTGGTGTACACTTCCCCCGAAGGGAGTGGGCCCTGTGACTATTACGGGATGCCACTCCCAGGATTGGGTTACATTACACTGGTAAAGTGAAGGCGTACTTGGGTCACGGTACGTGTGCTGCATTGTATAAGGTGTCTTGTACTTGCCTGGAGGGAGATTGGAGGGGAGAGGCATTCTCCTGCAGCTTTAAGCATCCATGCTGTGTGTGAGTGAGCAGATCAGGGCAAGACCCAGGAGTGGCCTCCAGAAGCTGAGCCTGATCCCTGCCAACAGTCAGTCAACAAGAAAACAGCACCTCGGTCCCACCACTGCAAAGAACCGGATTCTGCCAACAGCCAGAGAGCCTGGAAGGGGACTCTGAGCCCTGGATGGGATCACAGCTCCTGTGCACTCCTTGATTCCGGCCTGGGGAGACTCTGCGCCACTTCTGGATGCCCGAGCCCCGGACACCGTGAGATGGAAACCATGTGTTGTTTTCAGCCACTGTTGGTGGTAATTAGTTTCACAAAAACAGGGGTATAAGCCCCTCCCCTCTACCACAGCGCCCAGCCTGTTGGGAAGAGGAAAGTGCCCGCCAGACAGTGGCCCTTGTCTCAGGGTGGACACTGAGCAGTACTTTTCCCTGAACAGGAACATTCCTTCAGTCTTCTCCCCTTTATACTGTCACCCCCTCTTGCAAACCCCAAACATTCTGCGGGCACCTCCGCCTCCCATAGCCAGGAATACCTGCACTGGGTCCCATGAAAGCCTCACCCGGGCCCTGCCTATGTGCGGGCCCACTGACACTGCCCTGGCCCCCTCCCGAGGGACCCCCTTGCCTGAGGCCGTAACACCCACAGCATGGAGCTGGTATCTGGGTTTCCCCAACACAGAATTCCAGGCTCTTTCTGCTATGGGTGCTGGGCACCTGCAGGCATTTTTTTTGAAGGCTTGATATTTCTATCAAATGTCACAAAGGGGGCATCCCCCAAACCATAGATTAGACTGTAGTGTAAGAACCCATGAGCTAAGGGGTCTAGCCGAGGGAAGTCCCTGAAAGGGGGCAGGTGTGCAAAGAATGGTTTCTGCTTCTCTGTGGTCCTTATCTGACCTCACTCCTCCCCAGAACATGAACACACACACACACACACAAGCTCCAGGAAACTTACTTTCCCTTTGGGAGGGGCTCCGAGGCTCCCAAGAGCCTCTGGGCTCTGCCTTCTTCCTGTGGCTCCGCAGTAGCCCTTTCTTGGGAGGTGACAGTGCTCCTGGACAGAGGGACAAGGTGCTTCTCCGCCACCATCGGGGATATGATGGCCCTGTTCCTGGGAGGCAATGAGCCCAGACAGGAGAGTGTGCGAGGAGAAAGAGTGGTGCTTCCTGGCCTACCCTTCCTTCGCTACTGATCCCTCCATGGAGCAAATAAAGGCAAGAGGGCAAGGGCAACAGTGAGTGTCTCTGCCCCAAATGTGGGTAGGGGCAGACTCGGAGGGGAAAAGGAAAGACATTGCCAATAAGTGACAGGATCCAAATAGCAGTCAGCATCATGTCTTTCCTATCAAGCAATCACTGCGGGGCAGATTGTGTTGGTTTTTTTTTTTTTTTTTTTTCTTTTTCTTTTCTTAGAGATATGAAGAAATAATATTCAAACGGCCAAAGTTCAAAATCTGGATTCTTGCTGAGAAATACTGACAACAAGTTCATGAAGCTTTAATTCCTGGAGAGATTAGTCTGCATGCTGGCTCGGGCGCTATCTCCCTTTCACACGGCTTGGCTCCGCTGATAACATGCGCTAATCTTGTGTGGGGTTTGGGGTACATTTGTGCTTTTCCTGCGGCCTTTCTGCAGGTGTTTGTTTTGTTTTCCCCCAAGGCTGGAACAGGGAACGGATCTTTCATCCCCGGCAGTCTTTCTGTCTGTCATTGACATAGAAATACTCTAGGGTATCAAAACATCACCCACCATGGCCCCAGCGCCAAGCCCGGTGCCCCTGCTTTGTACCCATGCCAAGGCCTTCTGGAAGGGACATGAGGATGCCTGTTCTCTTCTGTTCTCTTACACGGCTTTTCCTCCCTAACATTTCATTATGAAAATGTTCAAATGTACACCAAACTTGAAAGAATTTTGTAAGGGACACCAACATTCAGCGATCTACATTTCGCCAGGTTGAAACGACATACCCTTCTATCTCCCTATGCACTCTCCAGTCTCTCTTATTTTTAATGATGCTCTGTGAAGCAAATTACGGTCATCAGGGCACTATCTCCTAAATATTCCAGCATGCATATCGTGAATGAGAGTTCAGTATTTGTGTACAGTTTTTGTTGTTGTTGGTTTTGTTTTTTGGGTTTTTTTTTGGATGTAGAGTTTATGTACAATGAAATGCACAAATCTTCCGTGTGTGCTGGCTGAGTTTTGGGCTATGCACACACGCTTGTAACCCAAATCCCCAGCAATATAGATAACTTTTACCTTGACCCCCAGAGTTTGTTCTGTGGCCCTTCCCAGTCAATTCTGGCCTCCACTCAACAGCCAGAAGAACTCCTTTCTGATTTGTTTCCACTACAGAGTAGTTTTCCATCTCTTCTAAAAAGTCGTGTAAGTGGAACAACATTATTTGTCCTTTTTCATGTAAAGCTTCTTTCTCTCTGTACAATGGATGGGAGATCCATCCCTGTGGTTCCTTTCTTTTTATTGCTGAGTGATACTCTCTTGTGTGAATATGCCTCGGCTTGTTTATCCATTTTTTATTGTCCCCAGTTTGAGGCTATTATTTACATGTGTTGAAGAGAAGACCAAACTGAAATAGCAAAAGCTAAACCAGCAACAGTAAAACTTAAAAATACCCTATGTGTGCACATGCATGCTTGCACACCCACACAAAATCCAAACATTAGGGTGGTATTTCATCATTTTCTCTTACATGTAGTTACTAACAGTATATATTAGTTAACATGATTTATAAGATAGAGATTCCATTTGGATAAACAGACTAGAATTATGGGTAATTAGTAACATTATTTTCTTTAAATAAAAATGGGTACAAAGTGGTAGAAAACCATCTCTTTTTTCTAAGCCAGCTGGCATTTTAAAAAATAGGGTTTAGAACAACGAGAACTTGTCATTCCTAATTCATGAGATCCAAATGGAATATAGACACATAGAGCTGCTCTGTTCTCTAGTCTAGATAAGTGATACCAGTGTAGTTTTACAACCCTCAGTCCTTCTGTGTGTTTACCAACACTTTTCCAAGTGAGAGGCATTGTGACATCTTAGAAAGAGTGCCACACCAGAGGAATCTAGACTAAATCCCAACCTTGTGGCCTGGGGACATTACTTACCATCTCCGGGCCTTAGGTCTTGTCCTAGAGTAAACAGGTTGGAATAGATAGTGTTGAAGGTATTTTACAGACATATATACTTTTTCAGATTTTATGGTATTTTAGGTATTTTTGTCAAGGTCTGTTGATTATAAAGGGCCAAAAACCCACAGAAATTATTCAAGGAAGGGTGGTAGGGCACTTCTGGTAAGGCCAAAGAGACAAGGACCCCCCCCTAGGGCAGGCCTTCGAATCCAGCTGCATCTTCCAGAGATGAACGGGGGATCTAGCAAGTCAGAACCAAGGGCTCCTGATCCAAGGGGTCTTGCCCAGCATCCGCTGCCCCTTTGTAGGCTCAGCTCCCCTTCTGTCCACTGCAGACCTGCCTCTTCCCTTCCTCCTGTGCTCACGCCACCTGTCACCACTGCCTTTGACCATTTTCTGCAGCAGAAGGGTTTTGCTTCAAGTTCCACTGCCAAAGTCTATCGTTCAACAAATATCTGGTTGAATATAGAAATCAAATTGATCAATTTTACCTAGGTAAATGCTGGTCACCCTTCGAAACTGTTATTGTTTAGGGGACTGCGACTTGGAAACCCTTTCAGGAATTAGTGTGAATTGGGGGAAACAGAGAAATGTCATTGGGATCTTGTCAGTTGCTACCTCACTGGCACTACTTTGAGGACCTAAGGAGAAAGGTCAGTGAAGCACGCGGTGCGTTGCTTAAGGAATCAGTAGTCTCTTCTCTGATTATTCTAATAACTATCACTACTCAGAATTCACATAATCATCTTTAGACTATTTTAGGTAGGATGAAGGATTTTGTTAGTTTGGTCTTGTTGATGTTTTATTTACTTATTTTCTTTTTTTTTTTTAAGATTTTATTTATTTGAGAGAGAGAGTGAGCAAGAGAGAGCACAAGCCAGAGGGAGAGGAAGAGTGAGAGAGAGAAGCAGACTTCCAGCTGAGCAGGAAACCTGACGCGGGACTCCATCCCTCCCAGAACCCTGGGATTATGCCCCGAGCTGAAGGCAGATGCCTAACCGAGTAAGCCACCCAGGCACCCTTGTTTTTGATGTTTTAAAAAAGAGTAGAGAGTAAAGGAGGTCAATACAGACAAACTAAAGCTTAGTTTAGCAAATATTTTCACAGCTTGGTGCCATGCTTATTTGGAAAGATCCAGGTTAATTCTACCAGGCTTGGTAATAAAGATTGCCAGAGTTCAAACTTACCTGGCTTCCACAGGGCCCTGGAGTTCACACGAGCCTTTTCCAGGAGGGCTTGGAGCCTAAGACACTGCCCAGTAAAGGGGGAAATGTCAGCTGTCTTGACCTCGGGAAATACAGACAGCAGCTGCTGTAAGCTCCGTGGCCAGTCTAGGCAGTGGACAGGAAGACGAGCACGATCGGCCCGCTAAGAGCCACAGTTGCAGCCTTTCAGTCGTTGTTCTCTATGGACAGCTCCCCCAGGTGGTTTCGTGTTTGGTGAGGCTGGGGTCCACATTGGACCCCCTTGGGCTTGTCCTCTTTATCTGCCAGCTCTTCAGTATGGATGCCTCTCTTCCTTCTCAAGATTTTATTCCTGCCCCCAAAACATGCCACAGCAGCAGCCACAACAGAACTGGGAACACGATGTAGGGCGATGGGTCGTGTCGGGGACCCCATGATTGGTGGTAGACGAGGATGCGTGCCAGCAAAAGCCCTTCATGCTGAACGGTCCCCACCGATAAGGTCTGCTTGTGGCCGGGACTCTGGCAAGGGTCCTCATGTTGGCCACACAAGTTACACTGACATTGTACTAACATTTCTGACTTGCTGGACGGAAGACCCTTTCTGTGACGTAGGACAGTCTTTCTGCACGAAACCAGGATTCTGGGAAATTCTCACAGACACCAAATTGAAAACGTCAGGAAGTTTTGACAGAGAAATTTTAAATGGGAGCATGGGAAAAACAAGAAGGAGATACATAGAACATTCTATCAATTTCAGTACTAATTGGACAATGTGATGAACACTTTGAGAGTAAGTGTAGGGCCACCCTGTCTAAACTGTTTTCATCTGGGGGCTACCTTTAGTCCCGCAGGCTCTCTACAATATTCAGCTGGGGCCAGTGCCTGGGCTGGGGGTTGCTTTCCCTCCTCACATTGAGAGGGCTCTGTTTTTTCCTTTTGAAATTTTTTGATAGAGTAATCTGCATTACTTCTCATAACCTCATCTTTTATGTATTCTCCAACTCATAGAAATCTAGTTTCCCCTCCCACCTGTGCACTGCAAAAATCTACTTGGCAAAAATTGATAGACCCTTTGCCCTTGACTCAGGTGCCCCTCTCCCTCTCATCTTCCTGCAGCAACTCCTCCTCCACCCCCGAGACGTTGCTGCTGCCCTGTTGGCTTCTTGGGGCTGCCGGAACAAAACTGGGTGGCTTCGTACAGCAGGAATTTATCATCTCACGGTTCTGGACTCTGAAAGTCCTAAATCAAGGTGTTGGCAGGGCTGTGCTTCTCTGAAGGAGAATCTGTCCCTGCCTCTCCCCAGCTTTTTGTGCCTTCTGGTAATCTTGGCATTCTTGGCAAGAATGAAGCTGCGTCTTGGTTTGTAGCTGCGTCGCTCCTATCTCTGCCTCCATCATTACATGGCCTTCTTCTCTCTCTGTATTCAAATATTCCTTCCTTTCTCTTATAAAGACCTCAGTCATTGGGTTCAGGGCCCATCTTAATCCAGTATGACCTCATCTTAATTTGATTACATCTCCAACATCCTATTCCCAGATAAGGTCATATTCATAGGGGCTTAGGGTTAGGGTGTGGACT
>CM052807.1:22539741-22565183 GCA_028533885.1 Nasua narica | reverse complement strand
GAGTTTGGGAGAATTACTTAATGTCTCTGAGGATCAGTTTCCTCATGCAAACTAAAAATAGCCTGCGTGAGCATTCACAGGATGGAATGAAAGAGTGTATGTGAGAACGCCTTACATCACCTGGGTTCAAAATCCCACTCTGCCACTTAGGCTGGGTGACCGTGAGCACATTATTAAGCTTCTGTTTGCCTCAGTAATTCTCAATAATAAAGGGAGTATCGTAATATTATATAACTCACAGGGGATTTTGTGTGGATTAAGTAAGTTAATACATATTACAGGAAATGATATAAATTATAATTATACAAATATACATTTGTATTTTGTGTGTGTGTATAACTTAGAACACTTCCTACGGTACAGTAAATACTACATAAGAGTTTTTACCATTGCTATTATTTAAAAAACTTATGCAGATATGATATGCAATTATACCAAAAGCATCAGCCCACAGAGACATAGTGTAGCAGTCAGAATTCTGGGAATTCTAAGTGGAAAGCCTGAAAAAAAAAAGAAGAAGAAAGAAGGGGAATAGGAGAATTCAGAAAATGCCTTAATATTTCCTTCAAAAATAGTTAAGCCTGGAAAAAAGAGTGCAGCCTGGTACCCTGGGAAAACCAGGTTTCTCTCTCTACAGAGCGAGCCTGGTGCCTGCTCTAGCCAGAAAGGCAATATGGGGAAATACTATGACAAATAATGAGATGTAGTGGGGTGTGACCCAACTGTTAGAGAGAAGGGGCATTTCCAAAAGATAGCGTGAAAGTGCAACTTACTGAAGACCTTCCGTATGTTTATACAGATGAAATCCCATTAAAAACCATACAAGATAACCTTGAATCTGGGACTGTATCAACATAATTTACTATACGAACGATTTAAAGGGAAAAATGATCCTATCAAAGGTGCTGACTGAATTCAGCTGTCATTCTTAGTAACAACTGAACAAAAAGAATAGAAAGAAACTACTTAAGGTAAACAACACATACCAAAAATCAGCTGCAAGCATCATTCTAAGTAAGCTCTGTCCAAACAGATTTTTCTGTGACAATGAAAATTCTCTGTATCTGCACTGCTGTTCAGCATGGTAGACACTAGCTCCCGTGGCTATCGAGAACTTGAAGTGTGGCTAGTAGGACTTAGGAACTATATTCTTAATTTTATTTAAACTTAATAATATAAATATAAAAAACAATAATATAAATATAAATTTAAATGATAACTTATAGTAAGTGGCTACCTACCCTATTGAGTATTGCAGTTCAAAATGGTGAGTACCTAAAGCCATTTCTATTGGAACAAGATTATTTTCATTTATTATTGTTTCAGAGGTACTAGAGAGAATGAAATAAAAATAGTGATATAAAAATACTGGAAAATAAGATATAAAATGATTCCTGACCAGTGATATAATTGAGAAATATACAATGAATGCAAAAATACAAAGATAGAATAAATTACATAAACCTCTGATGCTCCAGGGAAAAAGAGCTTACTGTAACTTGTTAAGTTGACTGGACACAAGATAAACATACAAAATTCAATAATAGTACTCTACCCTTGGAATAGTAACATAGCAATGGAAGGGGGTAGAGAAGTCTTCATTCCTTATAGCAATAAACTTACAAAATATGTGAGACAGATTTAACAGGAAAAGCATAGAAAATATGTTTTTATATTACATCTAAATATAGAATAATATCTGAATAGTTGAAAGTTACCCCATGTTCTTTAATGGAAAAACTGAAAATCACAAAAATGCTAATTATCTCTAAATTAATATAGAAATTTAATGCAATTCCAGTTAGAATCCTAACTGGATATCCTAACTGGATAATCCTTTCTTTTCTTTTCTTTTCTTTTCTTTTCTTTTCTTTTCTTTTCTTTTCTTTTCTTTTCCTTTCTTTTCTTTTCCTTTCTTTTCTTTTCTTTTCTTTTCTTTTCTTTTTTTTTTGATTTTATTTATTTGACAGAGAGAAACACAGTGAGAGAGGGAACACAAGCAGAGGGAATGGGAGAGGGACAAGCAGGCTTCCCACTGAGCAGGAAGCCCTATGCAGGGCCCGATCCCAGGACCCTGGGATCATGACCTGAGCTGAAGGCAGACACTTAGCACCTGAGCCACCCAGGCATCCCTAATGGTCTTTTCTTAAACTTGGGGAAAATTACGTTAAAGCTTATTATATCAAACAATAAATGTTCAAAAACTGAGAAAATTATGAAGAGGAATTATCTCACTAGGTATTAATGCATACCGTAAAGCCACTGTAATAGAAATGGTATGGATTTAGCATAAGAATATACAGGTATATCCGTGGAACAGATATAGATAAATCTTGGCACGTATGAGCATTTGATGTATAATAGAGGGATCTCCAACTCTGGGAAAGAACAATTTTATTTAATAAATGGTATAGGTAAGACTGGCTCTCCTTTAATAAGAAAAAGAAGTTGATCCTACCTCACACCATAGACAAAAGTAAATTTCCATTGTACTAAAAACTTTAGAAATAAAACAAAATAAAAATTAAAAAACAAAACAATATGAACTTTAGAATTTGCAGATCATCTTTATAACCTAGGGGTTGTAGAGATCAAATAAAGTAAGGACAGAAAACTCAGACGCTTTAGAAGAAAAAACTGTGGAAAGAACCAAAATGCCCTTCAACAGATGAGTGGATAAGAAAGATGTGGTCCATCTATACAATGGAATATTATGCCTCCATCAGAAAGGATGAATACCCAACTTTTGTATCAACATGGACAGGACTAGAAGAGATTATGCAGAGTGAAATAAGTCAAGCGGAGAGAGGCAATTATCTTATGGTCTCACTTACGTGTGGAGTATAAAGAAAATCATGGAGGGCATCGGGAGAAGGAAGGGAAGGGTGCATGGGGGGAAATCGGAGGGGATGATGAACCAGGAGAGACTGTGGACTCTGAGCAACAAATTGAGGGTTTTGGAGGGGAGGGGGTTGTGGGGGTGGGCGAGCCTGGTGGTGGGTATTGAGAAGGGCACGTGCTGCATGGAGCACTGGGTGTGGTGCATGAACAATCAATCTTGTAACACTGAAAAATTAAACATATTTGGGGAAAAAAGAAAAGAAAAAAATACTGTTTGACTACAAAAGAATTAGTAGCATTTTTTATTCTTTGTATCTTTTAGAGATGTTGAAACAGAGTCAAAGAAAAATTATGAATAGAGATTTTAAGTACATATGGCAGAGCATTGATAATATAATAGATAAAATGTCTTACAAGTTGAAACACCAAAACAACCCATAAAGATGGAAACTAAGTGTGAATATGCATTTTTAAAGGAGCAAACCCAAATGGCCAGTATGTACCAAAAAAATGACCAATTCAGTTAGTCTTTGGGTTTTGCGGCCTATACAATGTTTAAAAAAAATTATTGCCAGGATTTAGTGTCCAAGAGACCAACAAAAAGAATTCCAGTTTTCCCCTCCCTCCCATTCATCAGAAAGCTGACAACACTCAATGTGTACCCCCACGGAGCAGGCTCCGCTGCGTGGTTTGCACGGTCCAGTGCACAAGGACGGTGTAGGGCCCCGGTGCAAAATACAGGCAGAGAGTACCATGAAAGCATTCAGATGTGCAACTTTGTTCTTCCTTCTGCTGTACCTCTCTGGACCTTTGATGGTGCTTTTCATTTGCTATGTTGTGTTCCCCTGGGGTGCAGAGCCTCCCGTGGGGCTAGGGTAGACCCTCCCAGGCACAGGGAGCTCTGCGTGGAGACTCGATAAGCCCGGCTCCCTTGCTGCAGGGTCCTCTCTGCTACAGCCTGGGTATGCATGGTGTCCCAGCCAGGCTAGGAAAGCCAGTCTCCCCTTCCCTTGACCACTGTGGACAGTGCCCTCCCCAACCCATGGGATGGCTGTCTCCACGCTGGGTTACACTTGATTCCCGGATTGAGGGTGTGGGAGAGGCTCCCCTGCATTGACTCACCTGCTGAATGCATCATGATGCTGCCAGCTCAGGGCGGGTGAGGTCCGTGTCTGTGCCTCCGACCTTCCTGGTGCGTAAACCGAAGGTGGAGAGTGAAGGTGAATGTGGAAGAGGAAGAACGTTGGATGATCCCCTTCTCCCACTGACTCGGCTTGGTTGCCACCCAGGGGAAGAGTAGCAATGGTCGTCCTGGCAGGGGTGGGGAGAGAGAGCCCAGGTTAGCCCCGGGAAGTTGGAGGAGGTGGGTGGGGAGTAGAGGGCCAGGAACTCTCCTGGGGAGGCGGTAAAAGACATCCACCAGTGAGCTGAGGGTTCAGGTTTCCAGGGCCAGCTCCCTTGTCCCATCAGACTTGATTACAAAACACAAATTCAAAACTAGGATAATAAAACAATTATATTAAGAGCATCACAGCCCAGATAGGGGGCCCTTCTGAGCTTAGAGCCCTGTGCGCCTGGACTGGTTGCTTGTGCATGAGGCCGCCCTGTCACTCACAACCCTTGACCAGAGCTGGAGAAGCCGCAGTGCTCACTGCCACATCTACCTCCCTTGCTGTTCCCCCGACCAGGCTTCTAGGGGAGTCTGCATTTGCCAGCCCTGGGTTCACCCTTTACTAGGCCAGGACAGTCTTCTATCTTTGAATCTTCAGAGTCTGGCCAAGCACTGGCACGTGTATGATAGGCTGCCCAGCAAAGTCTCCTGTATTTAATTGATCGTCTTCATGGAAGTTTCCAGCTTTTCCTCTCTCTCACCAGTGGGTGGGAATTCCTCCTTCCCAGAGCTGCCTAGCTGGGCACTGCTCCGAGTTAGCCTGAGAAGCATTCGGGGGTCCTCCTTCCTAAGGGTCTGGGAGCCAGGGAAATCGCCAGTTCCTACTGCCAGAAGGCTGTGGTTATGGTTCTCATCACCAAAATATACAGAGGGCTGGGAGGAACCTTAGCAATGTGTTCCCATGGTCATTTGTTTTTATAAAACGTACAAAAGTCAGATGTGTTTGCAGGAATTGATTAAGAGCTGCCTTCTCAGCCTTCTCTTTGTCTCACTTCCCTTCTGGTTAGGTGGCACTGGAATCGGTGTGGCATATTTGGAGTCTGGCTCGGGGACATTGAACTGGGCAAACATTGAGATTTCAGGAGGGTCCTAGTCTGTCCGGGATGCTAGGACAACATACCATAGACTAGGATTTCAACATAGGAATTTGAGGGGGGGAGTCACAAACATTCAGTCCGTAACAATGGGATATATTTATGTGCTTTGCAGACACTTCTCTGTATAGTCAATCTATTGGTAGCTGGCTGTCACAGGCTAGGAAGTAGTGCGGTTTAAACCGACGTTCATCGGACTCCAGTGATCTAAAAACTACCCTCTGTTGCTTTTCATAGTTTAGTGACCCATCAGCTTCTTAACTTAAGGTTAAGATGGTCCGTGCTCAGCCACTTGCCAGCACTTGACACCGTATTGCACCTCCTACGAGTCTCTGGACTTCTTGTATACATGCTGTCGGCTTGTCCGTGAGCTCTGGACTCTGTGCATTGGCAGCCTGTGCTCTACTCTATGCTGCTTCCTCGACTGACGTGACCTTGGCCAACTGCACCTACAGAGGTCCTTTGTCATTCCTGGTTGATTGAACCTGAGCATAGATATCAGTGAAGAGAACAGAAAAGTCGTAATTGTCGCTAAAGGATACCCAAGACAAACTGGCTATCAAGTGATGTCAGGTTTTTGTTTTTTTTTTTTTTAATTTTAGCAATTAGTTACTGTGAAGAAAACTTGGAATGCTCTAAAACCATACAGCTCTCATCTGACAGAAACTCAATACAGATTTTCTGAAATTTGACAGTAATTTTAGCAATTTGCTTGTCATTACCAGGAGAGAATTGTGAAGGTGAAAGCAACTTTTATAAACTATCAATAGTAAAAATTTTAAAATAAAAATAACAATCAATGTATCAGAGGATAGACTAAATTATTTTTCCATTTTGTGTATAGAAAATGATAATACAAAAGTGTGTAATAAAAAGGCAAAGAGGACACTGCAAAAAAAATTGGGAATAAATATTATAGAGTTCTGTTAGGTGGCTAATTAATACAAAACAGTATGTTATTTTTCTGGATTATTTTTATTGAGGTATAATTGACACAATGTTATATTAGTTTCAAGTGTATGACATAATGATTCAATATTTGCATACATTGCAGAATGATCACAACAATGTCTAGTTAACATCCGTCATCACACATAGTTACACAATTTTTTTTTCTCATATTTAAAATCTTCTGTCTTACTAACTTTCAAATAATATGGTATTGTTAACTGTAGTTAATACTTATATAGTCATCTGATCTTGGACTCTGTTTTCAATTCTCTTTAGGATTTGACTGACTATATATACACAGATATATACACACACACACACACACACACACAAATATGTATATATTACAGTCAATATTATATAACATTTAAGTTATATTTATATACTCTATACTATATGTAAGTATATATAATATATTTTATATATATGTGTGTGTGTGTGTGTGTGTGTGTATATATATATAGTCAGTAGTATATATTATATACTATAGTCAGTTGTCCCCACTCTGGCTATCATCAGTCTGTTCTCTGTATCTGTGAGCTTGGGGTTTTTTGTTCGTTTTTTTGGATTCCACGTTTTTGTGCCATCATGTGGTATCTGTCTTTCTCTGACTTACTGTACTTAGCATAATGGCCTCAAGTGTACAGTTGACATTTGAACACCATGAGGTTTAGGGACATCATACCCCCACATAGGAAAAAAATGCACATATAACTTTTGACTCTCCAAAAACCAAACTACTAATAGCCTACTGTTGACCAGAAGCCTTACCAATAATATAAACAGTTGATTAACACACATTTTTTATATTATATGCATTATATACTGTATTCATATAATAAAGTAAGCTAGAGAAAAGAAAATGTTATTAGGAAAATCATAAGGAAGAGAAAAATAGAATTATAATACTGTACTGTAAAAAAACCACATATAAATAGACCCGCACAGTACAAACCCATGTTGTTCAAGGGTTGGCTATGTACATACGACAATTGCTTTATCCATTCATCTATGGATGGACACTTGGATTATTTCCATATCTTGGCTATTATAAACAATACTGCAGTGAGCATGAGGCTACATAGAACTTTTCAAATTCATGTTTTTGTTGTCTTTGGATAGATACTCAGAAGTGGGAATTGCTACATCATGTGATAGTTCTATTTTTAAAGTTTTGAAGAAACTCAATACTACTTTTCATAGTGGCTTCACCAATTTACATTCCCACCAACAGTGCGCAAGTTTCCCTTTCCCCCACATCCTTAACAACACTTGTTATTTCTTGTCTTTTTGAATAATTGCCATTTTAACAAGTCTCCGGTGCTGCCTTACTGTAGTTTTAGTTTGCATTTCCTTGATGATGAGGGATGTTGAGCATCTTTTCATATGTCTGTTGTCCATCTGGATGTCTTTTTGGAGAATGTCTGCTCAGATCCTCTGCCCATTTTTAATTTGGATTGTGTGGGTTTTTACTATTGAGTTTTATGAGTTCTGGAATTTTTGATGTTTATGTATTTGTCAGCATTTGTAATTTGTCAGCATTAAAAAAAAATTCTAATATTTGCCACCTACAAAGAAGGTAGTGAAAAGCTAGGATTGTTGAACCAGCCTCCATGCAAACAAGGGACATATGGCCAGAGATTCTTTTTCCGTCAAACCGCCCAAGCCTCACATTAAGTTAGTCATGAAACATTTTCCATAAAACAAGTTTTCTGGTAAAGCGGGACTGTTGAGACCCTGGAAGAACTACTCTCCTCGCATTCAGGTCAAACTGGCGACATAGCCTTCCTGACCCACAGCAGCGGTCGGTACACCTCTTTGTGAATCTCCTCTCTCTGGATTTGCTAGTTCTGACCTCCTAGGTTCACTCTTTGGAAGGAAACCCATTGGGATGGACAGAATTTTACGAAGTGACTCTAGCGTAGCGTGCTTCCTTCACATCTTTCCTGGTCAAAATGAGGTATAGAGGTAGCCTAGAATCATTCTGAGCTTGGTTTCAACACCAGTGTGTTCTGAACCGTCACTGGGTCACTTCTTCCTTCTGTGTGCAAGGAGAAGGACAAGTGGTAGTTAAGCTTGAGCCCCCTGCTCCACAGTCCGATCCCTATCTACCTGTCAGCTCTTCAGCACCCCCTCTGCAGCCTTGAGCCCCCTTGGAACACTCTGTGTTCTCCAGATACACCGTAGGCTTCCTCTCACAAAAGAAATTAAATCTAGTTTCTTAGGAGAAGGTAAATCTTTTCCCAATATTTACGACCCGGCAGAGTCTGATGCCTGCATTAGCGTATGCTGTCTCATCTTCGAAGAGATGTTTTCTCCACCTCCTTACCTCCAATATCCAATATTTACAAAATCCTCTTAGTTTTTCCTCCTAAATAGCATGTAAGTTTGCCTCCTTCTCCCTACCCCTTCTACTACCACTGGTTCCAGCCACCCTCACCTCTCATCTAGGCCATTGCTGAAAGCTCTAAGCTTGTTTCTTTGCCTCTAGACTGTTCTCTACCCCTTTACAGAGACAGCAGCTGTCTAACGTTCTTTATGGTATACCCCAGCACTCATAGGATAGATCCTGGTATCCTTAACCTGGCACACAAGGTACCCTAAGATCTGGCCTTGGTTTACCTTTCCAGGTTTATATTCTGTTATTTGAAGCACAAACCACCTGTCTCTCACGTGGGTTTTTCCCCTTTCTCAATGACTGATTTCACTCATCCTTTGAGATCGTGTCCAGACTTCATTTCCTGAAAGCCTTCCCCTTGTGCCCCTCTGCCCTCAGCCCAGCAGTGCCTTCTGCTCTGGGTCTTTCCCTGGGCCCATGTGTGTGTCTGTCTCTCGTACCACTGATCACAATTACTGTGGCTGTGTATCTTCCTCTCCTAATAAATAGCAAACTCCTCAAGGGCAGGGACTATGCCTTTACCTTCTGTATCCAGGGCACATTGTGGAAATATTCAGGTCAGGGCACTAATTCAGAAATACCCAGGGAACTATTGATCGGGACACGTTCAACCTTTGGAAGACGTTCCCCAGAATATGTATATACATATATATATATATATATGTGTATATATATATGTGTGTGTGTGTGTATATATATATATTTGGTAAGTGGCTTATTTCATGGAAGATATAAGTTGAGATTACTATTTTTAGAAAAACTTACATATATTTTTTAAAAGCCAAAAAAACTGTTTTAAAAACAAGTTTACCTGGATCTGTCTCAGCCTCAGGCACATGCTGGCTGAAACACTGTGGTGTTGTGAAGTCTTTCACCTTCTCTAAGATGTCTGGAAAATTCTCTGAGTAGGCTAAGTGCAAGAAAAAATTTACAAGTAGAGATGGAGTATGACGCTTCAGCCTCCTTAGCAGTGTGGTGGAAGGAAGGGCAGTGACCCCATAGAGGGCCTGAGAAAGACACGTCTTGCCAGGAGGCAGCTTTCTTCTGCCTGGGAAGCCTTAGTGATTGTCAACCTTCCAAGGAGGATGACTCTGTAGGGGAGGGCGGAATCATGTCGTATTCCTAGAATAGGATAGAAGAAGTCCCTCTGTTGAGCAAAAGTCCCTGTACTGAGATGAAGCGCTCTGTTGGCACAGGACAGAATGTCCCAGCACAAGGATAGCTGTGTTGAATCTCTGGTTATGAAAGGGAGGGGCGCCTGGTTCTCACCTCCAACACCAGGGAAAAGGATGCCATGACAGCCTTATCAGTCTGAGATTCCACACCACAAGCTTTCGTTGCTAGCGATCAGTCTGAGGATTTTTCTGGTGAGCTAACCGAGAACGTCCGAGGCCAGCTAGCCAGGAACAGAAGGCTGCTCCCGCAATGCAGGCTGCCCTGCTGAGGGGATGCCAGCTGTTGCCACCTCGTCAGTGCCCGGGAGGCATCCAGCATGATTCACTGGGCCTATTTGAGGTAGATGACCTGGGCCCGTGTTTCATAAGGACCTTTGTGGGCAGTTTTCCTCACTGATCCCTCTCCTTGTAGCCGTAGCCTACAAAGTCAAAGCCACGGCTTCTGCTGGGATTTCCATGGGAAAGCGTCCCCCTTTCCCTTTGCTGTCCTTTCAGTCTCCCACACCCTAGGGCTTTGACTGTTTTTTATAAACATTGAGCCAGCGGCTTGCAAGGTCAAGAACTTGCAAGAACTCCAAGGTCAGCGCCTGCAGAACCTGTCACCCCCTGCAGCTGTGGGTCTGGGATACACGTGAGGCCCCAGGGCAGTCAGCCTGTTGAGTGGAGACAGCGTGCTTCCCGCCAGGATGAGAGTCACCAGCCTCCCCTGGGTTGCCTGAGCTATCTTGGTTTTAGCACCGAAAGACACACATCCCGGCACTCTCCTGAGTCTCGAGGCAAATGGGGACAGATGGTTGTCCTGCTCCCAAGCCTCCTGGTCGATGTGCCTTCCTGTCCTGAGCCATTGAGCCAAGCTTTACCTTTAAGGTACAGTAGCTTAATGGAACTGGAAGTGTTTTCCTCTTTACACTGGCTTCGAGAAATTTCCGAGCCTAGTTTGTGACCTTTCCCTAACAAACATACAGGAGGCACCGTCCTAATAACGTAGACCTGATCTGGCGCGTGGAGAACCATTAGCTAGTCTTTTAGCATCTGTTGCTACTTACAAAAACATTGGAAAAGCGTGTTAGAGCTAAAGAAAAACACCTAGCCCTCAAATTGCGCTCAAATTCTGAATATGCTTGACCGTTCATACTGTCACAGTGTAAGATGAGTCAGTCCAGCTGCGATCCCCGAACCATCACTGTTGGGTCTTCCAGGCACTGATTTCTTCCCAGTTGGAAGGCAGTTGCTTTCCATGCACAGGGAATTCGAAGTAGACAGCCAGCTGTTTTGGTTTCCTGGATTGGGCCTCGTGAACCCAACCCCAGGCAGGCTCTGTGCGAACAAGGCTTGGTCTGAACGGCAGTTACCGTTCGTCTGGCTTCGGTGAGGTGTGAAGAAACCACGGCCACACTATGGGTTCTAGAATGGGAGCCTGCAATTCACTGTGGCTATTTATCATTCTTTGCCCTTGGCTGTTTTGATTCTCAGTCTGAAAGGGACTCCTGAGCTAATTAACCTCTTCCATTGGCCCAGGTACGGGAATCCAGACGGTATTTGGCAAAGGAATTCCCGCATTTCTCCTATGGTAGGATTTGGACACGGGATCAGTGAATCTTGGAAAAATCACTTTGAAAATGTAGCCCAGGTCTGTTTGCTAAAATCATTCCCTTTTTCTTTTCTTTTTTTTTTTTTTTTTAGGATTTTTTATTTGACAGAGAGAGAGAGATGACAAGTAGGCAGAGAGGCAGACAGAGAGGGGGAAGCAGGCTCCCCGCTGAGCAGAGAGCCCGATGTGGGGCTCGATCCCAGGACCCCAAGATCATGACCTGAGCCGAAAGCAGAGGCTTTAACCCACTGAGCCACCCAGGCACCCTAAGTCATTCCCTTTTTCATTTACCTTTGCAGACTTTCACTCTCTGACTCAGCCACATTCAGATAACAAATTCATCTTTGTGTCTGAAAAAACATGGACGGCAGCCACAGTACATTGTTATCTGAATTGTCCAAATGGTCCAAGGAAAAATTGAGGCTTATTTGACTGATTTCTCTGACATCCCAGACAGATTGTGATTCATTGGAAAAATGTTCCCTGTGGCTTTTAGAACGTTTCAAGCAACATGCACGCTAAAGAGGCCTTGGGTTATGAAGACTGGTTTCTAAATGATAAATAACGAGCCTTGTTGCGGAGCAAAAGTTTCATTTCGAAATCCGAAACCCCAACGAGCTCCAGGTCCAAGCAGAGCAAAGACCCTTAGCTGATTTCACCCAAATCTATCCCAGACCTTTGACCTTTATTATAAACCATAGTATTTAAGCCTTTGCCCCGCTCACAAAGCGAACTTTTGTTTCCCCATGAAACACTGTAGTTGTACAGAAAGACTTGGCTGAGACATCAGGTTTATGTCCAGCCAAGGATAAATGTGCTGGATCTGATGGATTCAATATGATTTGTGGTTTCTGTTTCTTGAGAAATTCCTGTGACAGCACCTGGAAAGCTCACCGAGCCATTACGCAGAGCAACGGAGCCAAACCAAAATCCCTCTTAGGGTCTGAGAATCCACGCTCCTGGTGGCTTGGGGCCAGTCTATGCTAAATAGGTGTAAATCCAATAACCCATGCCAGTACCCTGTTGGACGTGAACTTCTCAATCGAACTATGGGCCTTGGTCTTCTCCAGCAGTGGCCTGTGGGGTTTTGTGAGTCTTCTCCACAGATAGTGCCTGGGAAGTCATCTTAACTCCATGAGGGAAAGGCCAGAGAAGAGACACTCCATTTAACTTGCAAACATCCTGGCCAGTGTGAACAGGAATATTCTCCCCAAGTCCAGGCCTTTTTCTTTTAGGAAAGAAGAGAAATTAGATGTCTTGGGGTAGGATGTGGCACTCTGTGTGCACATGTGTGCACGCACACACACACACATAAACACACACTTTCCTGGGAGGCTGGGTAGAGAGGGAAAGGGAAAATTTCCCATGGACAAGTGCCCAGAATTATTCTTCCCGATGCAGAGCAACGATGAAGGGGATTGAACAGCTGGAAGTGGGGGAATAATTTGAGAAGTGGAGAGAAGCCACTGCCCACTTCTAAGGCAGAGTAGAGTCATAATAGCTTGGGATTATTGAAAGCTCTGTGCGAGAGTGGTTTTAATGGTGACATTTCACTACATCTTAGCACTCTAAAGTCTTAGCACCTTCCACGTTTCTTTCCAATCCACCTCTGAGCTACGACATTGTTTCAGGTTTCATCCCTGACGGGTTATGGGGTATTGTGATTCCGATTGTAGAAACAAGTAAATCAAGGTTCTGTGGATTTTCCTTGTTTTCTGGAGCACAGATCTCTATTCCACACTGTACACAGGGCAGTTTTGTCAGCATCTGTCCTGCATGGTGTCCAGTGTGATTTTCTTTTCTTTTCCTTCTTCCTCAGGAACATAGACCTAAAGCCATCCCTTACTGAGTACGGCTAGCAGATGAATATCTTGGAAGGCGATGAGTCCAGAGAAGCTTGGCTCCCAGGCAGGGAGTATATGACAAGGATGAATTCAGAATGCTGAGAGATTAGCAGTCCTGTGTGGAATTTTCCAACCCCTGAAGTTTCAAGCTGTCACACACACACACACACACACACACACACACACAGAGGAATATTATTCAGCCATAAAAAATGAGGAGATCCTACCATTTGTGACAACAAGGATAGACCTTGAAGGCATTATGCTATAAGTGAAATAAGTCAGACAGAAAAAGACAAATGCTGTATGATCTCACTTATATGGGGAATCTGAAACAAAGAAACAAACTCATAGAGCATGAGCTCAGACTTGTGGTTATCAGAGGCGGGGTGGGGGCGGGGCGATTGGAGGAAGTGGTGGAAAGGCACACTTCTAGTTACAGGTAAGCACGGGGGACGCCGTGTACGGAGTGCGCACCATGATGACTGTAGTGCCCATTGCTGTGTGACACACAGGGAAGTGGCTAAGAGTTCTCCTCATAAGCAGAAAAATGTTTTTCCTTTTTTCTTTCTTTTCTTTGTATTGTATCTCTCCGAGAAGATGGATGTTAGCTGAACCTATTACGGTGATCACAATATGTGTAAATCAAACCATTATGTTGTACAGCTTAAATTTATAGGGTAATGTAGGTCAATTATTTCTCAATGGAACTGGGGAAAAAAGCAAGATTTGCCTCCCACAGCCCTTTGTTTAGAGGGTATTAATCTAGCCGTGGTTCTACCCGCCAACCGTGCAAATGCCGGGAGCACATGAGAGTGGAGTCTAGACGAAGCTGAGTCACATGCCCTGGGTGGGTGTGGACAAGTCCCGCAGCTGTTACAGCTCAAGTAACAAACAGGGCAGTGTTGGAGGGCCAGCAGGCAGCCTTGGCCTTGGGCTCTGTCACTTGAGCCTTCTTGTCTCTCCTCCCTTTGATAGGAGCCCAGGAATGAGATGTAGAGGCCAAGAGGAAACCAGAGCCTCCAGAGTCCTTTTTTACAAACCATTGTCCACTTTATTTAAAACACAAGCAGGACATGCTCAGGGCATCCAGCCCCGGTCTGACATTACAATACAGATAGCTCTGTGCCAACAGCCCACCGATTTTCTAAAAAAAACCCAGGTATTAGAAAGTTTGCCATGACTTCTTTCTGGTTAGTCAGGATTATCATAAGAATTTTAAAGAGGACAGCCAAACACTTGTCTGGTCTGTCCTAAATAGGTGTGTTTTATATATATGTTTGTGTGTGTGTGTGTGTGTGTGTGTGTGTGTGTGTGTAGTGGCTGAATTAAAGCAGAATCTGTCACCTCAGACCACCTGAATCCCAAACAGCATGAGATCAAGAAGTTGGAAATGAGCAGAACCAAGGGGTTCATCCTGCTTTGGAAGAGCACATGCAACATGTTAAGTTGAAGACTGTGCAAAAATATGCATTAATTTGATATAAAATCCTGGCAGTTTTTCTTAATAAGATACCATGGCAACAATGGGTCTCAGATCCAGTAACCCCTGATCTCTGTAAAGCAACCATTGTCTTCCAGGTATTTTACTAACCTACACCCTAAAAGTCTTCCCTCTGTGTACATTTTTAAGCTGACATCTACATTTTTTTCTTCATTAAGTTTAAATAGCTGCAAAAGATAGAATTTCCAGCATAATGCAAATATTGGTATTTTAAAATAAAAAGATTACATCACTCTTTCAAATATAATCTAATGGAAGGTAAACGCTATAGTAATTTCATGTCCGGTATCATCCATTTAAAAATATAGCAACATTCTCTTCTTCAGTCATTGGAAATGTATTATCTTTAAATTGCATTTCCATTCCCTCTTCCACATGGGATTTTATTCCAAGAATATATATGTTTATTATTGAAAATCTTTTTTTTTTAAAGATTTTTTATTTATTTATTAGAGAGAGAGAGACTGAGAATGAGAGGGGAGAAGGTCAAAGGGAGAAGCAGACTTCCCGCAGAGCCGGGAGTCCGATATGGGACCCGATCCTGGGACTCCGGGATCATGACCTGAGCCGAAGGCAGTCGCTTAACCAACCGAGCCACCCAGGTGCCCTATTATTGAAAATCTTTCATTGACTGTCCATCATACTTCTTTGCCACAGAAAATGTATAAAAATAGAAATTAAAAATATTTTTTCCAGATTTAGTTATTTTACTATCAGGCCACAAACACATACAATAAACTGTGATAAAATAATTATTAAATATAAAAAAATTTTGTTGGGAATATATCTTAATGGGATGGTTACAGGTATCATGATGCCTTGATGAGGGGATATCTTGCTGATACCAATACTTCTAATGATCCCGTGTTTGGTACCCTGCCGTAGTAGATGGACCCTGCGATGGTCTCCACTTATACCCACCTCTCGGTGTCCACACGCTGTGTCATCCCCTCCCTAAATGTGGGAAGAATCTGTGCCTTGCTTCTAGCCCACAAAACATGGCAAGGGTGAATAGGACATCACTCTTGTGATTGTTATATAAGCTCGTAACTTCCGTCTTCCTAGCAGATGCTCTTGACTCTCTCCCTTGCTGGCTTTGATGAAGTAAAGCCACCTTGTGAGGAAGCCCGTGTGGCTAGGAACTTTCCTGAAGCTGCCAGCCAGCTGGGAGCCGAGGCCCTCATTGCGACAACCTACAAGGAACCCAATCCTGACCAGAACCACATGAGTTTGGAAGCAGATCCTTCCCAGGTTGAGCCTCTAATGAGACCCTAACCCCGAGAGACCCTTCAGTGCAGTCTCAAGAGAGACCCTGCAGCAGAGGACCCAGCCAAACCACACCCAGACTCCTGACCCACAGACGCCAGAAAATCATAAATGTGTGTTGTGTTAAGCCACTAAGTTCAGAGTGATTGTTCATGCAGCAGTAAGTGATAGATACAACCCAGACTAGCACAGTAGTAATAGTTGAGCTGAGGGAAGGGCATCGCTTTCTCTTATCAAGTGGGAGAAGGGTGTTTGTGACAGGGAGGTGGACGATAGAAGTGGCTTGATGTTTCCACCAAGAAAGGAGTATGTTTGGAGGTTGAGAATCTGGAAATTGATTCCCTTAACTCTCTAGTGTCCATATATGCTTTGGAAAATCTCTGAATCCCCAGAGGTTGGTGGTTGGCTTAGTTTAAAGTAGATTATACAGCTTGAGTTATTTTGCAATATTATGATTATAAGAAAATAGATATCATTTAGATACCAAATATCTATTTCTCATATATATTTGGGCTTTGGTCTTTGTGCATGGTTCCTGACTCACAGGAATTAGAACTTCCTAAGTGATGAGAGTTTAAAGGTGTCTATTGTGCTATGAGATGATTTTGGAAAGCACCTAAGGATGGGACTGTTTGCAAATGGAGACAACCATACGATTAGAGGGTTGGAGCTTTCAGTCCCACCCTGTGCCCTCCTTAGAGGAGTGAAGGGCAGGAGAATGGTCAGTAATTTAACCAATTATGCCTATGTAATAAAGCTCCCTTAAAAACACAGAAGGAGAGGGTTTGGGAGCTTCTGGGTTAGTGAACAGGGGAGATGCAGAGAGATTGGGGTGCTCAGAGAGGGTGTCGAAGGTCTGCACCCCTTCCCCCATACCTTGCCCTGTGTGTCTCCTCTGCCTGGCTGTTTTCAGTTCTATCCTTTTATAAGAAACTGGTCATCTAGTAAGTCAGATGGTTCTCTGAGTTCTGTGAGCTGCTCTAGCAAATTCAGTGAACCTAAGCAGAAGGTTACTGGCCCCTCTGACCGATAGCTGCTCCATCAGAAGCCCGGGTGGTAGCCTGAGCTTACCTCTGGTGTCTGAGGCCAGCTGGGCAGGCTGGTAGGAAGGAACCCTTACTCTGTGATAGCTGATGCTACCTCTGGGTAGACAGCATCAGAATCAAGTTTAGTTGTAGGACATCCAGCTGGTGTCGGAGAATTGCTCCATGGAGGAATTCTCCATGGTGGAAACCCCACCCCCACATTGGAACTGGGTCCCAGAACACCAAAGACATGCGGAAAGGATGATGTATAATGGTAGCTACCACGCAGAAGTAATTCAGCGACACCACTTTGATATTAAAGTCTCCCTCAGCCTCTCCTTTCTCTGAGCTTCTGGGAAGGACTCACAGAAATGTCCAGGCGTGGAGCCTAGTGGGTCTACCACCTTGGACCCCTCTCCTGTTGTCCTTGCTAGCTGCTGCTAGAACTGGAAATGAGCAGCTGCTGGGGCAGCAACCTGGGCGTGAACATGATTACCCGGGCATGTTTGGTAAGAGGGAAAACACTTGCTTCAAATTGGAAACTTTTCTTTTGAATGCCCAGGGACTTCTGGCATGATCCCGCTGAAGTTACATCCAGTGGATCTATTTCTCTTCATCTTCCCCACACTGTGCCCCTTTGATCTGTAGGGAGCTGAGATCCTTTTCCCTCTTTCCCTGTGTGCGGGTCCCTCTTGTGCCATCACCCTCAGGGAAGGCAGAAGCTGCTCAGACAGTCAGTGCTGGGATCACTGGGCCCCCCAGGTGAGGCCGGGAAGGGCTCTGACTCCCGCAGAGCTGCAGGGGAATGGCCCACGGGCAGCCCATCGGGGACCCACACCCTCATAGGGGGATGCTCCTTGTCTTCATCCTTGCAAAATGGGGCATCCTCTCTCACTTCGTGTGAAACAGTTGTCAAGCCAGCTGGTGGTGTCTTCTCACCTTGTTCTTCTGTCTCAGCAATGTACTTTATAGGAGACCAACACATCCAAGGAAGGAAGGGATTCTAAAGGGGACAAAGCAGAATGATAACAGTCTTTGTATGATGCACACAATCTGGATAGCTTCAGAGTCCTTGCTGGAAGCACCCAAGAGACACTTCTCAGAAGTAACACACTCAGAAAAGGGACTGAGAGACTCGTTCCAACGACACTATCTCCCTAGATGTTACTGGTGTAAAGTGAGCTATTCATCTGAACACAGCTTTAGCTTGGGAAGCACACCAAAATGAGGGAGGGGAAGCAGCATGAGGGCACAGAAAGGACGATGGTTGTCGTCTCGGACACCATAAAGACATTCCTGAATATTTAGTGAGCGGCTACTATGTCCAAAATCTTCAGTCAGGCATCTTGGGAGGAAAAAGGAGATAAAGAAGACCATCTGTGTGCATGATAATATGCATGTTGCCCCCAACCGAGAGGATGCGTTCATTTCGGGGTGCAGTTACACGTTTTGCTCAGCAAGTATAACAATCCCAGTGTCACTGATGCCAGAGCTCTCCCTGCCCGTCAGACGGCGCAGGCGCTGCCAGGTCCCAGGTCTGCTGCTTTCCCAGCCCCCTTCCTGCCGTCTCGGGGCTGCGCCTGCCTCCACCCGCCGCCCTCAGCAGTGGGACGCCCTGTCCTCCTGTCTCATTTCCACCTTGCCATGTTGGAAGGGGGCCCCGCATTTAAGATTCTGATCAGAATTCCATGTGCATCACCTGACAGCATGACCGCAGACAAATTTCTTAGTTCTCTGTCTCATTTTCCCATTTTGTCAAATGAGGGCCGTCCCCGTCAGCTTGTTGGGAGGATTACAAGGAGGACTCATCAGCGCGGTGTCCCTACAGACAGAGATTTCCTTCCCTCTTCCCCGTGCTCCAGATCCCCTGAGCAGAATAGAGTGCTTTTCCCCCTCTTCCCACCCGAGGTTTTGAGACACAGGAAGAATTCCTTAATCTCGTGAAGACTTAATGAGCAAAAGGGCAGTCGTTATTTTTAAATTTTGGATCTCAATTTCATTTTCGCCCTGGCAGGGAGATTTATGCCATATCATATTTCCTCCTGCAGCCAGAGCTGCTTTTATTATGTCATCAATTATACATGGACGAACGTCTGTGTTCATGGGCTCCCCCAGCGATCTGCAAGGGGAGAAACGGCGTTCTTAAGCTGCGGCATATGGAGACTGGGACACATGCCGCTTGCTTGGCCCGACGACCTGAGAATGTTATAGATTTCCTGGCCCGTGCTCAAAACTGCCCGCAAAGCCAGCTGTACAGAGCCACGTTTGCCCTGAGAAAAAGGGATCCAGCCTCTGTCAGTTTGGGCGCTGGGGGGCAACTGTCCGATCCCTGGAAGATGGCTTCGAAAAGCGGGGGTGGCGATTTCCCGAAGAGACTGCAGCGGGCTGCCCAGAGAGCTAGGCCTGGGGGGTGGGGGCGGGGAGGCAGGAGGGAGGCAGATCCCCTCGTGGCCTCAATAACTCAAGCCGTAGTGAAGAGTAAGTCGAGCCCAGAGTGAGGTTGGCAGTTTCTGGAAATCATCGGTAAAACAGGACGCTTGGTTCCAGGGAAGAATGTTTCTGTCACTGCCTGGAACTCCTTGCGGAAATGCCGTGGCTCAGACGGAGTCCACAGATGCTCACGTCCTGGAGTCAGGGCTTCAGTTTTCCCCATCAGCCCGTGTTGCCGGTGAGGAGGGATGGGAGGGGCACCCGTGTGACAGCCGTGGGCTGCTCTCGGGAAAGATCAAAGACTTTTGAATGTGTTCATTTATTTTGTGACGACTGGAGACCCTCTCCCTCAGGAGGTATCTGAAGGACTATTCTGGAACATATTCTTGCCTTTGGGGGTGTTAAACTATTCTAGGATGTGTCTAGTCTAACATATGTCAGAGAAAACGAGCCCAGTGGGGTGCTGAGTGACTTGGAGTGGCTGCCAGTCCCGGGCAGGCATCCCGGGATCGGAATTCCTCGGGGTGGATCTAACCAGATTGCTTCTTCTTCTCCTGCTCTGCACTAATTAGTTGAGAAAACAAGGCAGACGCGAAAAGTTGAATTACAATACGGACCCAACAATGCCAGAGATGCCACAAGGCAATGGGTGACAGATCCCACATACAGGACAGGCCTCTGACAGGCCGGGGCATTTGAGGGGTAGGGAGGGTGCTGCGGGCTTAGTGGCCAGTGGAGCTCCGGGAGTCCAAAGGCGCTTGACAGAGCCAGCCAGGTCAGGGCCTCTGGCTAATCCCAGAGAGTCAGGCCTGTGGAAGGCCAGACGGACTTCTAAGGAAACATTTGAACAAAACAGGAACCAGGAAAATGGTTCAAGCCCAAACCCCAAGGATTTCAGCCCAAGACAGAGGAGGAGCCCAGGCTACTGGAAATGTGACTTCCTCCTGCACAACGGAGTTGTATCTTCCCCGAGGCCAGGCCGTCACCACACCGTGGACTCCGTCATGGCTGCGAGGCAAAACCAGGCTCACCTGAGTGTCGCGCTCAGGCTTGGAGTGGAAACCAAGGGACAACCCTGCAGCCTGTGGCAGGTGTGAGGGCTGCTCCTGGGTTCCAGTCATAGGTCCAGGGTTTATGAGAGACTGTGCTTCCGAGCTCCAGCTGGTACCCCCTCACCAACTCCAGCAGGCTTCTTGGTTCTCTGCTCAGCCCCGGCCGTCGGCGCACGGGTCAGCTCTGGTGCTGCCCCTGGTGCTTCTGCTGCCCGTGAACCCGAGCAAAGGAGAGCACGTGAGATGTTGGTAACACCTGCGGAGGGCTGGTGGAGGTGGCCAGAGCCAGGTGCCAGGACGTGGTGGAATATGCTTCCCCCAGAGAAATGCCTCGAAAGGGCTCTTTTGAGCCCAGGTATAAAATAATCATTGGGGTAGGTCTAGAGAATAAAATACTTTCTTCTCTTCCTCTTCTTCAAGTAGAATCTGTTTTTCTGTTTGCTTATAAACCCATTATTATGCACACCCACATGTTTCTTCTCAATTTCTTCTCGACTATGTTGGCCTTGTGAATATCATAGTACATTTTATTGGCCTTTGTAAGCATGGCGATAAATTAGACATTTAAAATATACATATCTCTGAATATAATTATTTGAGTTTTGGCTAACAGAGAGGTATCCCCAAGAGGAACATCAATTCCTTTTGTTGGAGAAAAGGCCAAAATTTTTATGAAAACAATGCTCGTTCCACATAGTGGTAGATGTAGGAGTACACACGAGAGGCGAGGCAGTACTTTTCCCATGCAGCTGAACTGAAAAACTAGATAAATATTTTGAACAGCTCATATGTCAAAGAGACATGTGCAGCCTCCTCTTATTAAAATAATAGTGGTATCGTGGTGCACCGATGTGGTGCTTTTATCTTCAAAGTAATGTGTGAATGTTCATGAATTGACTTGGGACAAAAGATCAGAAATTGGCAGGAAGTCCTAGTTCTGTGCTTTGGAGAAGAATGGATGGGACAGAGATCAAAGAAGTGTCCCTCCACACACACACCCCATGCTCTGTTATTGTGTCCTTTTGGAGCCTAAAAGGAAGCCTGTGATTTGGCCCTGGGAGGGGGAGCGGTTTCTTCTGGACCGTGGAAGCTGACAATTCAGTGGCAGGGAGAATGGTTGTATCCATTTTCACCAAGTCCCATTCCCTTGGCCCTGTCGGGTCATGGTCCTACAACCAGGGTGAGCCAGGAGATACCTCCCACACCAGGGTCCCAAGGACCTCCCCATACCTGAATGAGAAGAGAAGTTTCAGATCCTAGGATGGCCTGTAGATCATTTCAGTCTTTTGAGGCCACAGTCTGACCCCACAGTCTGATTCGATGTCATAATAGTGATACCGTTACTGAGCATGAGTAATGTACTAGGCCTGTGTCACTCTTGCTCTGGATCGTATCATATAATCTACACAATGGCTCTTTGAGATAGGCAGATGTCCCCCTTGTTATAGATGGAGATGATGGCACAGTTTCTGGAACTGTCACCAGATCTACTGCTATGTACAGGCAGTCGAGTTGAGATTCCCACTCAGGAAGTCGGCCTCCGGATCTCATGCCTTCAACCCTGTGTTGCCTCCACGTGGCAGAGAAAGGAAAAAAAGTAGTTTTTTAACTTCAGTATTCTGTAGGCAACACGCTTCTGTTAGAACCTCAACTGTAGGCTTGTATTCAATTGTTCTGCCATCCAGTGGATTTTTTAAAATGTTGTCAAGAAGGGCAAAAAGCCCAAGCAGCTTTGCGGCACACTGCATATCCAGGATCACTGGGAACTGAGCATCAGCCTTTTGATCTTAACCAGCTAGGTTAGGAAACAATAAAAAGGAAACTTTTTTTTTTTTTTTAATTGGGGAATGGAGAAAGACTTACGCCCGACTCAGCAACACGCCTTGTTTGCCTTACCGTTGTAATAACTGCTCAAGAGAGAGACTAAGTTGCTTACTTCTAGCTCCTAGGCTGCTCAGGGGTGGTTGTTCTAAAAAGGAAACTTTTAATGGGACTAGGGTGACGTCTCTTTGCAGACACTGTCTGTTTTGTCCTTCTCTGTCCTGAGCGGGCCACTTACTCCTTTGCTGTCCGGGGTGGTCCTGCCTGCTCCCTTGGCCTGACAGTTGTAGCTATCCTCTTCCTTCTACATGCATCTGTCACCCCTTCCCCACCTCTCTCTGAGCTGAATGATGCTCTCAGGTTCTCGGTCGCCCCGTGTCCTTGTGACTCTTTCCTTTCCATTAACCTAGCTGATGATGGCGCCTTGGATAAAGGGCCGAGGTCATCGGGTACATCGTGCCCTGATTTGTTTCCATGTGCCTTAATGAAGTATCTGCGGAGCACTCACTGTGTGCCAGGCCCTTTGCTAGGTGCTAGGGACATAGCTTGAAGAAGACAGTCACCGTCTTTGGAGCTGATGGTCAAATGGGAGCCAGGCATCTGACGGATGAACGAGCAATCATACATCAATGGAAATGAGCACTTCGGAGGAAAATTCTGGGGAGCTGAGTAAGCAGACTAAGGGGGTCCCATTCTCATCTGGGAATCAGGAAAAGTCCCCTTGAGGAAGTGATATTTGAGATGGATATTTGAGATGGGGGGAGTCACCAAGAGGAAAGAGGGATAGGGGTTGGAGAGGAGGCCAGAAAGAAGAAACTGCTGTGGGAAGGCCTGAGGCAGCAAGGAGCCAGTGAGTCAGGGGGCTTTAAAAGGGTGAGTTGGCCAAAACAGAGAGAGTGAGGAAGCAGCAGGAGACAGAGCAGAGAGCTGGCCGGGCCCTGCTGTGTTCTGTGGGTCACAGGGGCAGACCTGGGTTTTCATCCTAAGAGAAGCTACAAGTCATCAAAGAGGATAGGGTCTGACTTACATTCTTAGAAGACCATTGTGGCTTCTGTGTAGAAATCCACTGCACAGGGTAGGACTGGAGAAAGGGATGCCCACTTAGGACTCTGTTGTAATAGTCCAGGATGGGCTGGGATTAGGGGTGTCAGACGAGACAGAGGGAACTGGCTAGATGTACGTTTCTGTGGACCCAAGAGAGAGTCGTCACAGATATGCTCAGTCAGTAGTAAGTGTCCTACAAATCTCAACCCTCATCGTTCTTTTTATGGCCCATGTCTTTTGTTTGGAAGTATAGAGATCAATTAACATAGCATCATTAAGTAAAGGGAAACAACATTCTAGAACAAGAGCTAGCAAACCACAGCTCTCCTGTGGGTCCAAGCTGGCCCACTGCCTACTTTTGTGAATAAAGCTTTATTGGAACACAGCCACACACACCCCCTTCTTTCCATATTGTTTATGGCTGCTTTCACCCAGTGAGTTGAGTAGTTGTAACTAAGACTGCAGGGCTTACAAAGCTTAAAATACTTATTATTTTACAGAAAAGCTTGCTGATCCCCATTGTAGATCATGATGCTTCCTGTTGATGAAAGCTGAATTTCCTGACGTTTTCTCTCTGGCTTTGCCCATCCTGAGAGCTTCAGGGCTCCTTTCTCATTTCTGCCTTCAAGGTAAAGGCAATGGCTAATCTTCCTAGGCAAGAGAAGTGCTGTAAATAGATGGGTGCAGCCACTTGTATTCGATGTATTGCTGTGCTATAAGATTGATAAAACTAGAACATGAGGACCACTAGTCCTGGCATTTTATCTTTGATCGATACTCTGGATGAATATCCTTAGGATACTTTGACTAGCCCCTACAAAGTCTCAGTGGCTAGCGGGCACCGGCACTTGATTAGAGGGTCCCACCCATGGCTCTCAGAAGCTCCCAGCTGCCTGAGAGGTGAGCAACAGAGGCATACCCTTGTCTGTGTTTGTTGAGATGTCTTGACATCTTTGCTCCTATTAACAGCAGGCTGAATAGGTCAGGCTTGAAAGCATCTCTCAAAATAAAATAGTGGGATTGGCAGATACCAGGAATTTTAAAATGCTTATATTCAATAAGGCTTAAATAAGAAAAAAAAAATGCATCCAACCCCGGGATTATTTTAGTTGATTTCCCAAGAAGTAACAATGATCAACTCCTATAGGCAATGAGAACCTGTGAGAGGTAGACTCCTCAGCTTTATGTGCCCACAGAGAGGTCACCTGCGGAGAGCACAAGGTTTGGTGTGGATGATCTGGGCTTCAGCACTCACCAGCTGTGTGAATTTAGGCCGTTATCAGATCCCACCAAAATCTTAATTTCCTCATTTGTGAAACGAGGAAAATAACACTAACTTCATAGGGGTGTTCCAACAAATATTTATTGAATATCTCCTAGGTATTAGGGATTATCCTTGTTTCGAAGACTAGAATGGGAATAATCAGATGGAGTCCACTCTTACAGGGCTTATAGAACAAAAGAAGGCATGAGATGTGTCCAGCAGATACAAAGCGCTCCATAAATTTAGCTGGTATTGTCCCCCCAAAATTACCCATTTCACCAAATCATCACCTTAGACCTTCAGTAACCCAAGCTTTCAGGCTTGTGGCCATCTGAGAATTGTACACAAATCCAAAGTTGGACCATGGTCAGGAGAGTGAGGCCCTCATCTTAAGGGGCACCAAAAATCTCTAATTAATACAGCATCCAGAAAAATAAAAAATAAGGCAGAAGAATCCATGATGAACAGAATGTCACAACTTTAAATAAAAATAGAAGCATCATTACCAAATTTCCCTTTTGTCTCAGGGTCCAAGATAGCTTCACATAGAGTGGCCCAAAGTCATAGCCACAAATCCAAGTTCATTCACTCTGCTCTTGGGCGCACCCCACACAGTCCCAGGGCTCAGGCACGTTTCCTCTCTTCTCCCTGAAGCGTAACTGTTAGGGAAAATCCCAATTGCTAAACATACTTTTAGAAACTCCCTTTTTCCTCTCCTTCGGATGCATCAGAGTTGGAGTTTTCGCTGCTCTGTTTTGTTGATATAAACCAGAGAGCTTCCCATTGGTATTGGTAGAGCCTGAGAAAGTAAAAACACATAAATAATCAAAATGGCACCCTGTTGACTTAGACATGCAGCCTCAGAGGCCTGTGGGCCTGGGAGGATAGAGTCAGGCCACCGGAGTCCGGAATTCAGACTTCAAGCAGTAGATCCTCCTCTTCCCAGATCCCTGGGCCTCAGTGGGCCTCCT
>CM052807.1:22520948-22539241 GCA_028533885.1 Nasua narica | reverse complement strand
GTCTTCATCGTGAAGCATGTCAAGAAGTGCCCCCCATACAAGATCATCTCTTAAATACTCACAGCGAGATAACCCCTGTCACTCGTCCTCACAGGGTTGGTTCAGTCATTCAGTGCCTACAGTGTCTGGAGTGGAAAGGACTCCAGATTTTCAAATGCATAGGCCTTGCAGGTGCATCAGGCCACGTTACTTCAGGCCAGACAAGTTGGAATGTTTTTCTTCGGAGTTCCTAAGAAAGGAATGGCAGCAAACCCAAGAGAGAGACATTCAGGGGGCATTTAGGAAAGCTTCTCTGTCATGTGAGAGGCAAATGAAATGTATAATGATGAACAGAAGAAATTTCTTTTTTTTAGGACATTGGAGAAAATATTACATAGGTAGTTCATGAAAAACATCTCTACTATTAAGTGTTAAATCTAAAGACAGTACAGTTTCAAAAAATAAAAAGAAATTTTCAGATAGGAATTCCCAAACTGACCAAATAAGAATGTTTCTTTGCATTATCAGTTTCTCACATGACAGTATTCTTACTTTTTTGGTAAGAAAAAAGTAAGACTTTTTTAATAAAAAAATATCTTTTTTATTGGGGCAAAATATGCATAACATAAAGTATACCATATTAACCATGTTTAAGTGGCATTAAGTACATTCACATTGTTTTGCTCCCATGACTACTGTCCATCTCCAGAACTTTCTCATCCTCCCCAGTTGAAATTCTGTCTCCATTAGACACTAACTCCCCGTCTTCTTTTCCCCAGCCTCTGACACCACCATTCTACTTTGGGTCTCTATGAATTTGACCATTCTAGGTGCCTCAAGCAAGAGCAGTCATACAGTTTGTCTTTTTGTGACTTATTTTACTTCCCATAATGTCTTTGAGGTTCATCCATGTTGTAACAAATGCCAGAATTTCCTTCCTTTGAAAGGCTGCATAATATTCCACTGTGCGTACAGACCACATTTTGTATATCCATTCATCCATCGATGGAGAGTTTTTTTACTTTCTGCTATTTACGAACTACCTCAGGTAGAGAATAAACGAGGTATCCCTAAAGCACTTAGCACCGTGCTCAGAAGCCTCATGTGCTCAGCAGATAGACATTGACATTAGAATCTCTCCAGCAAGAAATGCGAATTCACAGGAGGACGTGTGGCCCCCTGGCCTAGCTGCTCAGCTGCTAGCCCGGGGGGGTCCCTATCCCGGGCTATGAGTCAGCAGGGGAGCTGATCGGATGTCACGCGTGCCCAGCTTGAGAAAGGAACGGAAAATGTGACTTAAGTGTTTGTCTAGAGAAAAACAGATACAATCTGGGTCATATGACTGGTGACGTTCACTTTTATGTTAAGAAGCTCTGACAACAACATTTTGAAATACCAGAAGTAATGACATCATGGTATATACTTATCCGGCTGACGTTTACACGGATACACCGAGCCCAGGTCCACTAACAGTGACTCCAAGGCTCTCGGTGTCCCTGTGGATGACCCAGCTCTCAAACTAGTGGTTTTTTCAAGCAACAGCTCCTGTCTTTATACGTGGAGAATAAAGGCTTTGAGGATGTCAGTGTTCAAAGTGCTCCATTTGGGAAGGAAACAGTTTGTTTTTGCTTTCGCCTTTGTTCCAAAATCTGCCTCATGGAGGCCCTAATGAGGAGTGCAATTTTTGTGGGACTGAAAGGGAGGTAGCAAGGAAGCAGAGGCCACTGAGGGGCTGGCCGTGAGCGCGCCCTGGCTAGGATGTACGTGTGCACCGGTGAAAGTCCGCAGCACTCTCTATGGACGTGTGACCCGAGTCTCTGTGAAACCTCCCAGGGGCCTCCCTTGATAGGAAATGAGGAGGAAGAGAAGCTGGCTGTCCCCACGCTGTGCCCAGCCTCCCCTTCCCGCCAAGACCAGCTTCTCTACCCTTTGGCTCGGGTTGCAGAGTGAATAGGATGCAGGTGTTGTTAGTCAGGGTCTGCTTACTAAGCAGAATGAAAGGGGAGAGGAAAAGTTCAACTCCACGTGTGCAAGAGAAGCGAATGGCTCCCGAGGGGAGAGAGGAAGCCCCGGCCAGCGTTCATGTAGGCAGAGCTGTGTGCTAGGTGGAGTAACTCATGAGTGCAAACTAGTGAGGCAGCAAGAGGGCAACAAACATCGTATCCGCATCAAATCAGCAACCCAAGGGAACAGGGAGAGACCAGAACCCTCTCCATCTCTGACAGGATTCCCAAAAGAGCGTGTAGAAGGCTATTTCCTCACTTCTCCCCCTAGAGATTATTTACTCACTCTTCAAAATGCTTCTTAAACTCTGGCTCCTCCGTGAAATCTCCCTGGGCCTGTCTGGACATCAAGTCGTATTATCTTCCCTATTCCAAGCCCATTTGCTTACGTGGACCTCTACTCCACAAGTCTAGAATCTTGCTCACTGCACTGAAATTCTGCTATCTCTCTGTCTCTGTCTCTCTTTCAGAAGGCAGTGGCCTGGGGACTAGCCATGTGAATGGCACACAGTCTGTAGTCAGTAGGTGTTTGTTGAACGACTGGATGGTAAATCGTCATATATATTCGCAAAGACCATGTGGAATTTCAGAACTGGGGCATGGGAAGGGGTAGGTCGTGAACCCACCAGCATCTGTCACTCATTCACAAGGATTAATGCAGCAGGTTAGCTCACTGTCACCTGGCACCAAACAGAGGCCTGGGAAAAATGGGGCAAAGCAGAAAGGAAGGACTTTGGATCTGGCCTGAGTTACCCAGGTCCAGAGGTGAATCTTAGCAGGAACCCTGGATGACCAGGGCCAAGTGCCCGCAATGACTCCTCCTCCGCAATGACTCCCTGATAACCCCAGCTTCCTTTTATCAGGCACTCTTCCAAGAGAACTTTTCTTTGGACCAACGTTCTTTGACAGGAATATGATGCAAGTCACAAAAGCAACCTCCTGTGTAATTTTAAATCTCCTCTTATCTCCATTCAAAAAGTAACAAGAAACGAGTAAACAAATTTAAACATATTTTATTTGACCTTGTGTTTCCAAAATTGTATTTTAACATGTGCTCGAACAAACATCATAACGGAGATCTGTTAAATTCTTTTTTTTTTTTTCATCCAAAGTCTTTGCAACCCAGTATGTTTTTGTACACAGAGCCCACCTCAGTGGGGACCAGCCATGTTGCAAGACCCTCGTGTGGCCGGGTGCCACCGAACCGGACAGAGGAGCTTCAGAGCAGAACCTATAGCAACACTGATTAGCCTTCAGGTCCTGGTTGGTCAAAAGAAGTGAGCCACAGGCCCGAAGAAATCATCCATCCTGGAATAATCAGTTGTTCTTCCGAAGAGCTTTTGGCTATGACAAGGGGTTCAGCTCATGCCTGATGATAGGCGAAGACAATAAGCACCAGAAGGAAGGAATTCTGGGCTTTCTTCAGTTCAGTCTAACAGATACTTATCACACATCTGCACTGGAAGAGGAGTTTTTTCAGGGTTTTTTTGTAGGTTTTGTTTGTTTGTTTGTTTGTTTGTTTTTGTTTTTATTCCTTACACATGCTATGTTCTGGACCCTGCTGATGTGGAAGCACAAGGAAATGACAGACACGGAGCCCTCGGGGAACTTTACAATGATTCGGTAATTTAAAAGTACTGGAACTATCTGTCCCCCTCCCCACATTCTCATAGAATCGCCTATCATTATGGAAGTAGAGAATTTTAAATTACAGAAAATAAGGACTAAAATGCAAGAGAAAAATGGTGTCAATTTTAAAAAAAGTCAGCGTATGGAAACTCCTGTTGTATTTCTACCTGCCAACCTTCTTTTCTGCGTAATTACCTAAAACACAGTACTCACTTGGCACATGTAGTCTTACACGTAGGCTTCCTACGTCTGTTTATGTCTTCTTTCTGTGAGCTCTGGGCTGTCTTGATGTAACTCTACCGGCGAGCCTGAACACTCTTGCCATCCGTTCCAGAAACTACTTTGCTGCCGTGATGTGTTTAGTAAGTGGTCCCTGCCCCACCTGACACTTGGCCAGGAACAACCTGACATAAGGCAGGGGTGATGACAGTCAGAGCTTGCACAATGCCTGGCTTCTTTCTGCTTGGCCACTGTGGCCTTGAAGAAATTCAGGGTGCTGGAGACTTGGCCATCGTCTCGACCTCTCAACCAGCTGATCATAAAAGGAAGCCTTTGACCAAATTTTACCCCGTACGGAGACATTTATTAAACACATATTTATTAGGGTGCATGCCCCAATGGTTTAGATAACTAATCTGAAAAATTGACAAAGGCAGTTCGTTGCCTGTTTAGATGTCACGTGTTCTCTTGCATGAAGAGCTTGCTCCAGAGAAGAGCACATTCTACGGACAGAATCTATGGGCATCAGGCAACAAAAATGTCCCTCAAAAAGTCCATCAGAAACAAGATCACTTGGGCCAAGCCTCAGAACCATCCTTAAGGGTATGGACCTCCCTCTTACAAGGTGAGGAGTATTTCTAAAATATTTTTTCCTATCTACATAGCTCACATATCTTGACCTCCTTTCATTTCACGAATGAAGGCTTATTGATAACATTTAGCATGCTGGTCGACAGTCCATTATTTTCAATATTAAAAACCCGATTTCTGGAGTTCATATGCTAAAGGAGAGCATGAACGGTTGATCAGGAAGAGATAACAAGAGCTTGGGGTGGCTACCTTTAGACTATGGCTTTATGTTCCCCCACTTTATTGAGGTATAATTGACCGATAAAATTATGTGTATTTAAGGTGTACAATGTGATGATTTCATATTTGTGTACATTATGAAATGATTCTTATAATCAAGTTCAGTAACGCACGCATCGGCTCACATTGTTGGGTATGTGTGCATGTGGTGAGGACACGTAAGATCTACTCTCCCAGCAAATTTCAAATATACAATACAGTATTGTGGACTGCAGTCAATAATTGCATGTCATACATTAGATCTCCAGACTTACTCATCTGATAACTCAAAGTCTGTCCCCTTTGCCAGCATCCCCCTAGTTTCCCTAGCCTCCACTCCCAGCCTCTGGCAACCACCATTCTAGTCTCTGTTTCCATGAGTTTGACTTCTTTAGACTCTACTTGTAAGGGTGATTATATGATATTTTCCTTCTCTGGCTTATTCACTTAGTAGAATGCCTTCCAGTTTCATCCATATGGTCACAAATGGCATGGTTCCCCTTTTTATGACTGGATAATATTCCATGGTGTATATATTCTACATCTTTGTTATTCGTTCATTGACAGACACCTGGGTTGTTTCGCTATCTTCGCTCTTGTTAATAATGCTTTAGTGAATGTGAGGGGGCCGCTGTCTCTTCGAGATACTGATTTCTTTTCGCTTGGGTAGATACCCAGAGGTGGAATTACTGGATAATATGGTGGTTCTGTTTTTAATATTTAAAGGAACCTCCATACTGTTTTGCACAGTGACTGCACCAATTTACATTCCCACAGGTCCGTTTTTCCTCACATCCTGGCCAACATTTATCTCCTGTCTGTTTGATACTAGCCTTCCTATTAGGTGTGAAGTGGTATCTCCTTGTGGTTTTGATTTGTCTTTCCCTGATGATGAGTGATATTGAGCACCTTTCCATTGAGCCTATTGACCATCCAAGTGTCTTCTTTGGAACTATATCCATTCAGGTCCTTTGCTTATTTTTAAATCAGATTATTTGTTTCTAATGTGTTAGATGATTGTACCTGCGTAGGCACCAGCCTTTCAACTAATGGGAACCGATTAGTCCGCACCATCTCTGCTGATGGATTTTGAGGTAAATTTAAGAACACACGCTATGTTAGGAAAGAAGGTCGGGAAACCACGAGGCAGCTGAGCTGGGGAGCGAAACCTGTCTGGCGGTCATGGAGTTCCTCTGTGAGGTGACTTACCAACAGAGACTTGAGGGAGGAGTAGGACTTGGCCACAGGAGAGAGGAGGACATGCTGGGGCGAGGAGGGCCAGAGGGGCCAGAAGTAGGACGTGGCAATTTAGTTGCCACAGAGCAGGGGGCAGAAGGAGCCTGCCTTGGAGGAACAAGGTTCCTGCCTTGGAGGAACAGCTTGCCCCCAAGACCCAGGACACAGGCACAGATTTCTATCTGTAAGAGAAGGCCTCAGTTATCCCGAGGGCTCAGTTTCATTTCAGGGGCCCAGCAGTCTCTCCCTGTTACCCGTGACTGTGAACAGTAAGTTTTGAAACACTTTTATATGGAATTTTGTACCTCTGCTTTGTTTTATGTGCTGAGCTTAAGTGCAAGAACATAAAATTTAAGCACTGAGCCACTTTTTAAACATTCGCTCACCACTCATCTCTGGCTTAAAAAAATGATGCCTTTCATCCCTGGAAAGAAATAGATTTTTGAAACTGAAATATTTCACATGCAAAAAAAAATTGCTTCTGAATCTGATATCTTTTTCTCAAAATTTTCAGCCGGATGGGGTGAGGGCTGTGTGGGGAGGAGGGTCTATAATTATCTGGAGGACTGGACTGCCTCCTAGTGAGGCAGAAGGAGCTTGGCCCACACAGTGGGCTGAAAGGGCTCCTCAGCCTCAGGGACCAATAATCAGATGTCAGAAATACACTCTGCTGTGTTTCAGCCTACTCGAGATACTACGATCTGCTAGTTCAATAGCCATTCATGTATCTTTTATTTTCCGAGTCAATAACACGTGGGGACAGATGAGAATCAAGAGAGGGACTGTGACACATTAAGAAAGCTGGTGATTTTCTTACTATATGAGAGGCAGCACCACACAAAGCCTTTCCTGAAGAGCAAGGAAGAGAACTGGCTTGTTAAGGCACAGGCTGCTGGGCCCCAGCCCCACAGCTGCTGATTCCCTGGTACTAGGCTGGGGCCCCAGAATTTGCATTTCTGACAAATTCCCAGGTGATGTCCAGCTGAAAGAGGATCCCTACTTGAATCCCTAAAGGAGCCTGAGGGCCAGCCCCTCAGGGCCAGCCCTCCCTGTCAGGCCTCAGAGCGAAGCTGTGACCTCGGTGTGTCAGAAGGACTCCCTGGAGTCATTTCCAGAACGTTCTCTGCCACTGCTCCCCCTCCAACCTCATTCTACCCACAGTTCAGAGAACACCCTTAGAGAACTGGAAGGAAGAAAGAAAGAAAAGGAAGGAAGGAAGGAAAAGAGAAAGCAAAAAGAAAAGAAACCATGAGCATCAACTAGCAGACCAATTTTCTTCTGTGATGACTCTTGGCTTCTTTTCGGTTGTTGCCATAACCATGTGGGTCTCCATTGGCAGATAAGCAGAAAAATGGTGATGGTGAGGGGATTGATGGCACAGAGATGGACATCCAGAGACCTGAGCCAAGCCTGGGAGATGGCAGTGGAGCCCACAGTCAGGATGGGGAGCCCAGGCAAAGCAAGGAAAGAAAAGCAGGCGAGCCTGGCAGGTGGATGGGGAGCTCTAGAATGCAAATGAATCATTCAGGGATTTTGCAACAGTGCGGATTCATTAGGGCTGGAGTGGCACCAGAGGGCCTTTGTGACAAGTTCCCAAGTGACTTTGACACTGCTGGTCATACTTTGAGTAGCAAGAGTCTAGATGGCATGAGTGGGAAGTCTTGGCATTAAACCCAGGGCACATATACAAAAAGGAATTGGAAATAGCATTTGCCAACTTCACCCCGGAAACTTCCTGTACTACTGGCCCAACACAGAGCACCGCAGGGGCGGGGGGTGGGGGGCGCAGTCAGGGTAGGGGAGGTGACCAAGCCTACAGGACAAAAGGTTGTGTGTGCAACAGGTTAATCCACCCAGAGGCAGAAGCTTGAATGAGAAAAGAAGGTCGATTCCATTGGCCATTAACTTACAGAATTATTTTAGGCAAATCTTTTATCTACACAATGTCTTTATCTAAAAATCAGAGAGAGCTGCTTGAAATGGGAGAATGCTTGCAAGTGGCTTTCAAAAATCCAAATGAGGAAACATTACCTTTCAGGTGACTGACTACTCTTGGGGCTGAATTGCAACATCAGAGAATCACAAGTCACAGACACCTTAAGAACCTCAAGACCAGAAACTCCCACATGGGCTGGTCATCCCAGTCATCTGGAATAATTTCATAAAAACCTGGATCCCATGACCCAAGCCCAAGAGAATTTGAATCTGCTAAAAGTGGCCCAGGTTATTAGTACATCCATTTCTGCTTTTCAAGTCCCATTTCAACATTGTATTTCAAGCCTGGCCAACCTCATTCCCAAACATTCCCAAGTTAATTTTTTCAGTTAACTTTTTTTTGAGCCAATATCGATACATTATTAAGGTCCATAGTTTACATTAGAGTTCACACTCTGTGTTGTACATTGTGTGGATTTTGACAAATGTATAATGCCATGTATCCACCATTCCATTATTGGATAGATTAGTTTCATAGCCTAAAAAAAGTCCTCTGTGCTCCATCTATTAAGCCCTCCCTCATCCCAAACCTGGCAACCACTGATCTTATGCAGTTTTGCCTTTCTCAGAATGTTATGCTATTGGAATCATACAGTTGGTAGACTTTTCAGATTGGCTTCTTTCACTTAATAATATACATTTAAGATTCCTCCATGTCTTTCCATGGCTTAATAGCTTACTTCTTTTTATTTAATTGCATGAATGCACTGTTTACCCATTCACCTCTCCGTGGAGTGCTTTCAAGTTTTGGCAATTATGAATTTGTGTGCAGATTTTTGTGTGGGTGGATACCCAGTGCATTAAAAATACCAATGAGTTGAAATACCACAGAGTGCCGTTGTTGGATTGTACAGTAAGAGTGTTTAGTTTTGTAAAAATCTGCCAAGCTGTCTTTCAAAGTGGCTGTACCATTTGGTATTCCACCAGCAATGAATGAGCATTCCTGTTGCTTGACTAGTACATTTCAAATGTTATTTTGATCTAGTCATTCACTTGTTCAAAATCTTCTACGGCGAAACAGCAAATGTTGGTGAGGATGTGGAGAAAAAGAAGCCTTGTGCACTTTTGGTGGAAATGCCAACTGGTGTAGCCACTGTGGAAAACAGTATGGAAGTTCCTCAAAAAATTAAAAATAGAACTACTCTATGATCCAGTCATTGCACTACTGAGTATTTACCCCAAGATACAACAACACTAATTCAAAAGGATATGTGCACCCCTATATTTATTGCAGCATTATTTACCATAGCCAAGATATGGAAGCAGCCCAAGTGTCCATCCGTAGATGAATGGATAAAGAAGATATGATAGATAGATATAGATATAGATATTATCTATAGAATACATATAGAAGTATCATTCAGCCATAAAAATGAATGAAATCTTGCCATTTGCCACGACATGGACTGAGCTAGAGAGCATTATGCTAAGCAAAGTAAGTCCATCAGAGAACGACAAATACCATATGATCTCATTCATACGTGGAATTTAAGAAACAAAACAAATGAGCAAAGGGGGGAAAAAGAAAGAGAGAGAAGCGATTAAACAGACTCTTAACTATAGAGAATAAACAGATGGTTACCAGAGGGAGGTAGGTGGGGGTATGGGTAGAGTAGGTGATGGGGATTAAAGAGTACACTTCTTTTTTTTTTTTTTTAAAGAGTACACTTCTGATGAAAATAATAACAATAAATCTTCCATGGCTACTTGCTACCTCTGTATAAAACCCTAGGATACTGGGGGGCGGAACCCCAACACAACATCTAGCTCAGTGTATTTTTGGTAACTTCCTCCTCCTGTTGCTTAGGCTCTAAAATCCCCCCCACCCCCAGTAACCCATTGGACTATTCCACTGGAGGTGGAAGTAAAAACCAAGCCTACGGAGAAAGACTGCCCTGGAGGCTCTGTGCATTTCTTCTTTCCGTCTTTCCTCACATTGCTTATTAACAGCTTTTTGTTGATCTGATGTTATCTAGCTTTCAAGACAAAGCAGAAGTATTACTTCCTCCCAGATGTCCCTAACTGCTCTCTCTTCCCTCCTCACAGCAATGACTGCTAGCATCTGCCATATTTGTGGTACCCCATTAAAAACTTCATGAGAGCTAGATTGTTAGGCTTAAGAACTTTCTCACAATTCAGGCTTGAACCAGTGAGTCAAACTCAAGTACGATTCCCACAAGTATGTGTGAAAGATAAACATTTGCATCAGCATTATTTATCTCTAAGGGAGCTACTTTGATAGTCCTCTTTGAGACTTCAGTACTAGTTTACACTCCTTAACCCCTGGGACTTCCAGAAAATTCCAGCATTATTGGAGAAGATGCTTGGCTCCTTTCAGGACATGTTTGTTTGATTGTACTTGTTAAGAAGCGATAGTTTTATGTTTATAATCAGTTCTGCTTCTTAATGATGCTCTCTTGCAATATTCTATGAATATTTCCTGATTAGAGGTAGGAAGAAGAAAAAAGAAAGAGGAAGTGAATAATTTTTTATTTATAAGCAAAAATACTAGGTGATTAAATAAATATGCATGAAAGGGAAAACATTAAACTATTTTAACACATTGAGAAACTTTCTTAACAAGTCGAAGGTACTTTTTGAATAAAACGTCATAAATTTTTATAATACTCAAGAACAACTGTTATCATCCCCATTTTCTAAGGTCTGGAGTTAAAACCATATTTCTGGATACCCCACAGACAATCAAGGTAGACTCCAGGCCTCACTTCCAAATCTGATGACTTCTGGGCTTACCACCAGGTTTGATATACTAACATGCATAATGGAAGCAGGCTCTGGTTGCCCTAGAGGGCCCAGCTCTCCTGATGGAGGGGGACATCACACGGGGAAGTGAGCTCTCCACCCCTTAGAAGACAGAGACTCACCATGGCTCTCTGCTGCTCCACAATTACTGAGTCTTCTTTGGGTGTCTAAGTCTCCTGTTTTATTCATGGCAAAAGGTAAACACTTCCGGAAAGCAGCTATGAAACTTGGTCAGCCTAGAATGAATTCATGATGGGTGAGTCTATGAAAAACTTTCCTACAGGAGGTTTTCTAGAGGGAAAAGAAATAGAGTCCCAGTGAGACAGTGGGAAAGACTGGAAGAAGAGGAGGCAAGACTCTGACTTTGTAATTATGGGAGCCCTTTACTGTGTGTGGATGACCGTCTGCATTACCTGTGATCTTCTCTGAATCATGCACGGGTTGGGGGTGGGGCTGTGGGAGGTGGAGCTGAGGGGTGGGGGTGGGGAGCAAAAAAGGCTGTGCCTTCAGAAACTGAGCATCTGGCAGACTGTATCCTACAGCCAGGTTGGAGTGATTTCTGCTTTACACAGCTTGACTAGCTGAGAGAATGTGGCTTTTTCAAATGCACCATTAAAATTAGTACATTGCTCATACCTGTACAGAGGCAAGTATTCTATAGCTCTTCTTTGAATGCATCAGCACATGTTTGTGGAGATACACAAGCATTTACCATTATTTCGATCTTCATAAATGGATCACACTATATGTATAGTAACAACGAACATTTTGGGGATATGACCATGCTAAGTCCTTAACAGGCATAACTTGTTTTAGTCTCCTGATGGCCCTGCAGATCTGTACCCCTATTATGGAAAGAGGAAGAAAAGGCACATAGAGAGTAAGTGGCTTGGCCAAGGTCATGTAGCTGGGAAGTGGCAGAGCGATGGTTTGAGCCCCAGGGGTCCGGTTGTAGAACTCTCACTTATGACCAAGTCAGGCCATCTCTCCTGTTGGTTGTATAACTTATTTTTTATTTAAAAATGTCTTTTGGGGTGCCTGGGTGGCTCAGTCAGTTTAGCATCCAACTTTTGGTTTCAGCTCACATCATGATCTCAGGGTCATGAGATTGAGCCCCGGATAGAGCTCTGCACTCAGCGGGGAATCTGCTTGAGATTCTCTCTCCTTCTGCTCCTCCCCCACTCACACATGTGTGAACGTGTATGCGTATGTGTGCTCTCTCTCTAAAATAAGTAAATAGATCTTTTAAAAAATGTCTTTTGTAAATATATTTCCATGTCAGTTCATCTCATCCTTTTAAATGGCTGCATGATGTATAAAATTCCATTTGTATGCTCTGTATTTTACTTAATCATTTCCTATTGATATTTAGATCGTTGCTTATTTTTCCTTTAGGATACTGCAATAAACGTCCTCTACCCATGTACGTGGGTCTGTATGCACACGTACACACTCCTAGACCTGATTGCTGGATTGGGACCTTGTGCATCCTAAAACCTGTAATCGATTACTGCCAGACTGCCTCTAATTTACACTCTCATCATCTGTGTGTGAGACACATCCATTGCCCCCCAAAAGAACTCTGAATATGGTCAATTGTAGAATTTTGGGTCAGCAGAGATATTTTAAGTCCTCATCGGGTTTTAGCCCCTTCCTTCAAAGAGAGGAGGAGGTCATGTGGGGGTTATAGAAGTCCAGGTACTTGAGCTTCTAGACCCACACTCCCAGCCCCTTTCCGCAGTGCTTACATCCCCACACATCACTTGCACCAAGAATAAATTGGAATTTTTTTTAACTCTCTGAATTTATTTAATTGGGTTAATTATTTAAATTGGGGGACTAAACACTTATAGTAAAGTATGTAAAATGCCCCCTGCTTAAGTGTGCAGCTTGATGTGTTTTACCCATGTAATTGACCTGTGGCCACCACCAAAGCGACACACAGGACATTTCAGCACCTCAGTCGCCCTCCATACTCCCTAGCTCTCTCCCCCAGTGTCCATTATTAGCTTGACTTCTGTCAGTATAAATTAGTTTGCCTATTTCTTCTTCTTCTTTTTTTAAGATTATTTATTTACTTGAGAGAGAGCGAGAGAGAGCACAAGCTGGGGTGGGGGGGGCTGCTGGTAAGAGCAGAGGGAGAGAGAGAAGCAGACTCTAGGATGTCAGGCTCCGGGCTCCATCCCAGGACCCTGGGATCATGACCTGAGCTGAAGGCAGACTCTTAACCGACTCAGCCACCCAGGTGCCCCACCTATTTCTTAACTTTATATAAATAGAATTGTAAAATACGTCCTCTCCATGTCTGGTTTTTATCATTTAATATTGTGTGTGAGATTTGTTCACGTTGTCACAGGACTAGGTTGCTTGTTCATCTTAATGGCTGTGTATATTTCATTGCACAGATATATAATAATTTAGTTATCCATTGGTGTTGTTTCAAGTTTGGGGCTACTCTTGCACATCTTTTGATCAATGTATTGGGCACAGACTGAAGAATGGAATTACTGGGTCATAGGGCTCCTGTATGTGGTTTTAATAGATCCTTCCAGCCAGTTTTCTAAGGTGGTTGCACCGATTTACGTGACCACAGGCAGAGGTGGTAGTCGGCATTGCAATGCATCTCACCAACGCTTTATACTGTCAGTCTTTCAAAAAAATTTGTACCGTTCTGGTAAGAGTGTATAGATACTACATTACAGTATTAATTTGCATTTCTTTAGTGACTAATGAGATTGAACACCTTTTCCTAAGTTGATGGCCATTTGAGTATTTTCCTCTGGTATGCATTCAGTGTTTTTGTAATATTTCTTTGGGTTATCTGCCTTTTTCTTACTGATTTGTGAGAATTCTTTATGTATTTTAAATCTGGGTTTTTTGTTGGGACATGAATTACATTCTCTTCCACAGTGTGGCTTGCCTCTTCACTTTCTTAGTGAAAGCTTTTAATGGACAGAAATTATTAATTTTAATATAGCCCAATTTTTTTATTTTTAAGACAGGTTTTGTGTGTGTGTGTGTGCATGCTTATGAACACTTTGCCTACCCAGTCATGAAGATATTCCTGCTGTATTACCTCGTAGAACTTTATGGTTTACCTGTCATACTAAATCTAAAATCCAACAGGAATTGGTTTTATTAATAAAGGGAGGGATAAAATTGATTTCTCCCTTACATGAATATCCAATACCCCCAGGCCCAATTGATTAGCTAGAACATTCTTTGCCACTGCACTGTCGTAAATCAAGTGTCCGTGTAAGTGATGATCTGTTTCTGGACCTCCCATTCTTTTTCTCTGCTTTGTTTTTTCTTCTTGGGCCAACACCACATTTTCTTAATTATGTAAATAAACTTGGTATTCAATAGTGTACACTTCCCAGCTTTGTCCCTCAAAATGGTCTTTGCTGTACTTGGCCCTTTGCACTTACATGTAAAATTTAGAACCAGCTAATTTCTACAGAAAATGGCTGGTGTCTTAAATGGAATTGCATTGAATCTACTGGTTCAGCTTGGGGATAATTGGGGAGAAAATTGTAGTCTTTATGATACCAATCTTTGTCTCAATACATGAACATAAGCTGTCCCTCCATTTATTTAGGTTTTCTTGAATTTCTCTCAGTATTTTGTAGTTGTTGGTGTAGAGATACTGAATACCTTAAGTTCCTAGATATTTGACTTTTTAATTCTCTTGTAAATCTCATTTTAAAGCCAATTTTATAATTGTTGCTATAAATACAATTGAGTTTTTAAAAAATTAAAATCCAGTAACCTTAAGAAATGTACTTATCTATCCTAATAGTTTAATCACTATGTTCAACATCATTTCTTATAAAAGTTATTTATCAATTTGTTTTTCTTGCCTTATTTATCAATTTGTTTTTCTTGCCTAGCACCTGCTAGGACCTCCAGTAACAGAATGAATAGAAGTGGTGAGAAAAGACTTCTTTGTTTCCCTCCTCGTATCAGAGGGAAACACATCAATATTTGACCATTGATTGGAGTGTTTGCTGGTGGCATTTTTAGAGTTAGCCATTAGCACATTAAGGAAGTTCTATTCCTAATTTTCTATTTATCACAGATGAGGAGTGAATTAAAGTACTCTATATTTACTTATTTTGTGTGCCCATTTTCTTCCCTAGAATGCAGCCCTTCTGAGAGCAGGGACTTTTTGTCTAGTTTGTTCTTTATTATTTCCACGGTGCCTAGAATAAATACCTAGAGTAACATTCATGAGATTGTGGGGTTAAAGGAGATACTGTATGTAAAGCTGCAGGCTTAACATCCAAAGCACAACAGGACCTCATGAATGGCAGCTTGTTGATTTAGTTTTCATCATTGTTCTGACTGTGTGATAGTGCCAGGTCACTTGTCTATAGCTCACATTCTGTCTAGGGGCATATCTGGGGCTGTCCACCATGATAGGCACCGAGAAGAATTGTGAAAAAAGGTGCCTGTTTTAGCTGCTCAGGCACTAGAAGCCTCCCCTCTTCCCCCCACCGCGACTGCCACCCAGAGCAGGGCTGAAGAGACTCCCACAGAGCACACAGGCGCTGTCCATTCGCATCTGGTATCTCATTACCCAAATGGGGCAGGACCAGTGGTCGGGTTCAGAGAACAGCTATGGCTCCAGTGAAGACAGCTGAGAGGCTGGTTTACAAGGCATGGCTGGAGCCAGGGCCACCGAGAGCAGAAGGTGCCACCAGGAGAGCAACTATTCCTGTGCTATGAGGCTAGCATGTGGAGGCTGCTTCTTGAGCCACTCCAGCATAAAAAGAAGGAGAGACACTTTGAGACCGCTGTTGCGGCATGTCCCTGACGACAAGCAGCAGATCAGGAGGGCTTCTTTGCAACAGGAGAGCAGGAGCCTGTGTCACTTAGAAAGCAAAAAACATTATTAGACAAGATAAAGCACGGTTAATTACTGTTGATGAAACTTCCGGAACCAGCCCAGGATGGATCTAGATGGGACATCTTTGGTCTCAGTGACACTAGTACATCAAGGAAACTGTGAAGGACCGATGATCTTGCTGTCGTTAGCCTATCTGGTCCAAAGGAGCCGCAATAGCAGTATGTGTAACTTTCTCAAATTAAAACTAAAGTAAACATGTGCAGGTCAGGGAAAGGGCTAGGGAGAGTTCTGGAAGGTTCATGTACAACTTCACCTGCCATTCTTCTCAAGCAACCTATGCCTTAGAGCAGGGGTTTTCAACCTCCGAACTCTAGATATTGGGGGCCAGAGAATTCGTTCCTCTGGGGGCTGTCTTGTGCCTTGTAAGAGGTTTAATGGCATTCTGCCTATATCCATCAGATGCCAGTAGCACCCCCTTCTCAATCCTAATAATCAAAAATATCTCTAAATATCGCCAGATGTGCCTCTGAGGGAAAAAAACCGCCTCTGATTGGGAACCAGTGCCCTAGAGAAAGTGAGCGTGAAAATCTGCTCTTTGTTCTACCTGGAACCCAAGCCCTTCTCAAACTGTATCTTGTCACACTAAACATGATTTATAGACATTTCTTCAGGGCCGCCTGGGTGACTCAGTCGGTTAAGCGTCTGCCTTCGGCTCAGATCATGATCCCAGGGTCCAGGGATCAAGCCCCGTGTGGGGCTCCCTGCTTAGTGGGGAGTCTGCTTCTCCCTCTCTCTCTGTCCCTCCCCTGCATTTGTTCTCTCTCTCTCACACACACTCTCTCTCAAATAAATAAAGTATTTTTTTTAAAAAAAATAACAACAACAGCAACAACAAAATGAAGACATTTCTTTGGGCTACCTGGCTGGGTCAGTTGGAAGAGCATGTGATCCTTGATCTCAGGGTCGTTAAGTTTGAGCTCCATGTTGTATGTAGATATATATATATATATATATATATATATCGAGAGATTATATATAGATTTATGTATTTTATATATAAAGAGATTTATATATTTATATATAGAGAGAGATTTATATATATATAAATATAAATAGATACACACAGAGAGAGAGAGAGAGAGAGAGAGACATTTCTTCTACTACATGACTTGTGAATGCAGCGCAAACACTTTAACTGGAATAGACAAAAAGCTCCCGTGGTGAGCTTATTGAGAGATGCTCTTGACTTGAAGAGGCACTACAAGACTCTTCAAGGAGTACTTTGACTTTACAGGATCCTCACTTTATGCTCTAACTTTAAACCCAAACCTCTAAGTAGGATATCATTCCATTGTAAGAACCCTCTGCTGCTCCTAAGATGACAAAAAAGATGGATGGAATTCCAGGCATTTTGAGAATAGAAGCATGCCAGTTGTGATTCTTGGGAAGACAGGCATGAACGGCCTCGCGAGGAGTGAACCCAGATGTAGGGGTTGTGGTCCATGAATCTCGCATGATGAGGGAGCACATTTGGGTAGAGGCTCTGCGCTTGTAACCAAGAGGCCCCAGATCAGTGCCTTAAGGAAGACAGATGCCCATTTCCCACTTATAATAGTCCCCACACTGCGAGACCAGCTCTGCAAAACGAATTAGAGCTTTGACCCCTACCGGCAAGGACCCAGATGCCTGTCTTATGACCCCGCCATCTCTGTTCTTGGCTACAAGACTGAAGCCAGATCACAAAATGCCGCTGAAAGGGAAAGAGGGTCCAGGGCAGCAAATTCCTTCTTGAGCAAGCGAGGCAGGAGTGGCACATACCTCTTGTGTTCACATTCCATGGATGACAGCTAGCTATGCGGCCACACCCTGCCACAAGAAGGCAGGGATGTGTCTACGTGACTTCAGTCGTGGGGTCATGTCCCCAGAAAGAAGGGCAGAGCAGATTGGGTGGGAGAACAGTGACCCGTGTCTACCAAATGAGGAATTCCAGGTCACATTCTGAGGTGGTGAACCTCCACTTAATGTGCTAATTAATCTCTAATTAATGTGTATTTTATAATCATTCTAGACTGTACTTGATCTCAAACTTTCCACATATTCCTTGATTTGGAACCAAAGATTGTTTAAAGATAAGCATCTACCTTTTCCCAAAACACAGTCCTGGGGGAAGAGAGGAAACCATCTGAGGGCGCGGGTTGTTTGAGAGATGAGGGAATGCCAGCGTAGTAGGTTTGAGGACCCCCCAGCAATGCTGGGGATGTTCCCAAAGGTGGCACAGTGCTAGGACTGTGGAAATGCCAACAATGGGCAGCCTTACATTTTTTCTACCTCCCTAAAGAGTTTCTGTGCTGAGGGAATTCTTGATCTTCCCAACTTCCTCCTTTTCCCATCTCTGACAGTTAGAGCTAAAGTGTGCATAACACAAAGGCCCAGGAAAAATAATTTTAAAAAGAACAAAAGGGCTTCCCTTGCTGTGGGTTTTTGGTTCAGGTACCTGAACAAAGTCCACAGACCTACACCTGGCTGGGCTGAGGAAAGGAACAGAAATGAGCCCTCCCCTCACCTCCAGGGCAGCCTCAGAAAGAGTTACCAGGGGCGCCTGGGTGGCTCAGTTGGTTGAGCAACTGCCTTCGGCTCAGGTCATGATCCTTGAGTTCCGGGATCGAGTCCCACACCGGGCTCCCGGCTCTACGGGGAGTCTGCTTCTTCCTCTGACCTTCTCTCCTCTCATGCTCTCTCTCACTTTCTCTGTCTCTCAAAAAAAAAAAAAA
>CM052807.1:22446948-22520448 GCA_028533885.1 Nasua narica | reverse complement strand
CCTGCACTGCCAGCCTGCCAGCATCTCTCAATGCAGCTCACACCTTCCTCCACCAGTCTCAAGCCACACTGGCATGTCTTCCACCATTACTCAGACCACAACTCAGCACTGCCTCCATTAGCAGAAATCTGCAGTCTCTCCTTTCACACCTTGCACTGTATCTGTCCATTGCATCCACTGTCGGGACGTGCCAGCTGCAAGTCTTCCAGGGTCTCGCCCAGTGCAGCTCAGCACTGCCTCCCTTGGTGGCAACCTGAACTGCCCCATCTTTCAGCATGTCGGGCACTGGAGCTAGCACTGCCTCCAGTGGTGGAAAGCTGAATTATGAGAGCTGCTTGATGGCATGGAAGTGCAGAATTCTGTCACTGGAGGCAGTGTTGAGCTGCTGGGAGACATGCCAGCACAGCTTGCATCCACTGGAGGCAGTGGTGAGCTCCAGTGGGAGACGCTGGAAAAAGTTGCAATGCATTTTCATGCCACTGGATGCAGTGGAGAGCTGCAGTGCAAGACAAGGAAGGAGTGGCAGTGTCGGTTCTGACACCGGAGGTATTAGATCTCAGTACAAATCTCGTGAGAACTCAGGCAGTTCTCATGAGATTGTTACCCAAATATGAGAACTCATTCCAAATATCATGAGATGAGAACTTATTCCAAATCTTGAGAGATCTCAGTCCAAGTCTCATGAGAACTCAGGCACTTCTCACAGAATTTCTACTCAAATTTGGAGAGAACTTATTCCAAATTTCATGAGATCTCAATCTATAGCTTATGAGATCTCAGTCCAAATCTCATGATATTATTCCAAATCTCAAGAGATTTCAGTGCCTTAGTGAGAGATCTCAGTCCAAATCTGAGAATTTGGGAAATTCTCACCAAATTTCACGTACCATGAGAACTCAAGGAAATCACATGATCTCAGTCCACATCTCGTGAGAACTTCTTCCAACTATGGTAAGATCTCAGTCCAAATCTTGTGAGATCTTAGTCCAAATCTCATGAGAACTTATTCCAAATCTCATGGGATCTCAGTCGAAATCTCATGAGATTTCAGTCAAATCCCATGAGATCTCAGTCCAGATCTCAAGAGATCTTGATGTAAGTCTTGTGAGAAATTATTACAAATCTCAAGAGATCTCAGTCCAAATCTCCTGAGAACTCAGGCAATTCTCTCAGGATTTCTACCCAAATTAGTAGGTATAGAAATCTCATGAAAACTCGTTTCAAATATCGTGAGAACTCAGGAAAATCACATGATCACAGTCCAAATCTCGTGAAATCTCAGTCCAAATCTCATGAGAACTTGGGCAGTTCTCATGAGATTTCTACCCAAATGGATTTCAGCTCTCAGTTTACAAACTGGGACATCACACAGACAAGGTCTAAAGGGCTGGAAAGATACAGACCCAGCCAGTGCTTGTACCCAAGACAGGATTCTTTGGCCAGATGCCAGAGTGGCCGCCCTGAGGACGTGCTCTCAGTGCTCTCAGGGCAAGCCCTCATAAATGCAGTAAGCTTTCTGGAAGTTGATTTAGCAATGTCCAGGAAAAAGGCAGAGCCAGTTTGTAGTCCCATACCTCCCCTCCAGAGGCCCATGGAGAGAGAATTTATAAGCCGCTGCATCTCCAGTCCCGTCCTTGACATTTATTGGCTTTTTGATGAATTTGAGAACAATTTTTCTGTCAACAGCTTCTCATTAGGGGCCTAGTGATGTTCTTTCTGACCATTATTTTACTCAGTATCACGTCTGATTACTGAAAGGAGAAGAGGTTCCACTTCACAGGCATCTGTCTTTGTGGCAGCTGAGAGCTGGGGCAGGGTGGAGGGGGGGATCGCACCGACACTACCCTGCGCTGTCAGCCGCCCTGGGGGTGCACAGAGAATTGGGACAAATGGCCAGTCTTTAATGAACAGCCTCTTGTCTGGCACCATGCTTCTCCATTTCTTTAATGGCCTATTTCAGGTTTGATTCTGTTTCTTTTTAAATGGGGGTGCCTGGGTGGCTCAGTCGTTAAGCATCTGCCTTTGGCTCAGGTCATGATCCCAGGGTCCTGGGATCCAGCTCCTCATTGGGCTCCCTGCTCAGCGGGAAGCCTGCTTTCCCTCTCCCAGTACCCCTGCTTGTGTTCCCTCTCTCGCTGTGTCTTTCTCTGTCAAATAAATAAATAAAGTCTTTAAAAATAAATAAAATCTTTAAAAATAAATAAAAATAAAATATGGAGAACTTATTGGTAAAATAATTGCTAGTACTTACTTCTGAGAGGCAACAAATTCTCACCACGAATGATAAGTCTGCCTTGGCAAAGCCTGGAACTCGTGGGTATTGAAAGAAGGCATTTTGTTTCCTTCACGGACAGTTTCTTTTGCCCCTCAAATGCACTGTCTTAATGAGATGATGGTACAGGGAAGCATGTGGAGGCATCTGACCTTCTCATCACTTATCAGCAACTGTGTCAACCTCCACCTGCCCCCCCCTCCACCTTCCCTGCCCCCCAGATGCCCAAGTCTAACCTGGAAGGGAAACTTTTTAAAAAATCTTTTAATTATAAACAATGTCAAACACATGGAAAATTTGAGAGAAAGTGTTATACACTTACCATGTGCTCAGCTTTTCTTTTTTGTAATATTTTATTTTTATATTTTAATTTTTATAAATTTAAATATAAATTTAATTTATATTTAACATTTCAAAATTTTAATTTTATTTTATTAAAATTAAATATTTTATTTATTATTAAAATAATAAATATTTTATTTTTCATTTAAATAAAATTTTATTTATTTTGAGAGAGAGCACGAATGAGGTGGAAGGGCAGGGGGAGAGTGAGAAGCAGGTTCTCCGCTGAGCAGGAAGCAAGATGGTAAGACGTTGGGTTCTGGACAGATATTGGGCTTGATCCCAGGACCCCATGATCACAACCTGAACCAAAGGCAGGTACTTAACCGACTGAGCCACCTAGGCGCCCTAAGCGTGTACTCTGCTTTAACAGTTAATACCCAGCTTTATAATAATTATCAATGGATAATGTATTAATTGTCAATGCCAATCTCCTGTCATCCTCCCATCCCCAGACTATTTTGAAATGAACCCCAGAGTCGGCTCAGTAAAACAAAAGACATTGCTATCATCCAGGAAATTCCGGGCGACTTAGGAGCTCTGTGTCAGGAACCAGGGTCGAAGACCAAATATTAGAACAAAAGATGCTCCTCGTGCTCTTATCAGGAAATCAAAAAGGTCTCAGGAGCTCTGTGCCAAGAACCAGGGCAGAGACTGACATATATGTTTTCTATTCTCTCTTCGCAACACTTCTCATATACCTTCCCTCCTCCGTTTCACTCCCCTACTCCTGCTTCCTGGGATCATCTTCCAAAGTAAGCCACCTGTTTGTCAACCTGGGGCTTGGGCTCTGCTTTCTCCAGGAAACCAGGCTAAGACATCAACCCAGGAGAGGGGCAAAGGGAGTTCTAAGAATGACAGCAAAGGGAAGTCCCAACATGATGGCCAGGCAGGAGGCCTGGAGAGGAACAAGCCCCAAATGAAGGAGACTAGAAGCCTCCGGAAGGATGTGTCCAAGAGATCCACTGAAAGTCGTATGTCTGCCCTTGGACATGACCAACATGTGGAAAGCTGCCCTGAGGGGTCAGAAGGAGGCAATTGGAACAGTGTGGACCTGTTCGGGTCATCACTGCTGACCAAAGGACAGTGCTAAGGTAAGAGAAAGTTAGTCACATTAGTCGAAATCCTTTAAAAATAGCCATACCCTAGACCCTCAGGAAAGAATCAGATATTGAAAAGAAGCTTTATTTTTTTTTTAAGATTTTATTCATTTATTTGAGAGAAGGTGAGTAAGAACATGAGCAGGGGGAGGGGGTGGGGAAGCAGAGGAAGAGGGAGAAGCAGACTCCCTGCTGAGCAGAGAGCCCGATGCGGGGCTCGATCCCAGGACCCCAGGATCATGACCTGAGCCGAAGGCAGACACTTAACCAACTGAGCCACCCAGGGACCTGAGAAAAAGCTTTATGAAGAACTGTGAGCCAGGGTAATGGTGAGTTACGGTAACAGCGTATACCACTGTTGATTTCCCAATTGGGGTGAACATGGTGCTCTAAGATGGTAACATTAGATGCTGAAAGAAATTACAGGAGCTCTGCACTATCCTTGAAACTCATCATAAATCTAGAATTATTTCAAAATAAAATGTTCTCTTAAGAATTTTTTGAAAGATTTTATTTATTTGAGAAAGAGCATGAGAAGGAGGAGGGTCAGAGGGAGAAGCAGACTCCTTGCTGAGCAGGGGAACCCGATGCGGGACTGGATCCTGGGACTCCAGAATCAAGACCTGAGCCAAAGGCAGTCGCTTAAATAACTTAGCCACCCAGGCACCCTAAAAAAAATTTTTTTAAGTGATAAGCAGGGGGGCCTGGGTGGCTCAGTCGTAAACATCTGCCTTTGGCGCAGGTCATGATCCCAGGGTCCTGGAATCGAGCCCCCAGTTAGGCTCCCTGCTCCGTGGGGAGTCTGCTTCTCCTCTGCCTGCTCTTGCCCTCTCAATCACTCTGTCTCTCTCAAACAGATACAATTAAAAAAAAATAATAAAGTGATATGCAGTTGAATCAGGGTTCTTCAAGAATCAGACCTAATTGGATGGTTAGAGATCTCTAGAAAGGGATTAATTATGCGGAATTGGTTCACGCAGTGGAGTCTGAGTGGTCCCACCATCTGCAGTGGGCAAACCGAAGACCCACAGAGCTAGAGCTAGTGGTGAAGTTCAAAGGCGTTCAAAGAGCCACGCCAGAAGGCCTGAGACCCAAGCACTCTAAGGGCAGGAAAAGACTGATGTCTCAGGTCAGACAGGCAGGGAGGGTGGGAATCTTGCCTTCCTCCAGCTTATACAGAAGGAAGAGGAATATTTAATCATTATCAAATAATTTCTAAATTTAGGGCTACTACCTAAGAAAGGAATTGGTCCTATAAACCAATATAAGCCCCACCCTTTTAGGCAATCACAAGCTCAGTAAAAGCTCAGGTGCCCCAGACACTGGCTGGATCAGAACGACTGGTATCTATTTCTCGTTCTCTGCACAAAGCAGCAGTTACAAACTTCTCCAGCAGAGGGCGGTGGTGCCTGACCTCTCGACAGAAATCTCCTAACTTGCTAAATTACCGTGAATGGAAAAATCACATTGGTTTCTTAGTCCTGAGAAGAAATGTAACTCATTTAGCAGGTTATATGGTAAACTTAGTTAGATGTTAGATCAGGCCAGGCAGTGGAGAGGGAGAAGTTCATAAATAGATTATGTGTTGTTGCTATTGTTTTCGTTGTTGCTGCTGTTGTTGTTGTTTAAATAATAAAACAGGTGGCCGACCTCACAGTGCGCTGTACAGATCGCTCCTGACTTTTTATGCGGGGACCCCCGCTTAGAGGAATGGTGCCATATCAGGGTTTCTCAGGCCCAGCACTGTGGACACTGTGAGCCTGCCCCTCCTTGTTTAGGGGACCTCGGGTGCCTTGCGGGATGTTTAGCGGCACCCCAGCCTCCCCCCACTAGAGGCCGGCAGCACTTGCGGCCCTAGGTAATCCTCAGTTCATTTACCCGTCACCGTCACCGTATCTACGGTGCTAATGAGGCCTGCAATGCGCTTTGCACCCTATCCAGGGCCGAGGATGTGAAAAGGAATCGTTGGTTTCTTGAGTGCTTTCACGCACCATAACTGGGGGCAGCTGCTTCCTCTAAACCTAACCCCACTTCAGAGCAGAACTCAGCACCTTCCACTTCCCCCCAATAGATTCAACTCTCAGAAGGCTTTACGGAAAAATGGAAACATCACTGAAGACGTCCCAAGGACACGAAGGAGAGAAGCCCCTTCCTAAGATTCTCCCTGTGACATTTTTGCTCCTGACCCATGCCCCCCAAATTTCTGGGGGGCCCCACTATGGCTTCAGCTCCAGCTCACCCTGCAGCACACCTCACCCCCAGACGCTATCAAAGTACCCCAACCAATAAGATGTCCCCCCTTCTCATGACGCCTTCATCCACCTCAGTGTGTAGATGAGGCTACCACGAGGTGGTCCCCAAGCCTCTAGCCTCCCATCCCAGGTGAGTGATGGGAGCAGGGCTCTGACTCCAGCGACGGAGACCGGGCCCCTGTCAGGACACAGAGGGGCAGTGCCCAGGGCTCACGACACTCACGGGCTCACCAAAATGTTTGCACGTTCATTTCTTTTAAAATCAGAAAAAGGCCACTGTAAAACAGATCTTTTTTTCCTTTGGACAAAGGGACCCATGAAGACAAATGTGCATAGGGCCCCCCAAATCACCCTACAGAACTGATGTTGTGCCAGCATTTTTGGTGACAGTGTCACTGGGCCCACTGATCTGCGCCAGGTCTCGGTGGGACAGAAAGCTAACTCAGCGCCGGGGTCGGGAGGGTGTAGAAGTACACGTCCTCTCTATGACGGGGTCAGTGGTATCCTCTTCAAATACTCATTTACCCACTCAATAAACATTTCAAATGGCCTGCTATGAATGAAAAAAATAATAAATTTCAAAATAGTAATAAACTTTTGGTTTAAACGATACATGATTTCCAAGTTATAAAAAATAAGTAATTAGGGGCACCTGGGTGGCTTGGTGGGTTAAGCCTCTGCCTTAGGCTCAGAACATGATTTCCTGGGATCGAGCCCTGCGTGGGGCTCTCTGCTCAGCGGGGAGCCTGCTTCTCCTTCTCTCTCTGCCTGCTTCTCTGCCGACTTGTGATCTCTATCAAATAAATAAAAAATTTTAAAAATTAAAAATTAAAAAATTAAAAATAAGTAATTAAAAAAAATTCTACACTCAATCCTTGAGTCCCCATGATCTTATTAGCTACTGGGACGAGGGTGGGGGAGGGGGGAAGGAGGGTCACGTGTCACACATTTGACTGCTCACAATCTCTTCCCCTGTTGCTGGAGTGGGGGGGCCACTCCAGCAACAGTTCTGGGGGAACCAGAACTTTAGTGCGGGTTAGAAGGTCTGTCTCAGCCCAGGCCAGATGTTGTGGGGTGTTTGGCCTCTCGGTTTGGGTCTGACTGGTTTTGTTTGCTTCCTTCTTTCCCACTCTGAGAACAAGAAGAGATACAAGGTTTCCTGCCTAGGAAAGAAATTCTACCAAAACTGACTATGCCGGGGCGCCTGGGTGGCGCAGTGCGTTAAAGCCTCTGCCTTCGGCTCAGGTCATGATCTCAGGGTCCTGGGATCGAGCCCCGCATGGGGCTCTCTGCTCAGCAGGGAGCCTGCTTCCCCCTCTCTCTCCACTTGCCTCTCTGCCTGTCAGTCATCTCTCTCTCTCTCTGTCAAATAAATAAATAAAATATTAAAAAAAAAACAAAAAACTGACCACTTGGCCGGTAACACGTCTCAGAGTCTGGATGTTTGCCACAAGGCTGTACCACGGGGACTCTCCTTCGGAAGAGTCCATTTGAAGAGAACGCAGGGTTTTTTTTAAATGTGTGTAGTGGCACACTTTTTTTTTAAAAGCGTGCACACAATGGTTCTGCTCATTCTACTTTGTTCCGTCTGACCTGAAGTTCACATTCCCTGGGCACATAGCCCCTCATGCCTCAGTGCCCCTCCTGCTGCTGTTTGCATTTGAGGCTTCTCAACACTCTGATGTTTAACGTGAGAACCCCTCACCCCCCAGCCAACGACCCAACCCCTCCCCGCCCTGCCCGAAGCCCCATCAGGCCGTCTACCGCCGCACTCTCATTCTCAGCACCTGCAGCTCAGACTGCCTTTCTTTCCTTTGCCCTCCCTCTCTTCCTTGCACATTTTCTCACACTCCAATATAAGCCGCACGAGGGCAGGGACCTTGTCTCTATCCTTCATGTCCTTCATGTCCTCAAGAGGACACGCCTGGCACAACGAAGGCGCCCAACCATTATCTGTGGAATGAACAAATGAATGAGCTCTCTGTAAAGAGAAGGCTTTGTATCAGCAGCTCCTGTCTTTGCATGGAGAGCTCTTCACAGTCAGCTGGAGAATTGCAAAAGGAATCCGAGGCCAATGAGAAAGAATTCTTAACAAGAAAGAGGGTAAAGAAACAGAGAAGTAAGGATTCCCCTAGACGAAAATTCAAAAACCTCCTCCAGAAGTAGTAATTTCATCTGTTTGTGGCAAGGATTTGTATCATATATATCCGCACATTTCCATGCCTTGCACAACTGGGTGTGTGATTACGTGTTAGAGTGTATGGACAGAATTTACAAATCTTCAGCACTCTCAGCCACTAGGAGTGAAAGTGGGCTGCCGCTGAACTCAGGGCTGGGCTTTGGCGGGGGGTGCTCCCCAGGACAGGCCCGAGGCCGCTGAGGCTCCGCGAAGACACTCACTGCGATGATCAATCAGGGGTTCATGCTGAACACAAAAAGCAGAAAGTCCAGGTAAAAGCTAACATGTCGCAAGAAATCGGGACATTCTGGACACTGGCATTTTCTGTGAGGTCAGAGATCACCCGCATCAGGCCTGAGAGCCAGCTTGATGAAACCGCAGGACCACAGAGCAGGGTGTGGTCGGGTTGAATTTCTCGGGTGGAGAAGGTGCAGGCGATCATAAGATCCCACCCACGTGGGGTGGATGTGAAGGTTACTGGAGGCAGGAGGTCCAGACTCGGGGGACAGTGTACCGCTGGGCTGCCTCTGCAGACAATGCAGGACCTTGGCAGGAACAGAAGTGGACAGGACTCCCCCTGCAGAGACCAGCACAGGCTTGGAGACGGAGACTGAAGGGTAGCAGAATACACCGCCCAAAACACAAAACGGGAGTTCAGGACATGCCACCCCAAAATACACCGCTTTGCTCTATGGATTATTGAAGCTGTACGCACTTGAAAAACAGCATAGGCAGGGAGAGGCTTTCTCTGAGCTCCCCTTATCTGTCCAAGAACAGATCCTCCAACAGGAAGTCTGAGTCCTTGATCCCCTCCCTGGGAGTTTCATCCATCAGGAAGAGTGGTTCTCACAGCAAGGGGCACCAGAAGTCAAAGCCACACGGAGACTTAGTCACAAACTGTCACACTCCCCTCTGTTCTCCTAGAACCCCTCATCCTTCCCAGTGATCACTTCCTCGCCCCTAAGAGGCCTACCTCCCCCTCCCCTTTCCCTATCCGGATGGTATCCCAGCCTGAGTTCTAAGTCACCTCGGAGAGATATCCACATCTCCCCGGGTGTCTGCCACGCATATCTGAGGTCTACATGTTCATAAACCTGATTTCCTCTTGTTAATTTTTCTCTCTTGACAGAGGTCTCACCCACAAACACAGAAGGTAGGTGGGTACTTCTGCTTTTATCTGAGAACTACCAGGCCGTCACGTAATAAAATATTTTAGAGAAAAGGCAGTATGGGGAAATAAAAAAGACGCATGCATGTGGGTCCTTGTTAACGAGTTTGCAAGAGTGGACTTGAATCTGTGGACCACCTCGCGTCTGCACGGTCCTCGTTGGTGGTTGTCACACTCTCCTCCTGGACCATCCAGTTAGAGTCACCAGGAACGTGTCATGTCAGACTTACCACAAAATCTCTGTCTTTGGAGGAGCACAGGCATTTCCATATATAGCTCTACCCAAGGAGATAAATATATCTATTCCTTTCATCTTTTTCTACGTATTTCTTCATGAAGCAGCCAAGTAGAAAATTTTTCTGTAGAGCACAGTCAACTTCCCCCATTAATTACCCTCCTCCAGTTTTGTGTTTGTTTTCTCAAGTCCTAAAGTTTCTTTTGAGTAAGGGAGTAGTAATCTTCGCCCATCAAGCTCCCATTTGTTTGTTGTTTAAATGATGCTTGGATTTCACAGTCAGGCTATGTTTATATGCCCCTTGGTGTCCTCCCAGCGAACTTTAGTGTCTGTTAAAAAAAAAGTGTCTGCTTCTCTCCTTGCTTATCAGTTCCATTGCTCAAGCATGATGTCCTAGGATGTCCCCAGGGTGAGGCATCTGAGACTAAGAGCCACAGAGAGGGAGAGACCCTGGCTAGCCTTCAAGAGTAACAGAAGCAAGTCAAAAGGAAATGCCGGGGAAAGAAGACCTTCCCCAAGGACCCTTTGAGGACGCTGGTAGGCTGCTGTTTATTTCAGTAATGGTGAAAACCTAGTGTGGTTCTTTTTGAATGGCCACCATCTCCCTGCTTAAGTTCCTGGAGGGCTAGGGATTTAAAATGAGGTCCTTGGAAGAACTGAAAGTGCCTTGAAGATGACCTCTATTCTTCAGAGTTGTATTCAACACCCAAAATAAAATGCATGTGTAAAGCCCCACTAATAACAACAGTAAGTTTAAATTCTACTCAATTCCAATGAGGTTTTTTTTTTGGTGTGTCTGTGTGTCAGAGGTTAGCAACCAGTGCCGCACACAGAATGCCCGACCTCCCCACGAGGGAAAGTCGATCGCACTAGACGCCCTGAGACCCAACCCCAGCACCATTCCAACCTGCACTACTCAGTGGTCCCCAACTTCACCGAGAAGCTTCACCCGCATCTGATTTCTGTTGGCCTTCCACATATGATTTCAATCGCTAAAAGTATCCCTTTCCTTCAAATTTTCTATTATGTGTTTGAAAACCATTGTCTCTAAAGTATGGTATCTGAGACCAAGGAATGACCTTCCCAAGAATGAAGGAGCTCGTTAATGGCAGATGTAAGATATATTCATTTCCTGTTCTGCTGTAACAAGTCCAACATCCTTAGTGACTTAAAACTCAAATGCATTACCTCACAGTTTTAGGGGTCGGAAGTCCAAAATGAGTTCCACCGGGCTAGAATCAAGGTGTTGGCAAGACTACATTCCTTCTGGAAGCTCGAGGGGAAAACCGATTTCCTTGCCTTTTCCAACTTGTGGAGGCCACCCACACTTTTTGGCTTGTGAAGCAGTCACAACCACAACTCTTCAACCTCTGCTTCCTTTGTCATATCTCCTTCTCTGGCTCTGACCCTCCTACTCCCCCTGATAAAGACCCTTGAGATTATATGGGGCCCACCTGGATAATCTAGGCATCCCTTCCCATCTCACAATCCTTTACTGCGTATAGAATGTCCCTTCTGCCATGTGAGGTAACATGCACAGGTTTAGGGAACTGGATATCTTTGGGGGACCATTCTTCTGCCTACCACATGGGACCAGAACTCTGGTCTATTGACTTTCGGCCTAGGAATCCCTACGGATCTCAGGTCCTCATTGCCCCCTCCACCCTCTTGGACTCCCCAGAGTCAAGGTCATCTCTGAGGCTCAGAGACAGCAGCTGGATAACACAGAGCAGAGGATTTTTCTCTTGAAGTGGTGGTTTACCATTGTGCACACCCCATAAATCCCTGGTACTACATACCCCCCAACACACACATTACCTAACTCTTCAGAAGTAAGTGGGGTGCCCCATGGATCAATTTGTATCTTGGTGGTTCACTGAAAAGGGTTAGGGGGTAGACGCCTCCTCCAGGAATGACGATAGTTCGGCTCACCTTCTGGTGTAGCTTTTAGGAGCCTGAGTACGGTGGAATGAAACACCCCAATATCGACAAGTCCCTGGGAGTGACCCCAGGGCTGGTACAAATGTGCATTGCCCATATTGATCAGAAAGCAACAAAAGAGGGAATCAGAAGAGGAGGGAAGGAGAGGCAAGCTGCACGGACAGCATGGGACAGTCCCTGTGAGGATAAGACAAGAGAGACAGTGCCCGCAGGGACAGGCGAGGGCTGGCACCTGGCACTGCCTGACAGCTGAGTCACCTTGACCTGTCACTCAGAACCCCTTAGCCAAGACGTCTTGGCTAGAGAAGAAACAGAAGGGCCCTATGACCAGAAAACACACACCGGGCGTCCTGCGAGCCCAGGGGTCTCGCCTGGGGCTCCTCCCCCCTTCCCACTGCAGGAACGAGAGAATTCCGGTGGTGTTAGCCCTTTGCTCCTGGACAAGCTGTGGGCCTCAGAGAGGAGGAGCCAGTCCACAGAAGGAGACAGAGAGGTGCTGGCTATGATCAGGAATCCAAACCTCGCCCCTGCCTCCCCAGCACCAAGCAAACCAACAGGAGTTAACCGTGGAGCCGAAGGCCAGATTTTCCTGATAGCGTGGAGTCTCCTGAGCAACCCGGCTGAGAAAGATTGAATGATAACTAGACATGAATGATGCAGATTCTCCAAAGGAAGACAAGGGACCTTCTAATCTAGGAGGGGGAAAATAACCAACTGCAAGTCCTCCTCATTTCCAGGGCTGGTTTCATGGGCGTGTGAGGGGAGCAGTCCCCCAGGGCCCACGCTTAGAAGGACCTCACATTTGCTTAAAGGCTCTGCCGTCACCCTCTTGCACTTGTTAATCATTTCTGAACAAGAGGCCCTTCATTTCCATCTCAGGCTGGGCCCCGCAAATGACGCAGCAGGTCCTACAGGTATATCATACATGTGATTATGTAGGACTAGGGGTTAAGACAACAGCAAAATGCTCAGAGTCTCAGCTTACACGGCGGATATCTAATCTAGTCACTAAATCAGACAAAACGGGGCAAAGAATTCTCCATCATGTCCAGGTGGGGCCAGGCCGTCCTTTGAAGAAGCTGCAGGGTATTTCACTGCATTTCGGGGAGATAATTTAGGACTCAGCTGACAGGCTTCTATATATTTTTTTTTTCCTTACCATGGTTTAGGCAACTCAAGAGAAGAGCCGAACTTCAAAATGAGTTTGAACATTTGGAAGTTAAGTTCTTTAACAGACTCAACCACCACCATCAGAATAAGATTTAAAAATCAAAGAGGAGGGCGCCTGGGTGGCTCAGTTGATTAACCGTCTGCCTCCAGCTCAGGTCATGATTCCCAGGGTCCTGGGATGGAGCCCCGAGTCGGGCTCCCAGCTCAGCAGGGAGCTTGCTTCTCCCTCTCCTTCTGCTGTGCCCCCCACTTGTGTGCTCTCTCTGTCTGTCGAATAAATAAATAAAATCCTTAAAAAAAAAAAAACTTAAATCAAAGAGGAAAGGGACACCACAGTACACAAGAAGGTGAAGAGAACTTGCCTCATACAGTGGCTGTCTGGGTGAGGTTCAAGGAGGTTTAAGTGAGGCTTCACGAAACAGAGCATCTTGGACATTGCCCGCACATAATAGATGCTAAATACATAACGGTAATCCTCCTTTTTCTCTTCAAAAAACCTTCTTTGTATGCTCTTCTCTTCTCCCAATAGTGCCGAGTAAGTCCCAACCTTAAGTGGCATCTGCCTTTCTGTGTACCTCAACATCCCCAATGAGACTTCCCTTAGTTGTTTTCTTTGTCTTTGCCCTGAGCAGCAAAACACACATGGAGTCAGTCTCCCTCCAACATCCGGGCTGACCTAGCACCCAAAGCCTGAGTGAACTGCTGGCCCAATGGGCTTTACTTGTGTTCCCCTCAGGAAACTACAGGCCAAGAGTTGGAGATGGAGGATGTGTGTTACCATCTGGGTATTTCTAATTCCTGGAAGAATTATGTGGTGCCACAAAATTGGGACTCAGGTAGGAATGATCAGAAGACCGCATTATATCCTTCCTAATAACATTTCCGCAGAGTTCTCTCATGGCCAAAACTGTGGAAAGCACATCGCAAGCTTTTTTTTTTTTTTCCCCTCCCAAGACAGATTTCTATAACACAGAGGACCCAGCCTGCATGGAGAAAAGCACCAGGAATCAAGGCTGTCAGGAAAGAGCTTTTCCAGGTGATTAAATTATTTATCCGTCACATGTCAACTGCTTCTCACTAGACAGGTGCCTGTGTCCCTAGGTTGGTGGGTACATAATAACTCCTATCTCCTGAACCCTCTCCAACATATATTATTCAGTAATAATACAATTTTAATTAATTTATTTACATATACTTTGCCTTATTCTGAAAAGTAGTTAAGGGAACACCTAGATGCATATATTGTTAAGGGCAAAATAGCAGGCATTGATTCAATATGAACCAAGCACTTCCTATGTTCCAGGCACCGTGTCAGATACTGGAGAAACAGTAGAAAATGAAAGATATGAAATCTTTATATTTATCTGCATACGCAATTTCTGGAGCTCCTCATTTCTTCCTGTGGATTCAAATTACTACCTGGTGTGGGGCGCCTGGGTGGCTCAGTGGGTTAAAGCCTCTGCCTTCGACTCAGGTCATGGTCTCAGGGTCCTGGGATCGAGCCCCGTGTCAGGCTCTCTGCTCAGCGGGGAGCCTGCTTCCCTCTCTCTCTCTGCCTGCCTCTCCGCCTACTTGTGATCCCTCTCTCTCTCTGTCAACTAAATAAATATTAAAAAAAAAAAATTACTACCTGGTGTGATTTAATTCTAGCCTAAAGGACTTCTTTTACTTATTTATATAGGGAACATCTGCTAGCAACAAATTCTCTCGGGGTTTTTTTGGGTAATATCCAGGGATTTATTTCACCATCATTGTCATAGAGATCTTGACAGACATTTGTCTCCTATTTGAACACTCTGAAGCTGTGATTCCAATGCCTTTGGTCTCCTTTGAATGAGAAATCAGCCACTAACAGTTTTGGACTATATTGATGAATTGCCTTCCTCTTGTTCTTTTCAGGATTACTTCGTCATTGCCTTTAAGCAGTCTGTTTATGGTGCGTCTAGATGTGGTTCTCTTTGTGTTTATTATTTGGGAATTCATTGAGCTTTTGGGCCTGTGGGTTAATATTATTTATCAGATTTAGAATTTTTTTTTAAGATTTTATTTTTTTTACTATTTATTTGACAGGGAGAGAGAGAGAGAATGAACACACACGCAAAAACAGGGGGAGGGGCAGAGGGGAAAGCGGACTCCCCACTGAGCAGAGAGCTGGATGTAGGACTCCATCCCAGGACCCTGGGATCATGACCTGAGCTGAAGGCAGATGTTCAAACGACTGAGCCACCCAAGTACCTGTTCCTTTAATTTTTAAAATGTAGTTTCCTTTAGTTCCTTGAACCTGTTCAAAATGGCTGTTTTGAAGCCTTTACCTGCTGAATTCAACATCTGGGCCTACTCAGAGTCAATTTCCATTCCCTGCTTTTTAAATTTTTTTCTGAATATGAGTCACATTTTGCTGCATTTACATGTCTTGCAGTGTGTGTGTGAGAGAGAGAGAGAGAGAGAGAAAGCCAAATGTTTCATATAATATTTGTTTTAGGTAATATTTTCATAACTCCCATGTCCTGATTTCTCTTCCTAAGGATCTCATTTTACATGTGTCTGCACCTGAATGGCAAAACCTCTCGTCCCCACATTTGTGTAGCTACTGCTGTCTGTGTGTAGGTGTACTTCTATTTTTATTTCTTAGCCTGATCTCCTAGGGGTCACCCTGTGCCTATGTGGTTTAATGGTCAGCCAGTGAGTTTGGGCAGAGGTTTTTCTCTAACACCACAGGCCTGTAAAGCTTCCATCCCCGCACACAGATGTGTGTGAGGGTTGGGGACAGCCTCTGATGTTTAGCCAGTGCTAAGTTGCCTTGGTTTTCACTTTCTACTGGGCTTTCTGGGGCGCACAAGCACATAGCTTCCCAGGGAGCCAGGGATGTGTAAGAGCCCATCTCAGCCCTTCCATGCTCTCCCATTCCAAGATTTTCTGTTAAACTTATGTCTGGCCTGCTGCTTACTCCAGCGAGGAGCACATTCTCACACCTGCAGAGCTGTGAGTTTTCCCCATCAGTTTCCTGCCGAGTTCTCCCCACACTGCAGGGTTTTGTCCTCTGCCCAAAATTGATTTGCTCCCTTTGGCAGCAAATTTATTTAATTTTTTTTTCCTGGTCAGCCCCTTGCTGATAAAGCTGGGGAAAACTGGGGAGGAGGGCAGGGATAGCAGTAGTCAAGACAAAAAGGCTACAGACCCCCACTGTTCTTTCCTGAAGCTCTAGCTATTTTTCATGAGTAAATGCTTCTCAATTTGTTATCTGCCATTGGCCAATTTCCAGGGCCCAGAAATAGCTGTTTTGTTTTGTTTTTTTCCTCCAGAGTGGCCTCTGAAGTACTTTTCTTTTTAACATTAAATGTGATGGGACATGAATTTCCCTGTTGTCTACTGTTTCCACCACCCTTATAGTCCTACACTTTTTTTTTTTGGCTCATTAATTTAAATTATCTGCCTGACGCTTGAAGGCATCTGAGCTTATGAATTACAGTGCTCAGGGGTGACGCCTAGATAATATCCTAAAAGTGTAATGGAATGTGCAAATAGTGTTAATCCTTCCACAAAGATCTGCCTTATTAAAAGGTCTATGTACTAGCCCCTCTGAGATAGAAAGCATTCAATAGGAAGTCTTGTCCTCAAGGCCCCTAAAATCCTGGGAGAAATGAGGAGCACTGACACAAAGAGATAACTCACTTTGTAATGTCTGGAGTATACAATACACACAAGAATGTTCTCTGTAGGCTGATTTCTCAAGTCAATGATATACAGACCCTTTACATGGTTCAGAAGGTTTCTTTTCAATTACTAAATATTACTTGGGCACTTTTACCTAGGCACTTGCATCACTTGCATTGAAATGGCTTCAGGTGGAGAGAATAAATGGGGGCATTCTAATGAAGAAAGAAGCATCTGGAGTGCTGAATACCACAGTGTGCAAGAGGTCACCTTGCTGATGGTGATGCAGGGTGGATGGTGAACAGAATCAGGACCCAGACTCAGATTCGAGTCCTACCTCCACAACTACTCAGCTGTCAGACTTTGAGTTCCTCATCTACCATTTTAAGAAATGAGTTCCTGCATCTGTAGAATGAGAAAGAGGTGGGGAAAAGGAAAGTTTTAGTTCAAATGTTCTGTGAATTGGAGGGAAAAGAAGATAGCCTTTTTGCTACAGTCTCTAGAAGAAGGTCTTGTCTTTGTTCTCAGGTTTGGTAAGGATGAGTCACCAGATTTGCCCAAAGCAATAACCGCCAAAATGATTAAGGAGGGTTCCTGAAGGCTTTTGAGTTTATTTTAGTAAAATGTCTTGAAAACCTGATGAAAGTTACGACCTCTTTATCTGGCGGTGGGGTGAGAAACATTACTCATATATGCTCGAAATGTTGCATATAATCTCAGGGAATTTCCACAGCCCTCGAAACCCAAGTTAAGGGCCCCTGAGCGGAAAACAATGAGAAAGAGACCACAAAGAGCCTCAAATTCTTGGATTGTAGACTTCTCATTCTTTTTAGGACAAAGTAAAACAAAAGTGAAGGTCTGAATTAAAAAATAACCTAGGAAAAGCTGCTCTAGGGCCGCCTGGGTGGTTCAGTCAGTTGAACATCTGTCTTTGGCTCAGGTCATGATCCCAGGATCCTGGTATGGAGCCCCACATCTGGCTCCCTGCTCAGCGGGGAATCTGCTTCTTCCTTTGCCTGCCTCTCCCCCGCTGCCCCCCGCTTGTGTTTTCTCTCTCTCTCTTTCTGACAAATAAATAATAAATAAATAAAATCTTTAAAAAAAGAAAGAAAGAAAAATCTACTCTAGAAAATGAAAATCGTTCATCGCTGAGAAAGGCACACTAGAGAATAAGAAATACTCTCCCTTAACAGACTCCCCAGGCCAAAGGAGGAATGGAAAATTAAAGGCATTAATATTTATCATAGCAAAAGAAGGAAAAAACTGCAGGAAATGATTAGTAAGACTGCAACAGCAATTAAAACCAAAGACAGGAAACTGGAATGGGAGGCTTATCTCATTAGTTAATTTGGATCCAAAACTAGGGGGGAGTATTTGGGCTGACTACCTCAAGGGAGCCTTTAACCCGTCCATAGAAAGAGTACTCAAGAGATTATCTGAAGAGTCACTAAGGCTCTATTTTGCTTCCTCTCTTGGCCCTCTTGCTTCGGGAAAATGGAGAAAAAATTCCACTAGGTTAAGCAAGCACTTTTTGTTTGTTTGAACGCCTAGAACATTTATGTTTGGTGTTCATTTTGAAATCTAGATCAGATAATGTAACAGAGAACGGGCCCACGGACTAAGGTGTAAATGTGTCCGACTGAGACCTACGCTGAGAATAGAAGAGGCAGAGCCCGTTGGTTTCATGGTTAATGGTGCGCATGCTGCACCATTACACATGAGCTGGAGCGTTGAAGGTCAGGGGTTACCAAGTGCCCAGGGCAGCGGCTCTCACAGTCCCGGGTAATACTGGCATCCCAAGCTCCCAACGCCACAGTGGCACTTATGGGTTCCCTTAGTCACTCTGCAGGGAGAACGGCATCAGATGCAGAAGGACAGAATGCACAGCGCTTACGGACTTAGGGCCTGTGTGTTCTCCTCTTCCAGGGCTGTTTTCTTCTGTTGTTCAGAAGGCTGGCGAAGCAAGCAGCATCTGAGCGCAGTTGGAGTGGTCTGGTAGTGGGGGTGGGGTCTCGCAGGAGTGCTTCCCCAGGGTTTTTGGGTCATTTCTGTCCTGCCCCCCAATAACAAACTTGTGGATCAGATACAGAGCATCGGTCCATTTTAGGCAGCTCACTTAGAAGTTTCAGAGCCTCCATGTGGATACTGTAGTAAAGACCACCAGTGTTCCTGAAGTTTCCATCCACTTCATTTGTTTTTAGTTTTCCACCAGCCTCTGATAGGATAATCCATGGTAAGGCTGGATAAAGTCTCCTTAACAGATATTTGCACACCCATCTGCCCACCTGAGCTTCACTTGAATGTCTAATCAGGCATCACACATTTTTTTTGAAAGATTTTACTTATTTGTTGTCAGAGAGAGAGCACGCGCCCACAAGCAGGGGGAGAGTTAGGCAGAAGGAGAAGCAGGCTCCCCGCTGAGCAAGAAGCCTGATGCAGGACTCGATCCCAGGTCCCCAAGATCATGACCTGAGGTGAAGGCGGACACTTCACTGACTGAGCCACCCAGGCATCCCAGGCATCACAAATTTAACAAGTCCAACACAGAACTCTTGAGTCTCTTCAAGAGACTTGTTCCTTTTCCAAGTGTTCCTAAGGGAAAAACTTGGAAGCACTCTCCATTCCTCTGGTTGTCCCCATGTCACACCCTATCCAGGTTCCCTGACAAATTCTAGGCTCTATTTTGGGGGTCTGACCACCTTTCACTATCCCTACTGCTATAGCAAAGTCCAGGCCACTGTTTGTCTCACCTGGAATAACATAAGGGCCTCCTAACTCATCTCCCTGGGTCCATCTTTACTCTCTACACATTATTCTCCACATGGCAACAGAGATCCTTTGAATGCTAAGTCAGATCCTAACACTTCCTGTTCAAAATCCTCCAAACATCTCTCTCTGAACGTAGTCAGTTCTTGCTATAGCCTATGAGGTTGTGTTCCTAGCTGCTTTCTGACACCCTCTCCCTCACCCTCCACACTCCAGGCCACAAGCCTCCACATTGTTCCCAGAACACTCCAAGCTCACTCCTACCTCAGGACCTTTGCACATTCTGTCCCCCATTTGAAGAGCTCTTCCTAAATCCCTCAATATCTTCAAGGCTCACCTCCTCACCTTCCTTCACATCTCTGCTCAAATGTCATCTCATCAGAGATGTCTTCCCTGCCATGCTGCCTAAAATGACAGCACATTTTTGTTTCTCCCTTAACATTACTTTTTTCATGAAACATAGTGTTACCTAACATTACTACATATCCTTTGTTTTAAAAAAAATTTTTTTTGAGTGGGAATTTTTGTCTTGTTTCCCTACTCTATTTCTAGGACCAACAATGAGTCTGGCATAACAAAGACATTCAATAAATATTTTCTGAAAAAATGTTATTGGTTATTCTGCCTAAATAGTGTATAATGGTAATAACTATTTTCTTTTTTTATAATGAAATATCATACATACAAAAGTGCATATAGTGCATATGTACAATTTGTTTTATTTACTTACATTTTTAAATAGTCTCCACACCCAGCATGGAGCGCCAATGCAGGGCTCAAGCTCATGATCCTTAGATCAAGACCTGAGCTGAGATCAAGAGTCAGACGCCTAACTGACTGATCCAAGTGCCCCTGGATATGTACAATTTAAAGAATAAGTGGATTCCTATGTGTCACTGGGAGGTATGTCAACAGTATCTTCTGAAGTATCATAACAGATTTTAGGGGCCCCTGGGTGGCGCAGTTGGTTGAGCGACTGCCTTCAGCTCAGGTCATGATCCCGGAGTCCCGGGATCGAGTCCCACGTCGGGCTCCCGGCTCCATGGGGAGTCCGCTTCTCACTCTGACCTGCTCTCTCTCACTCTCTCTCTTTCCTAATAAATAAATAAATAAAATTAAAAAAAAAAAAAAAAAACAGATTTTATACCAAGTCCAAGTACAAAATTCTTTCACATTATGAATCCACTAGGACTCTCTCTGACGTAAATGTCAGAAAAGCCAACTCAAACTGACTTAGACAATGAGGATATTTATTTATTAATATAGGCTGTTGAGAAATGTTTCATCTTTAGCTATTGCCTTTTGGCTGTGCAGAAATACAAGTTATGGCCTCTTAGCCCACCAGGGCTCCATCTTTTGACATATTATTGCCACTGCTTCTTGGTGCTGTGTAGTCCTGGTGGAAAGAGGAGAGAGTGTTCTGGAAACCTGGGACTCACCAGTGAAGTGATCCTCTTGTCTGTTGGGGCCTTAATTTGGGAACTTTTAGGTACCCTCTCCTGTGTACTGTCCTTCCCCATTCCAGAATTTGAGCCTCTGGTGTATATGGAGGCACTTTGGTAAAGCATTCAGGCCAGTTGCAATATGTGTTAGGAACAAGGCTTTGGAGATGAGGTGAGTGCACTAGAGGCTTTGTTTTAATTTGCTTCTTTGGCATTTGGTGTAACTGCCTTCTGTTTCTGGTGGGGAACACGGCTCCTTTGTCTTTACTGTCTTCTGTGGAGAAGGCTGGGGGCTCCCTGCTGCCACCAGAGCCATGCTGGCCTCTGTTTGGATCAGGCAGAGGCCCGAGGCCTAAGTTCATGGCTTGCTCTGAAAACCACGTATCAGAGCCCCCATCCCCTTTTTTTATTTTACTACTACTACTACTACTACTATTACTACTGCTACTACTATTAACATACTTGTAATAGAAATAAAGTTTGTACTTGGAAAAAAAAAACACACGAGAGAAGGAAGGAAGGAATGAAGGAGAAAGAGGAAGAAAAGAAAGAGAAAGAAAGAAAGAAAGAAAGAAAGAAAGAAAGAAAGAAAGAAAGAAGGAAGGAAGAAGAAAAAGAGAGAGGAAAGGAAGGGAAGGAAAGGGAAGGGAAAGGAAAGGAGGGGAAGAAAGAGAAAGGAAGAAAGAAGGGAAGGAAGGAACGGGGAGGGAGGGAGGGAAGGAGGAAGGGAGGAATGGAAGAAGGAAGGAAAGAAAGAAAAAGAAATATCCAGAGGTAAGGGGAGCGTCAGGCAATGGTTAACCCAGTGCTTAGATGTCATCACAGTGTCATTCCAATCCTTCTCTTCATTCTGCCTTCATTGGTATCAACCTCATCCTAAGCTAACTCAGCAATGGTGACAAGATGACTGTGGATAGATCCAGACTATACAGTTTATTCCATGTCCAAGAAAGAGTAGGTACCTTTAGCAAAGTATCATAAGCTAGAGATGCTGAGAGCACTCTGATTGGACCTTCTTGAGACCATTGCTCACCTCTGGACCAATCACATGCCTAGGGGAATGCAATGTGCTGATTGGCTTAGCTGGGCTCAAGGGCTCCTGGAAAGACAGTCATGTAAGCTGGGGTAGTATTCATGAATATCCACTGTTACCACTTTTCACCAGAGACCTCCTGACACCTGGAGTTCAGAGTCAATTTTATCCAGTTGTAGACATATTCTAACAAGCTTGGTGTCTGCTCTCCCAGGCCACAGAAAGTGAGACAGGCTCGAGGTACAAAGATTGACAAAAATAGGCGATGGTACCAAGTAGACACAAGATTCCTAAAAGTATGACCATTTAACCACACGGGAAACACACACACACACGCACAGTGGCTCATTGATGACAGGACTGAATTACACCCTAGTGCAACAGTAATATAAAGACCCTATATTCAGTGGACAATGACTGGAAAGAGAAAAGGATGTTTAATGGATTTGGAAGTGATTCTATCAAAATAAGAACTATTACAAGGAGAACACTCAGAGAAATAAATTTCAGTTCTCCCAAATGAAGCTAACTAAATGAACTGCTGTTAGCTATAATTATCAAAAATTATAGTGTGATGAGAGCCATCCTTTCCACGGGTTTAGGGAATTTCTACCTATTCCAGACCTGTTATTAAATGAAAATTGTAACAATTTAATGAGCGAAATGAATGGTTGGGTTTTTTGGCTTTGGTTTTTTTGTTTTTGTTTTTTCATAAAAAACAAGAAATAGTCCTCTTCAAACCCAAAACTTAAGAGGGGGAACTTAAGCTTCAGGTCACCATCTTTCTCACTTCTAGTAAGAAGTATGTTGGAGTACTACCCAACAGTTACCGAGAACCTGAATTTACTATAGCTTGAATGGCCCTGACAGCATTTTGAGCAAGGAGACGGTGGGATAGCAGGGCCCACTGGTTTGCACATGGAGAAATCAAGACACAAACTAATGAAATAACTCACTTCTGGGGCTTTCTGTGTCCATTTCATGACAGAACTTCCAATTCTAGCCCAACTCTTAATTAATGCTGGGGTAGTGATTTTGTTTTAAGGTACTAAAAATAAAAGAGACAGGAATGGGGACATCTGGGTGGCTCACTCAGTTAAACACCTGACTCTTAATTTTGGCTCAGGTCATGATCTCAGGGTCAAGATTGAGTTCTGTTGGACTCCGCAATAGCAGAGAGCCTACTTAAGATTCTCTCTCTCTCTCTTTCTCTCTCTCTCTAAAAAAAAAAAAAAAAAAAGAGGGGCCCCTGGGTGGCTCAGTCAGTTAAGTGTCTGTCTTCGGCTCAGGTCATGATCTCAGGCTCCTGGGATCAAGCCCCGAATCAGCCTCCCTGCTTAGCGGGGAGTCTGCCTCTCCCTATCCCTCTGTGCTCTCTCTCCCCTCACTCCTTCTCCAAAATAAATAAATAAAATCTTTTTAAAAAATTTTTAAAAATTAAAATAATTAAATAAAACTAGAGAGGAATCAAGATCTGAGACTAACGGTGAGACAGGACTTTGTGTGGACTTCATATTGGGGATTTTTTTCCATTTAAAATTCAGTGGCTTCCCACAGTCCATAATCTTTTTTTTTCTTTAGATCTTTTACTTCTTCAATGAGGCAACCTTAATTAAAAGTAGAAATAGCAGGCTGTTCCCCAAGTGATACACTCTGAGTCCCACTTAGGAAGGGCCTTTACTCACAACTCCCTACCAACACTGTGAAGTTCCACCAGTAGAGGTCACTGGCGTGGGGGGGACAGGGTACTGTTCCACTTTCGAAGGTCCCCAAATAAATGGTTACTTTTACCTTCATCCAGGCTTACAGTCATCCCTCATTCCCAACCTCTCTGAGTCTTTCTCCCTCACCTGGAACATTCCACCTAAGCTGTCACTCCAGAGCAATCCTGCAGTCTCCGATCCTTCCCTCCCTTTCCCAGGCCTTGCTCCTAGCTCCCCGGACCGTACGCCTCAGCAGTCCCATATGAGTCTGCCTGGGGATACAACAAAGTCCCACACACTGGGAAGCTGAAATCACAGACATTTATTTTCTCACTGTTGTGGAGGCTGCAAGTCTGAGATCAAGGTGCGGCTGGCATCGGTTTCTCCGGATGCTGCTCTCCTCGGGCACCTGTCCCTGTGTCTCTCCACATGGTGTCTCTGTGTCTGGGTCCAGATCTCTTCTAATTCAGACAGCAGGCACACTGGATGAGGGTCCATTTTAATGACCTCATCTTTTTTTTTTTAAGGTTTTATTTATATTTGAGAGTGAGAGAGAGCGCGCACAAGCTGGGGAAGAGGGAGAAGCAGGCTTCCCTCTGAACAAGGAGCCCAATGTGGGGCTCGATCCCAGGACCCTGGGATCATGACCTGAGCTGAAGGCAGACGCTTAACCGATTGAGCCACCCAGGCGGCACCCCACCCCCCCCCCCCCGGGCCTCATTTTAACTTAATCACCCTGTTAAAGGCCATCTCCAAATTCAGGCACATTCTGAGGTAATGGAGAAAAGAGCTTTACACAGGAATTTGGGGGAACACAAATCAGCCTTTAAAGAGTCCCCTCAAAGTCCGTCAGCTCCTTTCCTGAAACACTGCCCCCAAATCCGTTTCAAATTTATCACAACAGGTTTCTCTGAGGTGTGACTTTCTAGTCTGAAGCCCCCCCTTCTCCTAGAAAACATTAGGCAGGACACAGTGTGTTTAAATTTAGAGGCTGACCCACAGGCCCCTGTGGGTTTGTCTGCCATTTGTTTTGTCAGAATTACTACTGGGTTCTGTGTGGGGTGCCCCTAACTGCCCCACGGGACAACTGTCTGGACCTGGCCTCCTTGGTGACTAGGATTTCCGGGAAGCCGTGGACCCAGGCAAGGAGCTGCCTCCCACCAAGAGCAGCCAGCGCGGCCCACAGGAAACGAAAGAATTTCAGAATTAAGGGGGAAACAGCACCGCCGCTGACACAAAACACAAAGGCCCTTGTTTCCTCCCCAGCTTGCACCCTGGGGATCACGGAGGTCTCCAACTGGCAGCATTAGCCCAGATCTTTGATCGAGGCCGTCCCTCGGGCTCTGGTTCAGGTTTCATCGCCCGGGTTGCACACCCTTCCAAAGGAATGGCCCTTCGTCGGGTTGGCCCTGAGGCGCCGCGCGCCGACGGGAGGTGTTTGCGGACTGGCATCAGTCCAGACCCACTGAAGGAGCCGCGCCTCGGCCTCTCTGGCCCCCTTCACCGCTGTGTGACAACACCCTGATTCGGAGAAACAGCCCCCTCAGCCCCCCTTACCCGACCCCAGGCTCAGCCCTCCACCCTGGCCACTGGGCTGGGTTCAGAGTCCGGAAAGTACACGGTAAGTTCTCTGCAGAGGCCGTCCGCCGGGTGGCCGCCACCACCAGGGCCGTCCTCTCCTGTTTAAACCGGAGCGGTCCCGCACGCTGACCCTGAGTCACGGCCACACACAACAGGCCCCGGGCGGCCTCCGGAGCTCACGGACACGCCCTTACCTAACCCCAGAAAGAAGCCTTCCCTGTGAGAGAAAGGAGTAAAATCTCCTTTTTCTGGAAACTCTGAACAGAAGGCAACGGGCTCATCATAGGAGCTGGAGGACGTGCGACTCCGGAGTGGCCTGTCTCCTGGAGCCCAGTGTCATCCTTGGATCTGGGCCCCTGCTGGGCAGTGGTGGATCTCCAGGGGGACTCCTCCTCTGTCCCTCAGTCGGGGCTGCTCGAACACTGACCCTTCCCCACTCGGCGCCCGGGCTGCTGGGATTTAGCTGCTCTAAGAACGGACTTTGCTTGCAACCAGTCACCCACCGGTCACATGGCATTCTCTGAGGATGCTAGGGCCCTGGCCCATTCCCCGAGTTCCTGGGGGCCCTTCTAGGGGCCGTACCCATCTGTGACTCAGAACTCAGGGCATCCTGCCAGACTCTCCCAGGGTGTCTTTCCCTCCAGCGCCCATCAGACTTGCCACCTCTGAGACCGATTACAGTCCCGCTCCCTTACGTTTGCCCACCAGCCTTCTGCCCCCACGCTTGGCCCCCTTACTCCCTTCCACTGGGTTTCCACCTCTTCCAAATCAGCTTCAGTTTTGAAATGTGAGTTTCGGCCTGCGTTCATTCCTTGTGGCAGGTGCTAAGGGGACTGAATGCTCGGCCCTGGCCACAGAGAGCTGGGAGATCTGTGGAGGCTGCTCAAGAACAGCCCCGCCACCAGACAGAACATTCCAGGTCCTAGGAAAAGAGAAAGACGGAGAAAGAAGGAGGTAAAGCTGTCAGAGGGGACGCTCAGAAAATCTCCGCAGAGGAGGCCGGCGTTTAAGGTGAGGCCCTGAACAGGCCAGGATGGGGGCAATCTCTCCAAAGCAGGGAGCAGGGGCAGCACAGAAGGCATTCGGGCCGCAGATGAAGCTAGAGATTTGAGGGAAGAGAGGCCTCGGGGGTCAGATAGAGGAATGCGGTGCTGATGAGGCCGAGGCCAGCTGAACGCCGTGAGCTACTGAGGGTGTGAGTAGGACCCACAGTGACCCACAATGATGAGTATTTACACTCACCCACTCGGGCTTACTTCCAACTCAACTACTTATGCATCACGAAGGAACCAAGTCATTATCACAACTGCAAGATCCCCACATCCTTTTTTGTCAAGTCTCTGGGTCCTGTTCCATTCACAGAAACAAACAAAAATGGAATTCAGGGGCCTCCTATTCGACCCAAGGCTCCCAAGAGAACAGCAGAAGCAGGTGCCGAGTTAGCAAAGCTTGGGGACAGGGGTGGGCTGCCTTCCTGCCCCTCTCCCGCCCCTCTGAAAGCCAGGGGACCTCGGGCCTTCCCATCGCAACCCCTTTCCTCACCTGTTCTGACTCTGAGGTGAAGTGGGTCACCACGTCACAGTCTGAAGCGGCTGCCAAGAAGGCTCTCACCACCACCGCCCCACCCCCACCCCCGACAGTTAGCACTGCTCCTGGAACACAAGCGCTGGTGACGTGGAAGGCCCTGGAGATGGCCCTCAGCGCTGGCAAGGGATAGCGATCAGACCCCAGGAGGCTGGTCACCCCCACGCCGGTGCTGAAATGTCACACGGCCTTGGCACACGCCGGTCCGCCTGTTTCAGTTACTAGATACTTTTTCACTTCCTTAAACATACCCAGCCGATGCCGCCCCGCAGCTATCTCTTCACTGGGCAAGAGGACAAAGGCTATGTATTTTTAAAATACATTTAAAATAGCCTTTCCTCCAGCCGCAATCCGATGTTTATAACTTTTTTCAATTAGTTATCTGAAATCTGTTTTGCCAAAACTCATAGCATTTCATCCTACTGCCTTGTTTTAGTAACACATTGCCTAAATTTACAGCGACTCGGCTTGTCAGGCAGTGTCCCTGAATTGGCAAAGGGTTGTTTTGTTTTTGCTCCGTTTTGTTTTAGGAAAGCTAAAGACTGGGGATCAGAAACCACGTCCTTCTCCGGGTTCTCTCGGAGCTTCAGTTTCTCTGTCATCTATCTCTACCATGATATCAGACATGAATTAGTGTCTGAAAAACATTTTGAGACTGAGGCATGAAAACCTTTCTAGGACCAGAGCGACACAAGAAGCTCATCTTAAGCAACACAAGTATCCTTGTGTGTAACCTGGATATTCTTTTTTTTTTCCCCAGGATTTTACTCATTTATTAGAGAGAGAGAGAGAGAAAGATAGGGTGCATGAGCAGGTGGAGGGGCAGAGGGAGAGAGAGATAAAGCCGACTCCCCGATGAGCACGGAGTCCGACATGAGGCTCGATCCCAGGACCCTGAGATCACGACCTGAGCCAAAACTAAGAGTGGGAGGTTTAACCGACAGAATCATGCAGGCACCCGTGTAACCTGGATATTCTTAATGCACCAAAGGCTCTCATGACTTAAAGATACCTTTTTTTTTTTAGAGGAGGGAGGGACAGAGGGAGAGGGAGAGAGAGAATCCTAAGCAGGCTCTACACCCAGCAAGGAGCTGGATGTGGGGCTTGATCTCACAACCCTGAGATCATGACCTGAGGCAAAATCAAGAGTCGGATGCTTAACAGACTGAACCACCCAGGCCCCCCTAAAGAAGCCTTTTAGTAAATGCATTTATTAAATGTAAAATTATTTGGCCCTCTTAGAAATGTTTCAGGGCGCCTGGGTGGCGCAGTTGGTTGAGCGACTGCCTTCGGCTCAGGTCATGATCCCGGAGTCCTGGGATCGAGTCCCACATCGGGCTCCCAGTTCCATGGGGAGTTCGCTTCCCGCTCTGACCTTCTCCCTTCTCATGCTCTCTCTCACTCTCTCTCTTTCCTAATAAACAAATAAAAATAAAAAATCTTAAAAAAAAAGAAATGTTTCAAAACATTTGGAATTTCTTAACACAATTTTTTTTAACAGAGAGGAAGTTAAAATGGTTTATTCTTTATCATGTCATTCCAATTATTAAACTAGATGACTCCCTCCTTACTAGTATATCCTATTTAGCTCTGAAGCCAGGTCTTAATTGCTTAAGCTATTCAATTTATGAATCTAACCAGGCCTGTTCCTCTTCGGAGCTCATAAGCACCTCTTCCCAGGAGAGGAAGGGGAAGGGAAAGTCAATGAAAATTAAATGACTTAATTTCACTCTTTCTAGTAAACTTGGGAAATGAGCTGATGAAAGACAAAACTCAAACCTATTGTGGAACAGCTGGGCCCTCTTATTCCCCGCCCCCCCAGTGGAAGCCTGAAATCAGGGATAGTACCAAATCCTACATATACTATGTTTTTTCCTATACATACTTTACTATGATAGAGTTTCATTTATAAAGTAGATAGGTAAGAGATTAACAACAATAACTAATAATTAAATAGACCAACTATAATGATATACTATAATAAAAGTTCTGTTAATGTGGTCCCTCTCTCACAAAATATCTTTCTGTGCTATTCTCACCTTTCTTCTTGCAATGGAGCGAGATGGTAAAATGCCTCCATGATGAGAGGAAGTAGGTGAAATTGTGACAAATTGTGAAGCTACTGGTGACCTTTTAACCCTATGTCAGAAGGAGGATTATCTATTTTTGGACCACCTTGAGTGCCGATAAAGGAGAGGGGAGAGCTATTGTATATTCATTAGCCCTTTGATCCTCAAATAGTTGCTTGGAAGTGGGCAAATTTAAATACCCCATTGAGACAATGATTCTCCCACCATAATACACGTTTTGCAAGCATGGTCCATATATTCTTCCCAGGAGAGCCAGAGACAGAAGCGAACTCTGTTCTCTGGCCACCTCTCCTCATCACCAGCACTCTCTTTGTGTCACCCCTGCCAGTCTGGCTAAGGGCTTCCAAGTAAAACTGAAGCAACATGTGAAGATGGGCAGCATGACTCCTTAGCCTTATCTCTTTGCAGCTTCTGGGGTTTTGCCTGATTGCAGGGCTTCAGTCTGTCCTGGAAAGACGTGATGCTTTCCATTCGTTAGCTTTACTCATGGAATTATTCTGCTTTAGATTTACTTGATATACGGAAGCAAAGAATCTTTTCACAATTTTGTAATGGTATTTTGTATTTGGAATTGAGCAATTCTTTTTGAAATCCTTAAGGAAAATGCTGGAATCTTTCCATCAAAATCTTAGTGGATTTTTAGGCAGTTCTCACCCTTTCCTTGGCTGGGAAATACGGCTTCTGCTTTTTGTTGTCCCTCTTAGTATGTCCTTGGCTGACTCCACCCAGATGAATATGGAATAAGGTAAGACTTGCAAATTTCTCCTGCTTATTATTACTCCTTAAATTCTCATAAGGTCATACTTTTCCCCAATACCAATTTGAAACTTGGTAAAGAGTCAACAGCAGGAGCACAAGTCCCTCCCCTGGCCTTTTAGAGAGAAAATGCATCAACCAGCACTGCTCTTCCTTATGGGAAGAGCCCACGAAGGCAGCTCCCACGAAAAGCAAAGTGCAGCGGACAGAATTCTCACTGGGACACTTAGCACATGAGTGCGTTGAAGCAAGTCACAGAACCCTGTGTCGAGCCTCACGTTCCTTATCTGTGAGATGGGAAGAACAATACCTTCTAAGACTGTTAGGAGAATTAAATGTGTGTGAATGAGTTCTGTAAACTATGAAATATGATATAAAGATATACAGTATTATTATTACTTATCTCCCTGGAATGTGAGAAAGAGGGTCTCCAGGACTTTTTAATAGTTTCAGAAAGAAGATTAGGTCTGAGAGAGAAGATTAGGAGCCCAAGAAGGAAGCCAAAAGGTGAGGGCAGCCAGAGCAACACAGGAAGCTGGCTCCACGGGTGCTCTAGCCTCTATGAAGAATAGGCACCTGGGGGCGCCTGGGTGGCTCAGTGGGTTAAGCCTCTGCGTTTGGCTCAGGTCATGATCTCAGGGTCCTGGGATCGAGCCCCGCATCGGGCTCTCTGCTCAGCTGGGAACCTGGTTTCCCCCTCCCTCTGCCTGCCTCTCTGCCTACTTGTGATCTCTTTCTTTCAGTCAAATAAATAAAATCTTAAAAAAAAAAAAATAGGCATCTTATGCCACAAGTTGACATCCTGTTTGAGAACACGGTATAATCCAAGAATCTCCATGGCCTCCCACTTCTTAAGGTCACTGTTTTACTTAATATCAGAATTAATTGCTTAGGTTGTCATAATGGCAGAGTCTGGAACACCCTCCTCTATTTCTCTGACATATTCAATGGCACAGGGCTTTGCTTTCTTAACTACACTGCAACGGACTTCTCTGCTGCCCTCTGACTCCAAACCAGCACACCTGGCTCTATTTTATTTCTCTTTGCTTTCCTGAAAATCATGAGCTAAGACCCTTTTCATTCCCCCCAAAGAACCACTGGTGTTAGGAGGTTTGGGAGTAGCAGAAGGAATGCCAAGCAATCAGTAAACACTTCAAACTTTACTGTCAGACATTCCTCTCCCAAAGTCCCATCATTTCCACATATACAATGTTCTTTTTGTGTCTCTCCATAGGCCCTGCTCTTCCATCATGTCGTTAGCTGGCCCTCCCTGCTTCCCAACCCTCTTGACTCTTCCATTTCCTCTTTTAGTATCCCAATCTTTTTCTTGAGATGCCAGTGGATTACTCCTGTTTCCATATTATGCAGAATGATTTAACTGTGTGTATGTGCGTCTATACTTCCCCCAGCTCAAATAGTCTAAGGAGGGAGGTAGGCCTTTCACAACCAAGATAGGGTGATGGACAGTGAATGAACTTAATGAATGAGATGCCCGGCACACAGTTTAAAGCAAGTCTCCCAACTGCAACCAGAGTAGACACTCAGCTTGTTAAGTGGAATGAATTATGCCCAGAGGGGGAGGTTTTTCAGGTCATTGTCATAGAAGTAATATGTGAGGTCAGGCTGATGAATGTCTTTGCTCAAGGAAAGCAGTGTGAACTCTGATGAAGACTCAACTTTGGGAAAAATACGTAGATTTAACGGATGATCCCAACTGCCAGAGACTGAAAGCCAGGGTGGGAACCAAGAGGACACAGCTTCAGGATGGTTGTGGGATTAGAACCCAGATGGTAAAGGTTTAAGAAATGAATGGGGCATGAAAGGACGAAGGCCATACATATGTGTAGCCTGCTACATTCTTATGTGAATCATTTTCAAAGTTAGTATGCATTTTAAGAAAAAGCCAAGGAGGAAGAAAAATATTTTTCACCTCTTTCTTTGTTCCTATGACTGGTTGATTCATGAGTCTCAACATGTTGGGGCACAAGCATGAATCAGTTTCATTGCTGTCAGTATCTGCCCCCAGCTGTTCTCTGTGAAATTCCCATTTCCCACAGACCAGCAGGACATCAGGGATCAGAATGGCCAGGTTTAAAAACTTCCCTAACAGTTTTGGTTATTAAACCTGTCTCATTTTTAAGATTCAGTTCCAATTATTTCAAAGAACAACAAACAGAAACAACAAGGGCCGGTGAGGATGTGAAGAAACTGGAACTCACATACACACAGCTGGTGGGAATGGACCATGGCGCAGCCACCCTGGAAAGCAATATGGCGGTCCTCAAAACGTCAAACATAGAGTCACCACCGTATGATTCAGCAATTCCACTTCTGGGTGAATACACAAAACCATTCAAAGCAGATGCTTGAACAGATACTTGTGCACCTGTGTTCACTGCAGCCTTAGTCACAATAGCCAAAAGGTGGAAGCAACCCAAGTGTGTACAGACAGACGAACAAGTAAACGAAATGTGGTCTGTCCATACAATGGAATATTATTCAACCTTAAGAAGGAAGGAATTTCTAATATATGTTTCAACATGAATGAACTTGAAAACATCATGCTAAGCGAAAGAAGCCAGATCTTTATCTGTATGTATGATTCCACGTATATGAAGTACCTAGAATAGGCAAATTCATAGAGACAAAAAGAATGGTAGTTGCCAGAGGCTGGGGGAGGGCAGAATAGGGAGTTAGTGTTTAATGGGGACAAAGTTTCAGCTGGGGAAGATGAAAAAGTCCTGAAAATAGCTCGCGGTGATGGTTGTACAACACTGTGAACGCACTTATTGCCACTAAATTGTACTTTTAAAAATGATTAAATTGATACATTTAAAAATAAAATAAAATGATAAATTTTATGTTACGTATATTTTACCACAATCAAAAAAAATTTTTTTTTTAAAGATTTAGTTGTAGGCATTTAGAAACTTCCATCTGAAACTCAGTTGCCTGGCTTACTGGCCCCGTGGCAGGCAGCTTACACCGAGTCTGCCTCTCAGATCGTTTCTGCGTTCCTTCAGGCAAGGCCCCAGAAACTGAGAGGTCCCCTTCTATACACTGGCAAGGACTTGGAGATCTGGGGTGGGTGGAACCGCCCCATCTTACCTCCAGGCTCACTGTGCTTCCCAGTCCTTCAAACCCAGGTACAGTGGCCACTCCTGTGAAATCTCCAGCTTGGAAGAGGACTCGAGTCTTCCAAGTCTGTATCCAAATCTCAGCGGGAAAGAGGTACTGTGCCATGCTGCTCACATGCTTGTTATGACCTTACCCCACTCAGCTCCCTGTGGCCTGAGGATAATGTGAGGTCTCCACCTTAGCAAGAGTCCATATCCCCATCTTGCGGAACTCCAATCTTTTCTTTTTTTTGAGAGAGAGATAGAGAATCTTAAGCAGGCTCCATGCTCAGTGCAGAGCCCAACAGGGGAGCTCAATCTCATGACCCTGAGCTCATGACCTAAGCTGAAACCAAGAGTTAGATGCTTAACCAACTGAGCCACCCAGGTGTCCCTTGAATTCCAATCTTTATGAGTGATTGTCTTAGGACTCTCCCCCATGCCTGGCTGTGGGAACTAGTGGAATCCCATCTCCTTTGTGCCACGCGCAATTCTAAAAAGCACCCTAAGACTCCATCTTCCTGGTGTCCCCTCCTTATATCATTCTCTCCCGGTAAGTACCAGTGGAACCCGTGAACATTGTGGGAAGTCACCTCTGTGATTATGTCACATTATGTGGCAAAAGGGATTCTATAGATGTGAAGTCCCTAATTAGTTGACTTGGAGATAATTAGAAGAGAGATTACCTTGGGTGGATACAAAAGGAATATATATCCCCTCCTCTCCCCTCCCTGCCCCTCCCTTCCTCTCCCTTCCCTGACAGAGGGCAGAGAACAGCCTCTAGCCGTGAATACTAACTGGACCCCCACAAAGCTAAGGACCCTCAAGCCTTTTCTTAGTTTGGAAGTGGGAGTGTTGATGGAGGGGGCCGGTTTGGATTTGTTGACTGTCAGTAAATCCTGAGGAGATAGTTCCTTGTTAGTTCCTAGTGAGATACTAGGAACTTGGAACTTGGAACGGACAAGGTGGTGAGTACTGTCAGCCCTCAGTTGCAATTTGAGGACAACAGGAAACACACCCCCCAACATTTTATTACTCACGGTGAATGGTGGCGTGTGGTGCAATTTCCCTTTTCTTTTCCTGTTGTGATTCTCCATAGGAAGAGTCGTTGTTGTTGTTTTCCAATCCTATTTAACAATCTGGAAATTGAAAGAAAATATTTTAAGCTTATCAAAGGATGGCCAGTAAGGTTTCCCACATCCTCCCTTCCACCAATATTGCAACTGGGAAATGCAATGGGGACTCAGTGCCTGAGAGCCTGATGCCCAGGTCTGTAAAGCCAGTGGCCAGACCAGGACTTCGCGGCCCCACTAAGTGGTCACATATCCTGCTGGGTGATTCCTTCCTCCTCACTCCGACTGCAACACTAGGAAAGAGCTCACTCACAATTCAAGGAATTCACATCCTCAAGTTCAGGGTCAGATCCAGGAAGAAGGTCTATTTTGGGTCACAGCGGAATTGTATTAAAAAAGTCAGCCCTCAAACTCAGAAATCTGGTATAATGAAATATTTTGACTGACATGGGCTTACGGAAGTTCAATGCAGCAGAAGGGGAACAAACTCCACATACACAGGACTCCAGCCACCATACTCATCTGTCCTTCCAGAGGTGGTACCTGCTCTATCCGTGACACAAACCCGACTGCGTCTCGCCAAGTCCTGCGACTTATCTGACACCTGTCACCTCATCTGACACCCACCTGAGGCTGGGGTTGGCCTGTATTCAAATTTCCTGACACCAAAAGCACTCAGGAGGAAGCAGGGAGTTAGTGAAGGTTTGGTGGGAAGAGGGTGAGGGTAAACAGACACCTTGCACGGGAAACCTCCTCAGGCTCTCCTTGAAGAGACCTTCCCTCAGTAGCTGCCCTGCCCCCAGTCTCCTCAGACACAGGCCATTTCCAAACCCCGTCAGCTTTGTGTCCTCCACCCGTAAACTGAAAACCAGCCCGACACAGATCAACAGCAGCAAAACAAGCTCTTCTCAGTCAAATTTTAACCACCAATTATGCCTCAGGCTTATCTCTGGGGGGAAATGTAGTTCAGCTGGCTATTGTTTTATTTACAGAATCACCTGCGGATTAACAGACTGTTAGAGATTAACCATTTTATCACCCGAGTCTTGTCTGTGTCTCTCCAAGTCCTTCTAGACTATAAATTCCTTGTAGGTGAGGGGTTTATCTCTGCTGTTCACTGTTGTATCTCCTAGACCTTCCCACTGTGCACGTGCCACAGAAGAGACCACAAAGAATTTTCGGATGAAGGATGAATGGGCACCTTACGTCCTCTTTCCGTGTTTAGACCTCATTCACTGGCAGGTCCTAACGCTTGCCTGAGAGCACTGTTGTTCACCAGGCATCTTCCAGAGACTCACTTCTCTTCCACAATGCTTACCAATAAAGCTTAGGAATAATTTGCTTACTATTTTCTTCCACAATAGTTTCTTCCACATGTTTCTCCTTCAAAATACTGCCCTGGAATATAGACGTCAAGTACTTGCTTTCAGGAAATATGAAACCATTCCACTACATTTTTTTCTAGTCTTCCTCTAAATGTGTCACCAAAAAAACTCCAGGTCATAAATTCTTCATCTGCAGAATAATTATTTCTTATTTTTAAAAAAATAATTTTTTTCCAATTAATTTTATTTTTTTTCAGTGTCACAAGATTCATTGTTCATGCACCACACCCAATGCTCCATGTAATACGTGCCCTTCTCAATACCCAACACCAGACTCACCCAACCCCCACCTCCTTCCCCTCCAAAACCCTGTTTGTTGCTCAGAGTCCACATTCTCTCATGGTTCATCTCCCCCTCCGATTTCCCCCAATTCACCTTTCCTTTCCTTCTCCCAGTGTCCTCCATGTTTTCCCTTATGCTCCACACGTAAGTGAAACCATATAACTGACTCTCTCTGCTTGACTTCCTTCACTCAGCATGATCTCCTCCAGTCCTGTCTATGTTCATACAAAAGTTGGGTATTCATCCTTTCTGATGGAGGCATAATATTCCATTGTATATAAGGATCGTATCTTCTTTATCCACTCATCTGTTGAAGGGCATTTCAGCTCTTTCCACAGTTTGGCGACTGTGGCCATTGCTGCTATGAACATTGGGGTACATGTGGCCCTTCTTTGTACTACATCTGCATCTTTAGGGTAAAAAATATTTCTTTTTTTGAATCGAGAAACTTCACTAGGAAATCATCCTTGGAGTATAATAATGTCCTCCTTTTCCTCCTGTTGTCTAGCAAATATTTATTGAATGTTTGATGGCAGCCAGGCTCAATGCTATGCACATTGGCATTTACTGTCTCATATAGACATATAATATCTACCAGTTTTTGTTGATGTATAAAAGAAATGTAGAGTCACAACAGAAAATTTTCAACATATACAATACCAAAAAAAGAATCACATAATCAGAGCTAGAAACACTAACTGCCATCAATTTGACAGATTTCCTTCCAATTTTTCCATACATACATGCATTTTCCATGTATGTAGAAATATATTTCCATGAAATAATAATTTATATACAATTTTGTGATGTTCTCTCCCCAGCCATATATTTAGATTTTTTCTTGTGACCACTAAAAATTCCTTATTTCAAAAACCTGCATGATAGTTTATTTCTCCCTAATTTTGGATGTTTTGGTTGGTTCTAATTTTCTGACGTTTTAAAAGGGAGACATATGGGCGCCTGGGTGGCTCAGTTGGTTGAGCAACTGCCTTCGGCTCAGGTCATGATCCTTGAGTTCCAGGATCGAGTCCCACATCGAGTCCCACATCGGGCTCCCGGCTCCGTGGGGAGTCTGCTTCTTCCTCTGACCTTCTCCACTCTCATGCTCTCTCTCACTTTCTCTGTCTCTCAAATAAATAAATAAAATCTTTAAAAAAAAAAAGGGAGACATATATCTTTATGCATGTATCTTTGTGCTCATTTCTGACTATTTCTATAGAATCCACAGATATCGAATTACAGGATCAAAGTGTATAAACATTGTTAAAGCTGAGAAATATTTTTATAAAATTGTTCTTTAGTAAAGTATCATTTTATGCTCCCACTAATAGTATATAAAATTTCCCTTTTCGTTGCATTCCTGTCAGTATTGAGTATTAGAATTTAAGAGAATATTTTCTAATAGATATATTAGGGATTTTTTAAATTTTTACTTTTTCAATTACTAGGTAGTTCACTTTAAAATATAACAAACGCAGGGAGAAAGCTAATTACCATTTTTGAGGTAATTTTCCCATTGAGTTATTAAAGTTTTCTCATCAACTTATGGGTATTCTTGAATTGAGGATGAAACTGTCAGATTTGTTATGCACATTTCTGTAGGGTCTTTTTTTTTCAAATTTTGTTCAGAATATTTTTAGTTCTCAGGATTTAAAATTTTTATGTAATCTAGTCTAATGGTCATTTCATCTATGATTTTTCCACTTCTTTTCCTCCCTCATCTTGAGGTCACATAAATATTTGCCTAAATTTTCTCCCAGTTTTAAAATTCTTTACTGTATCTAAAATTTTTTGTTAGCACATAATGGAAGATAAGGGCTTTACATCAAATTTTTCTCAAATTACTAGTTTTCTCAAGCCTATTTATTGAGAATCATCCCCTTTTTCATTTATCTTAGATGACTCTCTCATCACATCTTAAAGTCTACACTATGTCAATTCTATCTTTTCCTGGATTATCGATTCCATTCAATTACCTCTATTACTCAATATCTGTTACTATTCTATCATGATACTTTTAAATTATTATAGTCTTGTACTATGTTTCAATTAGAAACAGTGCAATTTGCCATATTTTTCTCCATTTTCACAATTTTCTTAACTCTTCTCATCTGCCATTTATTCAGATAAACGTTAAAATAATTTCATTTTAGCCTCCAAGAGTGTTAGTAGCCTCACTGTAGAGACGAGAAACTTAGTCTCGAAAAGGATAAGCAGATCAAAATCACACATATGAGTAGAAGAGGCACAAAATAAAATTATTTCTTTTATTTAAATCATTATTTAAAATCACATCTCCTCTTTCAGCTGTGCGATGCTATAGTTTTTTAGTAAAAGAGACTCAAAAATTACTAACCCTTCTTCTTTCCTGTGTGCCTCCTCTAGTGGTCAAAACAGATACTGCAGTTTCTCAAGCCAATGTTCTACAGTAATTATTTTTATAAAACATTCCCCGTGCATTTAGCTTAATTTTTAAAATTTACTTTAAATTTAATTTACACAAAGTTCATGATATTATTTGTCTCCTATTTGGGGATCACGTAGTGCCAGGATTTTCTTAAGGAAGAGTAGCCTCGGAAGACATTGATTAAAAACTCAAGTGAATATAAAGTAAAATTTTGTAAATTCCATAGGTTTTAAAGGAATAACAATGGGACATACAAAGACCCTCCAGATGTTTCTTTGTTCCTTTTTTTCCTCCCTTGACATCATGTAAGTACTTTCATGAATAACTATTTTTCAATTACCCCTCTAATCCATTTCTTGTTTTCTTCCCCTCGTGTTGTTCTAGTCCCTTTGTGGCACAAAGGTCCCTCCACAGGGGTGCAGTGGGGACCGGAAGCCAGCCTGTGTTCAGGTAGTCACTCTTGGGGCCCTGGCTAGGTCTGCACCAGCCCAGAGGAAGGTCCACCTGTTTGTAATTCCCACAAACCTCTGGGGTGTGCTAAGGGAGGGGCTGCCTCATGGCCCCACAGCCACCTGGTCGATACCTGTCTCACCTTCTCCCCTGTTCATTCTGTTTTTTTGATAGTGGTGGTGGTGGTGGTGGTGGTGGTGGTGGTGGTGGTGGTGGTGGTTGGGATTTTTTTGGATTTTTTTTTTTTTTGCCTTTTTCTTTTCTCCTTCTTCCTTCCCAATCCCATCATCATTCGATTTCTTCTTTCTTATCTCTTCTTCATCTGTAAGAAAAGAAACTTAGTAATTTACTTACTAGTAAGATAATGTATAACTCAGAAATTTTAAATGAACTTTAAAGATTAAGCCAAACATATATTTATACATCATGAAAACCTAACCAAGCAAATAGTATAATAATAAAAAAAAATTCTGGAAAGCACTTGACAAGATGCTTTATCTGAAATGCTAAAGAAAATGCTTTCTTTATCTGAAATCCTTAAAGACAACGGTTGTCTATTTTACCTCTCACCCGCTGGTGTTTAATAGTCTTTAACTTTTAGTAAGCCCATTCATGCTAAATGAGTTAGTATTTAACACAACGTGGGACAGAATTTAAAAAAACAAACATAAAACAGCAGGAAGATTAGGCCCATTATTCTCCAGGGATTAAGGACTGACAGTATTGATTCTCTCCTGGATTTGGTTCAGAAAGACGGGGGTAATAGTACTTGCCTAATTAACTAACATGTTGGGTGGATTAAAGTGCTTTGTAAACATTAATTAAAGATGCAGGGAGTTAGACGAGGCCAGTGTATTATTAGTGAAAAAGGTCTCTCTCCTTTAATCAGGTATGTCTTCCTGGGGAGGACAAAGAAATGAGCTAAGGACTAAGGTATTGGGGCTCAGCCCTGAGCGCCGCCGGTGACTCAGCCCTGCGGTGCCTCCAACCACTTCCTTCCTCGGTTTTCTGTAAAATGGGGATACGCCACAGAGAGCATTTTGGAATATAGGTTTGGTAATGTCTGCCAGCGGAGTCCCCAACGAACCCTACAATTAATGAATCCCCGTAACTCTTGATTTCTCCCTCCCTCCCGAGCTGTGCCGCCCGGTGGAAACACTGGTCCCATTAGCTCTCAACAACTTGATGAAAGCCTTCCACAACCAGCTATTAACCTCAGTCGGTATTTCCACGGCGATACTGTGGAAAAGAAGAAAACAGGACCCAGGAGTGGGGGCAGGAACTCCGGGACGAGGTTCGTCGCCTCTCGGAACCACGGGTTTCCCTCAGTGAAAAACCGGGCACAGAACCAGAGGCTTGTTCTAAGGGTTACGTGAAATAATGGGTATGTTCCGTGCCTTTCCCGAGGGTGATAAAAATTCTATATTTGGTAGTTATTATCACTAAATATAACGTAACCTCTCAAAGCTGACGACCATAAGGCGGTGAGGGGGGAACAAGCCCCCGCTCCGTCAGAGCTCCAGACGCAGACTCCTGTTGCTCTTCTCCGCGGGTGTAACTCGGGGAGGGAGCGATGGAGTCCCCAATTCAGACCTCGCGCGGAGACCGACAACGCTCCCACCCCTCCAGAGGCGGCCTCCCGGCAGCAGCGGCGTGGGGCGGGAGGGCAGTCCCTTTAAATGCCCGCGGCGTGTTTTGGGGGGCTGAGCCCCGGTGGGGAGCGCGCGGCAGGGCGGTGCAGCGCGCAGCTGCGGGCTTACGGCGTGTGGGGGCGGGGGAGGGCGCGGCGCGGGTGCGAGCGCGAGGCGGGGAGCGCGTCCCGGTGCGAGCGCCGGGCAGCCTGGGAGCGCGCGGCGAGGAGTGCGCGGCAGCAGTGGGAGCGCGCGGCGGAGCGGCCTGGGACTGTCCGCCGGGTGCGCGCGCGGGCTGACTGGCGAGCAGGCGGCGCGAGGGCTCTGGTTCGCCGTCCGGGTGGGCACCTACGGTCCGCGGCGCCGGGGCTCCTTCCAGGTGAGTTTGGACTTTACGATCCCGGACTGGGTCAGGGCGGCGGGCGGGCGCCCTGGCAGCCAGTGGCCTCGCCTGGCACGTCGGTGAGCGGGGCGGCGTTTGGAGTCTGTAAGAGGGAGGCTTGGGCTCGCTCGGGTGGGGTTCGTATAGACCAGGGTGACCCCCATTTGTTGTGGCCCGGCTGACTGCACTTCTCACGCTTCCCTGCCGGCGCCCCTGTTCCGTGAATCTCTTCTCGCGCGCCACTCTCCTCCACATCGCTCGCCCAGCCTCCTGGAAGTTAGGAAAGACGCGTAGTCCGAGGGACCGTGGTCAACTGGTGGCCTCACCTATGGGAAACCCAGCGCCTCCTTTGGGATTTCAGGGGTACGCCTGCGCCCCAGGTCGGAGAGGTGGGGAGAACGCGGCGATTTTCGGCCCCGAGGTTGTCCTGTTGGGGGGCGTGAGGTGGTCCGAGGCACGTGTTTAACTTGGGGCGCGGAGCGGTTACGGGCGGTTCTTAACACCCTTCCCGGGTCCCCACGGCCCTTCCCCGGACTCATTCGAGACTCGTTGCCTGACTCGCCGCCTCGGCCCTTGAACTCCCGGGAGCTCTGTCCCTCATGCTGCGGAGAGGAGGGTAGGAGACATTCATATTGACAGGAGGTAGCCAAAACCACCTGTTAAACTTGGGTACAAAGTGACCACTAGATTTTCGACCGCACCTCCGCTCCCCAACGCCCGATCACCAGCAGGTAGCTGAATAGACTGGGAATGTAGGATCTGCAGTGAATCGGGCCGGGAGGGATTAAAAAAAGAAAAGAAAATGTGACTGATGTGATCCAGTTTAACAAAAGGCAATACAATAAACTCCAGTATTTCTCCAAGGCTTTGAAAGTTTCCCAGTATTGTTTTACGGAGTCTAAATTTAAGCATCTAGCTTTTTTTTTTTTTAAACCGCAGGAACTAACCTCAGAAAATTCTTAACTCTTTGCCAGGCAGGATAGTTGGTACAGAGCAGAAAACTTACAGTGAGTAAAAGAAAGTAGTTTTTTATGCCTCACCCTTCCCAAACAGAGTAAAACAAACGTTCAGGTCTGTCGCAGGGAGATTGTAGGAAGAAAGTTCCTTCTGGCTCCAATTTTAATGGAAAGCTTTTTTTTTTTTTTTTAATCTGTATTTCTGAAAGATACAGAAATACCAAGCCAGGTATAAGTGTAAACTTGAGAAAGATGCTCACTGGAGAAGTAAAGATACTTTTCTACTTTATTTTTTTAAAAGCACTGAATACGTAGGACTCTAGCATGCACTAAAAAGTTAGCCCCAGGATCTTTGGAAGTTAGCACATCCATGCCTGAATGTTACAGATTGTTTTTCTAGGTGGAGGAGGTATTTTCGTTCCTGAGGCCAATGTGGAAATACAAACAAATGCCCTGTTTACTTGGGATTGGGTGGGAAGGACGGAAGTTGTCTAAAATCTCTCTTGCCAAACTTGACAGTGTATGTATGGAATCTTGTATATTTTCTTGCCCGACCAATAAGAGCCACTTTTCAGTGACTGGATAGGTTCCTTGGTAACAGCATTTCAAATGAGCTTTTCTTTGAAAATTTTGGATGCTGATAATCTAAAAGCTACACATTTTCTCCATTACTAAAAATCAGGAAGCCAAAAATTAGAGTAACATCGGCTAGTAATAATTTAGAGAAGCCTGGAAAGATGAGAGATGCTCTTAAGAAGACTTGAGTGTGTCAGGCACGATGATGTCCTTAAGTGCAGACACCGAGTGCTCTTTAATTCATGCAGCGATATTTGGAGACTGACCACCTACACCACGCTGAGTACTGAGTTCGTCTTTGGGCACACAAGTGTATCTAGATAACAGCCATATGGCCCAAACTGATTAAAATCAGATCAAATAAGCCTTCATCAGGAGCTGAAGATACACCTGGCCCCAGTTCCAGAGTTCTCAGACACCTAAGGAGTCCAGAGTTGGCACTCTGTGTTGATTCTAAAGATCATCTCAAGTAACTAACTGCATGAGGTCGACTGGAGCCTTGAAGCCCGAAGGGAGAGAGGTGAAAGGTTTGGGTGGAGCTAAGCTAAGAGCAGGAGAGCCTCTGGAACAAAAGTTCAGGTGCATCTTATCTACATGTTTGTGGGACAGCCGCCAGGGGCACAGAGGCCGTTCAGGGGTAGGTGCCAGGGAATCCTAGGAGCATCCCAGAACTTGAGCTCTCTGCTTTGCTGAAGGGCAGCATTGCATTTCAGTTTCCACTGGTGGTAATGCTAGTGGCTTCCGAGCTGCCTGCGTGCTCTAAGGAAGGACTCGTCCTGCCGCCCTCTGATACACTGTAGCATGTCTGTCCCTCTTGAATCTTGAATGCTCTGCTGGCCATTGCAGAGTAGCCTCTGTCCACACTGACACAGCAGCGTTGGTAGTGTGGAATCCCTGGTGGTAGCCTCTGTCTGCAGAAAAGCAACAGTGATGCCCTTGTCCCCCTTCTAGACTCGCGGCATTCATATTGAAACCTATTTTAAGAAAGTAGGTGGTGAGTTTATAATCCCTGTGGTCAGGATGGGTGGCAAAGGAACGTGTAGGGCAGAATGGTCCACCTTGTTGGAGAGAAACGGGAGAGCGCTTTATGAATGCAGATCTTCAGACTGGATCTTTCCAAAGATCCTAGCACTTGGAAGACTTGAATCTCTTTACTTTTGTTTTTAAATTGTAGTTAAATATATATAACATCAAATTTATCATTTTCACGTGTACAAATCAGTAGCATTGAGTACATTCACATTCTATGTGTTTGAGAATGTTTTCTTTAATATCTTTTCTGTAGAGGTCTGCAGATATCCATGAAATGAACCTTATTCATTGAATTATTCCTCGTGAACTTGGTATCTGCTTAACATGTCAGTAATTGAGAGAGGTACAGATGGTCCCCCACTTGACGATTTTTAGACTTTACAATGGTGTGAAAGTGGTAGAAACCGTACTTGGGATTTTGAAGTTGGATCTTGTACCGGACCAGCAACATGCGGCCAGTCCTCTCTCGGATGCTGGGCAGTGAGCTTAGCTCCCAGGCAGCCCGCGATCACGAGGGCCAACGAGCCATCCCGACGACCTTCTGTGCCCATCACCATTCTGGTCTTCAAGTGCAGCGTTCAGTACATAACATGGGATAATCAACACTTTACTATCAAATAGGTTTTGTGTTAGAGGATGTTGCCCAACTGTAGGCTAATATGAGTGTTCGGAGTACATTAAAAGTAGGCTAGGCTAAGCTATGATGTTCAGTAGGTTATGTGTATGAAATGCATTCTCAACTTAATATAGATTTATTGGAATGTAACCCTATCATAAGTCAAGGATGATCTGTATAGTGAAAGATAACGCTGAAATGGGGGATCTGTCACTATCTCCTTGTATTTTGAGCCAGAAAATATTCTGAGACTTTGTGCATACAACTTTACATGTGAATATCTAACAATGCGCATCTGTAAGTCTATATTGGTAGATACACAATGTCTAATGGGAATTGAGCTTTTATTATTACATACTTTCATCACTAATGAGTATTTTGTCTTAAAATCTATTGTGCCTGATGTAATACAGCCAGAAGTGACCCTCTCGTTGTTGCTGTTGTGAATATTGGCTTGATGTTCCCTTTTCCCATCATTTTTGTTTTCTTCTAAATGTCTTTACTGAGGTATAATAGATATTCGATAAACTGCATGTATTTAAAGTGTTAAAGGGGGGGGGGAGTACATTCACAATGTTGTGCAACCATACCTCTATCTAGTTCCAGAACCTTTTTATCACCCTGAAGGGAAACCCCATTCCCATTAAAGAGTCACTCCCCATTTCCTCCCACTCCAGCCTCTGGCAACCGCCTAATCTGCGTTCTTTCTCTATGGATTTCCCTGTTCTGGCTATTTCATGTAAATGGAATCATACACATGTGGTCCTTTGTGGCTGACTTCTTTCACTTAGCAGTGCTTTCAAGATTCATCTATGTGAGAGTATGCATCAGCACTTCATCCCTTCTTTATTATTTATTTTTAAAGATTTTATTTGTTTGAGAGAGAAAGAGAGAATGAGAGAGCACACAAACAGGGGGGAGGGGGAGACAGAGGGAGAAGCTGACTCGCCGCTGAGCAAGGAGCCCAACCCAGGGCTTGATCCCAGGACCCCCCGGGTCATGACTTGAGCCAAAGGCAACACTTAACCAACTGAGCCACCCAGGTGCCCCACTTCATCCCTTTTTTTAAAGCTGAATATTTCCTCGGATAGACCACAATTTGCTTATCCATTTATCAGTTCATATACCTTTGGGTTGTTTCCACCTTTTGGCTGTTGTGAGTAGTGCGGCTATGAACCTCCGTGTACAAGTTTTTGTTCCAACACTTGTTTTAAATGTTTTGGGGTCTGTACCTAAGAGTGGAATTCCTGAGTAATATGGTAATGCTGTGTGTAACCTGTCAAGGAATCACCAGACTGTTCTCCCACAGCTGCACCATTTTACATTCTCACCAGCAGTGTTTGAGGGTTCTAGTTTCTCCACTTCCCGCCAACACGTGTGTGTGTGTGTGTGTGTGTGTGTGTGTGTGTGTTTAAATTGCCATCCTAGTGGACATGAAGTGGTATCTCACTGTGGTTTTGATTTGCGTATCCCTAATGACTAATAGTGTTGAACATCGTTTCATGTGCTCGTTAGCCACTTAGAGGTCTTCTTTGGAGAAATAACAATTCAAGGACAAAATTCTCTTTTGTATTTGCTTTTATAATGCCAAAATCTTGCATGTAAGTGTAGTTATTTTTATAGGGCTTGGTTTGTCTATTATGTTCCTTCTCAAACCTTCATTTTATTGTTTTGGGCCTTTTTCCCCTGCTCTCTTTTTCATTCTTCTGCTGCTCCTCCTAGGAGACTAATTGTCTGACTAGTGCTTTGAAATATTCCATATTCTGCCTATTTTAGGTATTGTTCCAAAGGCCTGGGTTGTTCCTTTGTTCATTCAGCAGTATTTGAAGATTGGCCACCAGCATTGTCCTGTGCACTGAGCTAGTCACTAGGCGTACGAACATACCAGTCCTCATGGTTTCTCTTTTTGATGTCTGCAGATATGTTTTATTTTTTTTTAATTAACATATTAGTAGAGCCTGGCATAGGGAAAAAGAACAGCACTCGGCCGGAGGTGAGGGAGTCTCCCTCTTGTTTCGTAGGGTTCACCAACTTGTGTTTCTGGAACTTGGTTTCCTGGTCTGTGAAATTTGGGGTAGGAAATTTGGGGTATGACTTCTCAGACCCCTTCGACCTTGAAACTGATGACTGTAAGTTAAGGATTCATGACGGTTTTCTTTTGCACGGTACCCTCATTCTGTGAGGGTACTGAAAATTCATACTTTATGTTGCACGATATACTTAAAGGAACTATCTTGTGTGGGGGGAAAAAATCTTTTTTGTGTGTGTGTGCTCCTTTCAACTAGACGACGCAGGTGAGTTTGGGCAATTGCTTCCTTCCAAAATGGGGCAGTTGGTATTTTTCTGTAAAGATTCAGAGGGTTTGAAGAGCTTTAGTGAGCATTTAAGTTCCTTCCATGGTAGGCACAACTGGAAATGTAGACATCGATAAGGGGTGGACCTTGCCTTTGAGAAATTCATGATCTAATAAAGGAGATAGGATAAATGTCCCTAGGATTCAATGGCCTTGACCCTCTGCTCTCCTTTGGGAGCAGAGGAGAAAGATTCTTTCCTTCAGGGCACCAGAACATCTCTTGGAGAATGTGACGTTGAAGCCGAGCCAACAAGGGGAGGATACTGGAAAATCAGAGTGGTAGAATGGTGGCTTTGATTAAATGCCCAGGAGGTTAGTTAGTCTTGTATCTGGGGGTATTAACCATGGAAGACAGCAGGTCTTGTCTTCCGGCCTCATTGTGGAGTAGACCTTCGTATACCCAGGGAGTAACTTGACATTGAACGGGATGTTCAGTGTTGAGGAAGGGAGGATAGAAATATGAGATAAGATGGTACAAACAGGGGTTTGGCACTGAAAATGTCAAATCTTGATTAGATGTTTCGGAGCAGGGAGAGTTTTAAAAAGCATTATTCCTGAGTAGAGAGCTAAGGATCTACACCCAGCTCTGCCTGACTCGCCAAGTTGACTTAAGGGCTTTGGACCTCAGTTTCCTGTTAAATTGCCCTCCACACACACTAGATAACCAAGGGCTTCGGTGACTGAGGTCCTACTAACACGGGTAACTTCACTTTATGAATCGGAAGTCTTTATAGTGTATCTGAGGTGAGTTTGTTGTATAGTGGACACCTTTTCTCTGCAGACTCCTATTTTTATCTTATTTTTTCAGGGGCACAGGGGGGAGGGGCAGAGGGAGACAGAGAATCTCTGGCAGACTCCATGCCTGACACGGGGCTCCATCTCAGGACCCTAAGATCACGACCTGACCTGAAACACCCAGACACCCCTCCTACTGTGATTTTAGAGATGTCTTCTGAGGAAAAACATTTTTGTATCAACACGTAGTAAATCATACTTAAACCACTAAGTAAAATTTCATTTTAAGGAATATATATATATACATATATATATATATATATATATATTTGCTATGACTAATTATCAATTCTATTCTAAGAACATTAGGTTAACCATATAAAATTATCAATATTCAGCTATTTTCAACCTATGCATATGGCAACTTCATATGATTCAATCTAATATTTGTGGCCCAGTTGTTGACCCTTCCTTTTTCAACCATGGTAAGAATGTAGTCAATGAACTGGAAAGTTCACAGAAAAACACAGTGTATTTAAATATTGTGTTTCTTAGCTAATTCCCATTTTTCAGGATGAAAGTTCTTACAGATGGTATTAAACCCAGGAGGTGTCTAGGAAGAGTCTGGGGAGAAGAAGGGAGACTCTCTATATGCACCCACGGCAGCAGGGCTAGCAAAGAAGTCTTGGAAGGTGGGGTTAAAGGTCCAGTGCAGTGGGTTGACCCAGCGGGATATCTGGAGTGAGATTTGCTTCCCCCTGGCTTGGATTTAAATCTATTCGACTTGAGATAAGATCTGTCAGTCAGATCTCTACTTCCAATCTAACCAGGTGTTAGAAATACCAATACTATATGAACATACTCTACCTCAGCTTTATTTTTGTTGTGAGGATGAAAGAAACACTCAGCTAAGAATGTTGAGCTTCTCAGAAACAGTACTATACAACAATAAGGCATGATTATTACTTCTAAGTAAAAAGTATGACATTTTATCTCACCATTATAGCGTGTAGTGGGTGCTCTGCTAATATTTGCTGAATACATTCAGAGAAAGCACCCAAATTTGTTTAACAAAGGTAAAAGTTAAATGGGGGATTTTATTCTTTTTAAAAAAAAATTCCGTTAAGAATCCAGGAATCCAGGGGCGCCTGGGTGGCTGAGTGGGTTAAGTCTCTGCCTTTGGCGCAGGTCATGATCTCAGGGTCCTAGGATCGAGCCCCGCATCCGGCTCTGAGCTCAGCAGGGACCCTGCTTCCTCCTCTCTCTGCCTGCCTCTCTGCCTACTTGTGATCTCTCTCTGTCAAAGAAATAAAATAGAATTAAAAAAAAAAAAAAGAATCCAGGAATCCAGAAATATGCAATAGGCATACAAAATGTCAGTTCTCTTCTTTTTGATGAGCTATTAAATTCGAAGTGTCCATCTTTGTATACATTTGTATAAAAATGAAATTTGTATTTCATCAGGTAGAACTAGATTTTCTCTTGTAGATTTTTTGTTGTTTGCTTGCTTGCCGTTGCAAGGGTCATTCCTTCTTGTTACAAAGAACTCATCTGAAATCTAGTCAAGGTTGTTTTCAGGTGAGGTTTCACTTTAGGAAAATCTACTTTCCACGTCTTCTGTTCAGTGATAGGAAACGGATAACAGGAAGTTTCTTCCCTTAGGGCCTGTTAACCTAGCCTAGCTAGGTGAGGCCTCAACCCTGAACTTGTTTGCTTAAGTGTAGGCACATCAATTACTCTCAGGTGCTGCGAGGCCCTTATCATCTCCTATAAACAGCCAAAACTATTCACAGTTGAGACAGTCTGAAATATATCTTGCTTTTCAACATTGTTCAGAAAGAGCTTTTCGAAAGAAAAAAAAAAGTCTAAATGAAAGCATGGCAATTGTTCTGAAGAAGTAAAATTACTAGCCTTTAAAATGTGTAATTGTATTTAATACCCTTGAGTGCCAGTTAGAGTTTAAGGTCCTAAATTCTTATAGCAGACATTTCAGTAGTAAGGGAAAAAACCCAACTCAGAGAAAAAGCAAAAAATCACGTGTAAGGGATGCTAAACTGTTGGCTGCATTAACATTTTAAAATTTCAGGGACTCCTGGGGCCTCAGTCAGTTAAGCATTTGCCTTCAGCCCAGGTCCTGATCCCCAGGGTCCTGGGATCGAGCCCCCACAGAGGTCCCTGCTCAGCAGGGAATCTGCTTCTCCCTCTCCCTCTGCTCCTCCCCCTGCTCATGCATCCTCTCTCTCTAAAATAAATAAATAAAATATTTTTTAAAAATTTTCTTTTAATTCCAGAGCAAAACTAAATCTCTAATTCCTAGCACCAACCAACTTCTATCTGAAGGGGACTTTCCTCTAATCTTCGGGGCTGGGGTCCAGTCTAGTTTGCCAATTGGCTCAGTGAATATTTTTTGGAAGCTTTCTTGTCTTTTCAAGGTTTTTTTCTTAACATTGAGAAAGAGCCCGTGCTAAAGAATAGTAACTACATATTTACTTTACTTCAGCTGTTTATTTGTTAGAGGCTTATTTTTTAGGTTGATCTTGGGTATAGATTACACCTATAGTTGTACACGTGCCTGCATTTATACTGATATTTATTACACGTTAATATTGGGAAGCATTACTGGATCATCATGCGTGAAGCTAAGTGAAGCGTCTCCTCTATGGCTGTAATTTAAAGTCACTTCCCCTGTGTTCCCCATTTGTCTTTGATTGAAATAGATAGGTTGAATGAGAGTAATTTCATCTAAATCTGACTGCTTTGGTCTTTCAGTATGATAGAGGGATAAAGGATGGTCGCCCCAGTGAAGTTACCATCTTTGAAAGGACTCCTAAGTGTCGAAGCCTTTGACTTAGATAGAAGGTCTGTTTTAAGATACTCTGACTTAAAAAATAATAAGACGGTTTTTAAATATGAATGAATGTTGTGAGGTACTGAACAGTAAGTCTCTATTTTGTGACGCATGTTTTCTGATGTCCTGTGGCTATATTGAAAAAAAACAAAGTGAGCTCTTTGCCCACAAGAATTTTGTTAAAGCCCTAATTAAGTGGAATAATAGAAAAGAGTATCAGCATTCAGTTTCCTTCTCACATATGAATCGGATGAATATAAAACAATAGAAGGGGCACTGGGCGCCTCAATCAGGGGAGGGTGCGACTCTTGATCTGGGGTTGTGAGTTTGAGCCCCGCGTCGGGGGTTGAGGTGACTTAAAAATAAAATCTTAAAAAAGAGTTGGTATTCATTCATAGCTCCATCTTCTAGTTAATTTCTTGTTATAAATAACTCATTTTTAACACACACTCTTTTCATAGAAATAGGAATTGAGACAGAACCAGACAGAAATGATCAAAGTAGGACTCCTGCCTTTTTTGTTTGAGTAAATCAACACAAAGTGCTTGTCACATTCGTTGGTGTTCACATGAATGAATGTTGTCAGGAGCGACTAGCCTTAAGGCCAACAATGGCTATTTTGTGTTTACTGCGAATTCCAGTAAAAATGGCTGTTCTCTTTATTTTCACCCACTGCTTAACCATATGAAAAAGCCCATTCATGATAATGAGCTGTGGTGACTTAAAAACCATACCCACTGTGAAACTGCTTCGTTTTTAATGTTCTTGAAGGTCAAAAACCAAACAAAACAACCCCACCCACCCACCCACCCACCCACACACACACACACACACACACACACACAAAACCAAAAAACCAACAACCCATACCTTTGAAAGCAGCTTGGCTGTTAAATCGTCATACTGGGATATCTCAAACTATAGCTTTAAAGATCATCCCTTTCCTAGGGTTGTTTTTCTGTGTTTTGGAACAAGTCTTCACAGAATTCCTGTGCATGGAAGCAGGAGAGACGCAGCCTGATGGAACAGCAGGACTCGGGTGGGGAGGGATCCCGCCCCAGTCACTCACAGGTGTGCACGCCGACCCTCCTGCACAGCCTGACGTGGGAAAGGGGCCATTTCTAAGCTGACTTCTACCCCTTTCCCAGCTCAACTGTGCTGCCGGCTACATCTTAGCACTGTTGGCTAATGGGGGTACCTAGACAATGTGGGAGGGTCTATAACAACAGGTCTAGGGGTTCAGAATCCTAGGACCCAGCCTGGATCTTTTCTTTCACAAAGAGTTTACCTTGGCAAGGAGCTGAAGCAGTTCTCTTTGTAAAGCGTCCTGTAGGCGCGCTAAGCAAAAATTAGTTCCACATCACTCGGTTAAGGTGGATAATTTTTCCATTCATGTTCAGAATGAACAAAGGCAGTAATCACCCTTGTGATTTTGTTTAGCCTGTCTGTAGGGCATCTAAGCCTTGTGAGGTATGATTCCCTTCCCCCCACCTTGGGGGTGGCTACAAAGCCCAATAGTTGGAGGTGAAGGAACTTCATTTATTTGTTCTAGCTTAGATTCTTCAGCAAACTGGGTCAGATCAGCCTTTCCCTGGTTAATTTCAGGCCAAACCTTGTTCCAAGGAAAGTTTATCTTCGTGGTTTCTCCTTCCTTTGAAAGCGCTTCCCTCCTGCATTGCCCTGGGGTTTCTAGATTACATGTCTTCTCTTCCTCCCTCATTAAGTCCAAACTCATCTGTCTGTCCTGCATCATCTCCTTGGATGCTGGACCTTGCCAACGTTGCCCAGGTGATAAAATGATCTGATACATTGTTACTCTTCAAACCTCCAGGTTATCTTCCTTTCCTGTTTCCCCGGCAGTGGGAGGTAGGTGCATGAAGGAAAGCAGAAGGCTTCGCCCAGCAGATGGGGCCATGTTGTCCCTGCCCATCCCTGCCACTGGCTTGTGCTCTGGGTATAGATATAAAACACAGTGTTGTGTGTTATATTTATATAAATGGAATTGGGCTAACAATCTGACTATAACTTTTCACTCAAAACATTTTAGGACTTATGCATGCCATTGTCCAGTTGATTGCTTTGGACTGAGGCACAATATTCCATGGTAAAAGCATTTATCAGGTTTTGACTTATTCTGGGAGTTCATCATGGGTGATGAAACTAGATTCCCACCAGCTCGACTCCGCTGCAAGCGAAGTTCCCCTGTATTCCTGGAGAATTCCCACGGTGTAGACTGAGCCCTGCGATTTTTGGATCACAGGACATAGTTTCACTAATGAACCCTGCCCAGTGCTCCATGGAGAGGTCGGATGAATTTCACACTCCCAACAGTGAGTGGTACACGAAGTTTCCTGTTTCCCCACATTCTTGCTGGTGTTTTTTTTTTTTCAGTTGTCTAATTTTTGCCAACCCAGTAGGTATAAGCTAATGTCTTATGGTAGTTTTAGGCTTGTATTTCTTCTGTTTCCCAGTAACGCTGAGCATCTCTCACATACCTCTTAGTCACTTGGGTTTCCTCTCTGTGAACTGCTTAATCATATTCCTTGTTAATGGTTTTTTTCTGATGAGCTTCCTGTCTTGTTCCTGTTGGTTTACAAGAATTTTTTGTATATTCTAGCGATCAGTTCCTTTTATGAGACTGTGAACTTCTCCCGCCGATCTCCCTCTTCTCTGTTAACGTAGCCTATAGCGCCTTCCATTTTTAAGTAGAATCATTGCCATTTTCACCTTGGGACTTGTGGTTTTTTGAATCCTAATGAACAGAAATATCAGTGGAGTAGAATAGGAAACTCAGAAATAGAACCTACCATTTAGCATAACATTTAGTACTTCAAAACAGCAGAGAAGATGAGTTTTTCAACGCTTGGCATTTGAGTAACTGTGTAGCCGTTTTAGCTGGGGGATGGGGAAATAGATCTCTCCACATTTCACACTAACATAAATTCAAGTTGGATCAGATATTTAAATATGAAAAGTGAAACCATAAAAATGCTAAGTAGAAAATACAGGAAGCATTTCATTTATATCCTTAGAATAAGGAAAGGCCTTTTTTATTTTTTTTTAAATTCAAGTCCCAACATGGGGTTAGAACTTGGGACCCTGAGAGCAAGACCCAAGCTGAGACCAAGCGCAGGACGCTTAACCAACTCAGCCACCCAGGTGCCCCAAGAAAGGCCTTTCTAAGTTTGCAAAACCCATAAGGTATAAACCAAAAGATTGATGAAGTCAACTATATAAAAATAAAAAATTCTCCAAGTCAACGTGCAAATTAAGAAAATATTTTTGCAATTTATATCAAGCAGTTTCTGGGCTTTCTAGTCTGTTCCATGGGTGTGTTTACTGATCTAGCACGAGTACCTGTGTCTGCATTCCTCTTACTTTATGATGACTCTGGAAGCTTGATGAGGCCAGTTCCTCCAGCTTCTCTAAAGAAGCTTCCTGGTTGTTCTTGGCTCTTTGTTTTTCCCAATACATTTTTCTCCTTTTGCTAAGCCCCTAATAAGTTTAAAAACCAACTGGATTTCTCCAAAAACAACCCTGTTGTGATTTTGATGGCCCTGTTAACAGAACTTCCTAGGATGATGGAAAATTTCCATTAATTAATTCTTAAAATGTGGCTAGTGCAGCAGAGGAACTGAATCTTTTCATTTAATTAAATTTAAGTAACCACATATGGCTAGAATTTATTGGACATCTCTTCCTTCAGAGCAATTCAGTTGTAGGAGGACAAGATCGTCTTAATGATATTGACTCTTCCAGTCCTGAATATGATCTCTTTATTAGTTCTTCATGACTTTCAGTAACATTTTATTATTTTTTTCCAAAAACGTTTGCACATTTTTTGTGCAACTCTAATATAACATATATACGTATGTATATGCATATATATGTTATGCTATTTTATTTTTTTATTTTATGTTATTTTAAATGTTTTCTTAGTTATTGTTTGTGGCTAGCCTATAGAAATTGATTTTTTCTATATATTGATTTATATCCAGCGACTTTATAAAAAAGACTTTTTGATTCTAATAATTTATGAGATTCTTGGTGTTTTCCACAAAGACCATAATTATCTATCAATAAATACTGACATTTTTGTTTCTTCCTTTTCAGTCCTTATATAGTTTTTTTTTTTTTGTCTTATATGTGGGGTAGGACTTAAAATATAGTATAGAGGACAGCAGTGGTAGTAATGAGAATGGCTTTAATGTTTTGTCACTAAGTGTGATGTTTGCTGTAATTTTTTATGGATATCTTTTATTGGGTTAAGAGAAGTTCTCCCCTCATACTTTGTGAAGTTTATAAAAAATTGTGCCTAGGGGCACCTGGGTGGCTCAGTGGGTTAAAGCCTCTGCCTTCGGCTCAGGTCATGATCCCAGGGTCCTGGGATCGAGCCCCGCATCGGGCTGTCGGCTCAGCAGGATTTCCCCCTCTCTCTCTGTCTGCCTCTCTGCCTACTTGTGCTCCCTCTCCTCTCTGTCAAATAAATAAAATCTTAAAAAAAAAAATTGTGCCTAATATTAAATTCACCAGTGCTTCAGATATTAAATCTCTTTACCCCATCCACTTGAGTTTTTAAGTTGCTATTAACTTTTTTCTTAAGTTCAATTTGTTTCTTTTTCAAATTACCCTGGTCATTTTTTATGATGAGACATTTTCCTTCTGTGGGGAAGAGAGAGTCATCAGAGGTATTTTTCTTTTTTTTCCCCTCAAATACATTTATTTTATTTTTTCAGTGTTACAAGATTGATTGTTCATGCACCACACCCAGTGCTCCATGCAATACATGCCCTTCTCAATACCCCCCACCCCCTCCCCTAGAGGTATTTTTCATATAGCATTCAGCAGCTATCTTACTCACCAGACTCTGGAAATGAGGGTTTCTCCATGGGCTGTTACCTTCTCTTTTCCCCTTAGCTAATCAGTAGGCTTCTCCTCTCCTTAAAACAAAACAAAATAGGTAAACAAAACCAGTGACCGAAAATACCTTTCCCTAGCCCAGTTGTCCCTGTAGCTACTGCCTTTTTTAATTTTAAATTTTTTTTTTTTTGCTTTCCCTTCACATCTCAACTTTTTTTTTAAGTTTTTATTTTATTTCATTTTTTTAAAAGTAGGCTCCAGGGACGCCTGAGTGGCTCGGTTGGTTAAGCGACTGCCTTCGGCTCAGGTCATGATCCTGGAGTCCCAGAATCGAGTCCCACATTGGGTTCCTCGCTCAGCGGGGAGTCTGCTTCTCCCTCTGACCCTCTTCCGCTCTCATGCTCTCTCTCTCTCATTCTCTCTTTCAAATAAATAAATAAAATAAATAAATAAATAAATGAAAGTAGGTTCCATGCCCAGCAGGAGCCCAGCACAGAGCTTGAACTCATGACCCTGAGATCAAGATCTGCACTGAGATCAAGAGCCAAACACTTAACTGAGCCACCGAGGGCCCATTAAGTTTTTCTTTTAATTCCAGATAGTTAATATACAGTGTTATATTCGTTTCAGTTGTACAATTTAGTGATTCTGCTGTTCCATATCATGGCCAATGCACTCCTTCAGCCCCATCACCCAGGTCACCCATCCCCCGCCCCGAGAGCACATCCCCCAATGACTCGATGCACACCTCACTTCTCCTGTCCACGCCGTGGCCTACTGTGGGGGGCTTTGGATCATCTCCCTACTGCTCGCTCTTAATAAGGTTAGTTCAGTGGGCAGTTTTTAGTCCTTACTCTGTTGCATCTTTAGCAGCCAGGGTCCCCCTTTCTTTTGTCCTGGAAATACACTCCTGCCCTGCCTGTTAACCCTAACCCTAACCCTAACCCAACCTTACAGCCACGGTAGTTTCCAAGTCTTTATCATTTCTTATATGAACTGGTAAAATAACCTGATAAACGCTTTGATTGCCCCAGAAATAGATTATTTACTGGACAGTGAGTATGTGCAGCATTTGAAGGACAGAAAAGATCATTTGGTGAAAGCATTCTCTCCACTCTCGCCTCCTGGCCATCCCTTTCTCCCTCCTTGCAGACAGCTCCCCTAATATCTTTCTGTCTATCCTTCCAGATAGAGTCTCTGCATAAATCTATATATTTTCTCATTGATTTCCTTATTCAAGTGGAAGTATAAACCAAGTCTGTTCTTTCCCTTGTTCTTTCCACACACAAAATGTGTCCTGGAAGCCACTCAGCTGCCCCTCTCTTCCCCCCCCCAAAGATTTATTATTTATTCGAGAGAAGGAGTGAGACAGAGAAGCAAATTCCCTCCTGAGCAGGGAGCCCAACAGACGTGGGGCTCGAACTCAGGACCCTGAGATCATGACCTGAGCTGAAGGCAGACGCTTAACTGACTGAGTCACCCAGGCACCCCTGCCCCATTTTTAAAAAAAATTTTTTAGCCAGTGTTTGGTATTCAGTTATCGTCATTACCTTTAAGTTCCTCTCCTGGGCTGTCTACCCTTCAGGATGTTGCCCGAGTTACCTGTGTGTTATCCATGGGATCATGGCACTCCACTGGGGCATAAGCGTCCTTGCCCACCACCGCCCCCCTGTCCCCCCACCCCCGGTCACCTGTGAACGAGTCACTTCAAAAGTCAGAGCCTCTTTCCCTCTGGTCACTTTCCCTCTGTCTGCACTTCTGTCTGCCCTTCCCAGCTGATTTCGTTCTGTGCTGTAGCCAAGCTCAGTGCTTCACCCCAGCACCCACCACTTCCGCAGACCCCGGGTGGGGCCAGGCCTTTGCTGAGTCCTTCTCTGTGTTTGGGATGCCTGTTACAGTGTGTACAACCGACAGTCTCTTACATCTTCAACATCTCTTAGGGCTTCGCCTAGTCGTCACCTTTCTGTGAAGTCTCTGAACCCCACTGGGCATAATGGCCCCCCTTGCCCTGTGTTCCCACGTTCACCGCAATGGCGCTGAGCATAGCCTACACTTGCATCTTCCGCTGAGCATAGCCTACACTTCCGTCTTCCGGTGCCACAGGCAGAGTTGTTTGCAGCTCTTTTAAAGAAATACACGTGCTCAGGCTTGACCCCCATACACGCATTCAGTCGGTCTGATACCTGATGGAGTTAAGAACCAGGGTCTCTGTCAAGTTCCTCTGTGGAAAACGTGGTTCTTACTCATTGGTTATTGGCTGATACCTGGAGTCTGCTCCGTGTGAGGTCGGAAAACAGTAGGTATCTGGAGAATATGCTGCAGCTAGAAGGGAGGATAGGCTTCAAATTGAAGCATGTATTGATTGGTAGGAACTGAGACAGAGTGGGGTAGTGGTGAAGGAGGGCTTCGTGCTTGAGGCATCTAGGTCATTCTAGATCTTTCTGGAATGCAGGAGAAGATGAAGAAAAGGAGCTGTCTTCCTCCATTGCCTGCAGTGCACTCACCTGAGGGGGTTCACTTGCCCAACTCCCCCAGTCCCCCGAGGCCCACCAGGCCCTTCAGCCTGGAGAACTACTGTCCTTCCCACCTGCCATGCTTGGCAGATGTAGATTTACTAGGACTGTAGATCATTTGTGGCCTTGTCCTCGTTCTCCCTGCTCAACTGATAAACGAGACCTTTCTGAACAAGGATGCTACTGGTAAATAATGAGAAATAAACACAGGAAGTCTAAGAAAATAAACAGCAAGTGAGCACATCAGAGGCGCCTGGGTGGTTCAGTCAGTCAAGTGTATGACTCTTGATTTCAGCTCAGATCCTGATCTTGGGGTCATGGGATCGAGCCCCACATTGGGTTCTGTATTGATCATGGAACCTGCTTGAGATTCTCTCTCTTTCAAATAGATAGATAGATAGATAGATAAAATAAGTTAAAGAAAAAAAGAAAGCGAGCACAGTGGCTCAGATTTCTGCTCCTGTGGTGTCGGACTTGCTGGAACCTCTCGATGACGCTGGTTCTGCTCCTCTAGTAGAAATCCGCTTCTTCCCCTATGGGGCTCGCTTAGTCTCCTTTGTTCTGAACTGTACTGTAAACCCAAAGAATGAACCCATGATTGGACAGGGAGACTCAATATTTCAGGGTGGTAATGACCCTCTCAGACTCATAGGACGTAGGGAGTCACTCCTGTGAAGCCCGTCTGCTCTATCCCTTTCCCAGGGCAGACCAGAGAAGAAGGCTGCTTCCCTGCTCTTCCTCTTCAGAAATCATTGCTCTTTCCACAGTGAATGACCTTGGAATTCTATATTTTTAGTTCCCAGGGAACCAGGATGAGGGAGCCCCTCGTTCTTGAGGTCTTAAGAGATCATAGAAGATTCACACCTTGAACCTGTGAAGGTTCTTGGACCATGGTTTTTGCTTTCTCCCGGAAAACCTATGCCTTCTGGAGAATTCTGGTTAGCTTCCTCATATTCTTTCAATACAGTAATTTGTAAAAGTCTAAATGTTATAGTTTTACAGTATTGGAATAGCTTTTATAATTGCTGTACCACAAGAAAAAGGTGTGTTCTCAAATGATGTGGTAGGTTACTGCCCTCTGGCCATGCTGGGGTGCCCCAGGGTGCTGTTCTTACTGCACAGACTTGTTGCAAAATTCCGGGCCCTTTCCCACAGACAAGGCACATCTGCTGGGTTCCTTCCTCATGTGGGGCTAATGAGCATCTCACTTCCCCATCTTTCACCTCCCTGTTGTGTCGGGGGAAGACTTACTGCCCCTCATCTCCCTCCTTTCCCTGGAGCAGTGACTTACTTAGTTCAGGAATGAATTAGAGTCTGTGAGTCTTCCTCCCCCAGGCCCCAGTTACTCACCGTCCTAGGGATGGGGCATATTCTTGGCTACATAGATGGTTAGGTGGTTTAGATGAAGTCTGTGCATTGTTTAGGCTAGACACTTACACTTACACTTGCTTACTATTACACAAATTTTAAAGCCTGTAACATTTTTGGGGGTGCCTGAGTGGCTCAGTCGGTTAAGCATCCAACTCTTGATTTCAGCTCAGGTTGTGATTCCACAGTCCTGGGATTGAGGCCGTGCCAGGTTCCCTGCTCAGCAAGGAGTCTGCTTATCTCCCTCTCCCTCTACTCATCTTTCTGGTTGTGCTTGTGCATGCTTTCTCTGAAATAAATAAATAAATCTTAAAAAAAAAAAAAAAAGACTAACATTTTCTTAAGCCTTTTTTTTTTTTTTTTTTTTTTTTTTTTACCATTTGGAGTAAGGGCAACTTCCAAAAAGTATGTATATGCTCAGAATCTTCTGTTCCCTAGCTTGCTCTTAAATTGCCAGTTAACTTGAGTGAATTCACCTGAAAAATGAAGAGAAACCAGGCGAGGAATAATTTCCTTTTTAAGCTGTTCTCACACCTTCAGGATTTCCCTAAGAAGATCTCACAGTAATTTTAGAAGTTTTAAATGACAAAGTCCACCCAAAAGTATTCCGTACTGATTGAGTTTTCTCCACAGATGGTCATGTTTCTATTAAAAATTAATACACACATGAGCATGCACGCACACACACACACAGCTGTGCCGATGGTTATCTGAGCTCACGTACCCCTCAGTATTCTTAAAGGGGCTCGTAAGGCCACCTGGCAGTATTTTCAGTTTAGGAATGAATGACGTGGGCTTCTATCTCTCCACTTGCCCTAAGCCTCCACAAGAGGCTTATTCCCTTATTCCCTGTTAATCTTGTTTGGTCTTCTAGAAGGTTTTGTTGAACTCCATTGTTCATTGTTCAGAGACTGAGCTGAATTTCCTGCTAAAAAAGTCAGAATATGAAACTAAGGGGCTGGTAGGGGAAATTTTGCTGTCTTTGTTCCTGAAAGCAAAAAATATGAACTTCCTTGTAGTGGTAACTCACGGTACCTTAGAATCCTATGTAGAAATTGCAAGAACCTCTCAGCCTCCAGAGAGCCTAGAATCTCAGGGATGTCAACCAGACTTTCATCTGCAGTTTACTAGCTCTTTTCACTTCACTGAACTCTGAACTGCAGTGAAGTTGGAAAAGGGGCCATAATGTTGTGGCATCTGAGGTAGAAGAGACTAGAATCGATAAAGAGCACAGGAAAATCCTGAAACCACGTGGGAAAGGGCATGACAGTATGGGTTGTTGGTGCAAAGCAGGGAGCCGGTACATCATCCCATCAGATTTTCAGCAACAAAGTAATTGTTAGTCCATCCATCTTTTCCGCATCTTCATGATGGAAAGAGATAGAAAGGAGAAATGAAAATGAGCAGACACGTTGACTTAAGGGCTCCTAATTTCCTTCGTTTTGATGGTCGAGGCTGCAGATCGAGATGACTCTGACCCACGCTGAGCCTTTCATTTCGGGGGATAAGGCATTCACCGTGTGAGCTCTCTAACGCTGTCCGCTTGTGCTTGGTTTCTCCAGAGGCAGCTGCTACTGGAGAATGGGACCCTGGCCCCTTCCCCACTCCCTGTGACCGGGCCAGCAGCCAAGGTGTGTGTGGGGATGCCTGTGAACTGCCAGCAGTCAGACTCTTCGGAGATGGACTCGGATGTGTCCCCCAGCTGCGGGCTCAGCGACCTGAGCGGAGGAGGCAGCCTGGACAGCCGAAGCAGCAGCTCCCGCTCCAGGAGTTTGACTTCGGTGAGTGACCACTTGCTTTAATGCTCTGCCTGCCTGGTTTTGTGCCAGCCCCCTCCCCTTAGGGGAATATCTTACCTTCTTGGGTTCACGAACTTGACGTCTCAGCATACTTGCTTTGTGAAGTGGCATTTCGTTTGTAATCATCTTAAGGTTTGCGCAGATGTAGAGCGTTCTGCTCACAGTGAAGCAAATCTCATGCTGTGGCTGCTAACCCGGCCGGCCGAGACCCCGAGAGGACCGTGCCCAAAGTCTGTAACCTGCCCGGCAAGGGCCTGCTGCCTTTCAGCTCAAAGGGCTGAAAAATGGGGTGCCTGGGTGGCTCCATCGGTTTGAGTATCCGACTCTTGATTTTGGCGCAGGTCATGGTCTCAGGGTCATGAGATCGAGCCCCACCTCAGGCTCCCAGCTCAGTGCAGAGTCTGCCTGAGATTGTCTCTCCCTCTCCTTCTGCCCCCACCCCCACTCATGCTCCCTCTTTCTCTCTAAATAAGCAAATAAATAAAATCTTTTTTATAAAAGGGGTTGAGGGGCGCCTGGGTGGCTCAGTCAGTTAAGCGTCTGCCTTCAGCTCCAGTCCTGATCCCAGAGCCCTGCAGCGGGCTCTCTGCTCAGCGGGGAGCCTCCTTCTCCTTCTCCTCCCTGATCTCTCCCTTGCTATCTCTGTGGCTATCTGTCTCTCTCTCCAATGAATAAATTAAAATCTTTTTAAAGAGCAGGGGAGTTGAAAGGAGAGAAGTACCTCACTGGGCAAAAACAAATTTCACTTTGAAACCGATTTTTACCTCCTTTGCAAATACAAGTGCTTTTGTATCGCTTGCTCTCAGGATCTAGGCCCTTATACAGCATCGGAAAGCTTTGGCAACATTTACAGAAAGGAGCTTTAGTTTTAAAGGTGACTCTTCTGCACCCCCTTGCTCCTCCAAATATCCTTCTTTCAGGAGAAAGACCTTTATATTCACAGAAGGAAGGACAGAAGGGAGTTAATGTCGGGCCCACTGAGAACAGTTTCAGTTGTTCATCTAGTCCCTTGGAGTGGGGGCAGAATTTCCTTCAGGTACACTGAGTCCTAAAATTAACCCCAACTGTGCTGAATTTAAGACAGTTATATATGACATAGAGGGCAGTTAGTAGTAATGATAGAGTGTTACAGACTTCTACTTGGATCTCAGCTTAAACCATCGCAGTAATATGAAATAAATACTATCTGATTTGATTCACCAAAAAAAAAAAGCCCCCATATATTATAAATTACTCCCGGAATGTCTGGGAACCTAGAAGGCTTTAATAATGGGAGTTTGGGACTGCTTTTTAAATTTAAGTATATACAAAGGACCTATTAAAAGAATATGTAGAAAAGACACATGAACTTGCCAACAATTAGCGGAGTATGTGCTCCAAAGTATGAGTTAGGAAGCAGCCCCCTCGACGTAGACGGTGTTTCTAAAACTCGGGCTGGTGACTTAGGTCCTGTAGTCGACGAGACCAGCTGTGCCAGTGGTGATGGATACAGCCGAGAGTATTCTCAGGCGCCCCTGCAGTCTAAGGAAATGGGTGTAGCACGGTAGCAGCCAGGGGATTTGAATTATTTGCTTGTTGAACTGGAGGCAAGTCTCTTAGCCTGCTTCCCAGCACGGTCCCTTTTGATGGAGGACGAAATAGTCCCCTCTCTCCGTCTCCCGCTGGGAGAGACCATGATCCCAAGCATGCCAGTGCTTCGATTTGGGGGGAGGAACGTTGCCGTTTCTGACTCTCCGTTCTAGTCACGCAGGGTCGGTTCTTCATTCTAACCAGTTAATGCCTGCTCTCACCGAATCTCAAGCGCGGCTCCAACTCCCGCGTTCCAGAGACAAACAGGAGGTGACAGACCTCTACGAGCCTGTCCAGTGAGGAGTGGCACTCACCGTGCTCCACGACCTCCTGTCTCTGGGGTGTGTGGTTTATACATTTGCTCGAATCTCTTGCTCTGGGAGTCGGGGACACAGCAGCGGCGCTGACATTCGAGTGACGGTGACTCAGTGTGACACAAGGGGTTGTTGCAAATGTACTTCCCCAGGCGGCAGATTCTGAGACGGGGGTTGGGAGGACAGAGTGCAAGGGGCTTCGTAGGGGTGCTCCTAGGATCAGCACCTGGAAGGAAGAGGAAGCAGCGGCGGGCGGGGAGAAGCTCTTCCCCAGGGAGGCCAGGAGCTGGGATGGTCCTTCAGTTTCCCAAATCGGGCTGAGCAGGGAGCTTTTGTACCCACTTGGGATGAGCCAGTGGGTGCAGGACACCCGTGGAAGGATGTGTGACCTTGACAAGAGGGTTTCTTTTAGCTCGAGACAGTCCTCAAAGAGGACTAGCAGCTGAGGGCCGCCTTCCAGCAGCACTGCCAACAGATGGGCGAACGGGTCCTTCACCAGCAGGTGATCTGGGTGGGGTGGGGGGGGAGCGGTGCATTATACTGACCATCACGAAGGTTTAGGGGAAAGTGAAAAGGAGCCTTGTAAAGGGGATCACAGCCATCAGAATACCCACAAGGTATCTTTCCTAGAAGAAGTAAGTCTGTAAAGTGAACCTGGGGAGTTTACAAGACATTGCCATGGAAAGTACAACTTTCCGTAGAATGTATGTTTGGGCAGATGGGACATTAAGGTCTGTCATCTGGCAGATTTGGAGAATATGCATCATGTTGATACTTTGTCAGGATGTCATACACAAGAACACATCATCAGGGACAAAAGCTCTTGTTTGAAAGGAGGTCTACTAAGTATCAGTTCCAGAGTCACAGAGAAGTGACTTATTTTAAAACTTTTTATCAAAGGGGCATCTGGGTGGCTCAGTAGCTTAAGCCTCTGCCTTCGGCTCAGGTCACAATCTCAGGGTCCTGGGATCGAGCCCCGGTTTGGGTTCCCTGCTCAGTGGGAAGTCTGCTTCTCCCTCTCCTTCCACTCGTGCTCTCTCTCAGGTAAATAAATATGATCTTTAAAAAAAACAAACCTGTTATCGTGGACATTTTTAGTAAGATATTAGAAATGTTAGGTTCAAAGGTGGAAGAGATTACAAATCTCTTACATTTATAAATATCAGGAGGTCAAGGGGGGTAGAGTGAGAACAACATTAACTGTTTTGGGGAAGGATTTCTGAGCCATCAGTGTTGGTCTGTGTCGGTTTTACAGCGGGGTTGAATAGGTATCAGCAGGACATTCCCCCAACATACTTACAATTTCTCTCAAATTCAAAAAGCCCCACCTCAGGCATGTTTAAAGTTGCTTCCTTTTTTACTAAGCAGTCTGTATCCTAAAAATCAGCTCAGCATAGTAATAACAGCATATTAGTGATAGGCCCGGGTTCAAATTCAAATTTGTTGCCTTTGGAACCTAGGAAAGGTCAGTCACTGTGTTCCTTAGTTGTTTTCTTCCCGAGTTACAAACGGGGGTGCTGGGCTAATAATTCTTTCCCCAGGGTGACTGTGAGGCCACACCGGCCGGCACGAAGTCTGCCCTTACTGACGCCAGCCTCCTTGGCAAGCGCCCTCTTAGCTTCCAGGTTGCGTTTGATTCTGCTTCATCCCGCCCTAGCTTCTAGTGGGATCCGTGCTCTCCGTGTTAGGTCTCTGTCTCATCAGTAGTCGTCTGAGTTTTTCCTTCGGCCACCAACGATGAGACAGGAAAGGGAGAACCCCTCTCCCCCGACCCAGCATCTCACACACTTCCTAATTCTGCCAGTCTCACTCCGGGGCATCACTTTGGAGTGAACGTCCAGAATGCCTATCCTCCGCGGTGCTTTCCCCGCGGGCACCATCCTGCAGTGGGACTGCGACGTGCTCTGCTGTTCCCCCTGCAGCAGCCGGCACGATACCCAGTGGAGCATAAGTGTGGCAACGGCACCGCAGAATCTGCTTTTAGGAAGTGCACAATGAAATTATATTCTCAGGATGCGTGTGTCGGTGTGTGCGACCGTGTAATCCTGTCACGTGCCCCCCTTGGCTCCCTGTTTCTTGCTGTCTGTGGGAGGTCACGTCCCAGTCGTGTTCCAGCACCTTCTACGCAGACCTCTGCTTGCTTGCAGGCGTTTTCCTTTCTGGAAGATCCTCGAGCTGACTTGAGTTGCCATGTGTGTCATCTCACAGTTGTGTGTTCTCCTTAGAGCATAAGGTGGTCTTTATTCTTTCGGGAACTCGCAGTTAGGCGACGCAGGAAGCTCTGGGTCAGCGTGGCAGGCTCACGAGGGGGTCCTGGGGGTGCACGCTGAGAAAATTTGGCATTTGGATCAGGACTTGACTTTGATGAAACACTGTCTTGGCAGCTGGCTCCTTTCACCAGTGAACCATTACACAAACCACACCATTACAAAAACAGGTGAACTTCTGGGGAATCTGTGGGGAGGAGCTCTGTATATGCTGATTCTACGTCATCAGGTCTTTTTAGGACTCGTCTTTCCAGAATGAGACTCAACCACAATAGTTCTGCAAACCCTTGCCTCCCTGAACTGCCGACCCACTGAAACACTAGTCGGGGACCGTGCTTTGAGGTCTCTACACTGTTTGGTGTTTGATGCACCTCTTGGAAGGCTCTTTAAATGAGAGAGAACCTAGTTCCGCCTCAGGAAGACGTTTCTTTTCAGCAAGGGTTATTTTTTAAAAGAAGATAGAACACGAATGCCTTATGTTAAATGAGAGTGTCCTAACGTTCTCAAACACTCGTGGGAGGGTTGCCTGGGGCGTAACAGATCTTTATGCAACGGAAACTTTTCCTCCTGAGCCAGTGCAAGCTAAAAATGAACGTAGCTGCTTCAGTAGGCTTGTTCTGGTTGCCTCCATGGCCGCCATGATGACCGGGGCTGTTCCAAGATGGCGACGGATGTGGTCTTTATCACCCAGGGGCTGGTCGTGTTTGTCCATACACTTCGTTTCCCTTGTAAGGAATCCTGCCTCGGAACACCTGACAACGAAAGGCCAAGCTAGAATGAGAACAAATTGGCCAAATCTTGAAATACTTGAGTAAGAGGCTACCTTTCGAATGTGTTTTTCCCCTCCTCTGGAACTTGAGAAGAGTGGCTTAAATGCAACACACGGCAGCACGTGTTTACAAAGCTGGGAGGGTGGTTCTGGAAATTATCACCTCAGTCGGTGCTGCGGATTCGGGATAAAAGTTTTGAGGAGAATCTGGAGACATTCATAAATGATAGCTGTTTGAGGGGACAAAGGAGGCTTTGGGTGTAGGGCTCCCTCTCTTCTTAAGCCCTTCAGGCCAGGATCTGGAGCACGCATCTCTCCAAACGCCCACGGACAGACAGCCGCCTCCTGCCGGCATGCTTGGGTGCCGCTTCTGCGTGTGGCCCTGCAGCCTGTAGGCCTCCTTGGGCTTCCTCCAGAAGAGAAAGTGACCACCTGCTTGAAAAGAGTGGGAAACTCTAGCTCTGAAGGGACCTGGCAATGCACACGCTTCTTCGAGGGCAGATTAGAAGCACCCCGAATCCCCAGGCATACCTCCCATTCGTTTTTATCTCTAACTTGGGGCCAAACGATGATCCAGATTCATTATCGAGTGTTTGGAGATTTACCACTCAGTGCACTGTCCTGTAACCCTCCCTTCTCCCGGAGCTAACAAACGTCAGGGCCCTGCAGTCACATAACAAGCCTGTGGTCAGACAGCAGTTGGGAGCTCCTGATTACCCCCTTCCTTCTCCAAAGCCTTTGATTGCCTCTTGGCCTCACCCATTTGTCATGGAATAAGAAGGTAGAACAAGCAGTGGTGAGCACTGCCTGCGTGGCGAGGTTAGGTGAAGTTCGGGTCACACACAGCAATGGGACACAGAAGGGGCTAGGTGATCCCAAGGAGAGCAAACAGAACCTCGGATGGAAAGAAGAAGCAGGGGCGCCTGGCTGGCTCAGTCAGTTAAGCGTCTGCCTTCGGCTCGGGTCATGATCTCGGGGTCCTGGGATGGGGGTCCCACATGGTGCTCCCTGCTCAGTGGGGAGTCTGCTTCTCCCTTTGTCCCTTCTCCTGCTCATGTGCACGCTCTCTCTCTCTCTCTCAAATAAATAAATAAACTCTTAAAAAAAAAAAAAAAGCAGACCAGTCGGCAATGACCCCATCTTCCTTCCCATTCTGGCTCCACTCGCCAGGCAAAGCAGCCATTTTGCGACAAAGCGCAAATAGCTTTTGTAAAAGTTCGATTGAGTAAACCCTTAATAAACGCCCACTACACACAGAAATTGGTAGATGATGAGCATAAGGTGGTCTTTAGTCTTTCGGGAACTCGCAGTTAGGCGGCGCAGGAAGCTCTGGGTCAGCGTGGCGGGCTCATGAGGGGGTCCTGGGGGTGCCAGGGGGCTCCCATCTTCGCCAGGACTCCTTCCTGACACCGCAGGCGGAGGGAAGTGGCAGGCCGCCGGGAGCCCAGCGGTGATCCTTGGAAGCCATGAGTCTTCAGATCTGTAATCAAAACCGGGCACACATCTGGCCCCTCACTGGTCGGTTTGTGTCTCCTTCCGGCCAGAAGTACAGGGGTCAGTTAGCCCTGGGGAAACCTCACTGCGGGGACGGCTAGACCATAATGAAGCCCTTACCCGCCCCCAGGCTGTGGGGCACTTCTGTCCTGGAGGTGGGGGTGGGGGAGGGCCAAGGTCAGCCCAGCACGCAGAGCCGCATGCGGTTGATGTGTTTCTCTCGGCCCCTGTTCGCCTTCAGCTGCGGAGCTGGGGGCTTCTCTCCTCAGCTTAGGTCAGTGAAGCCCTGCTCAAGTGTCTAGAAGGTCATTGTGGTGTGTGGAAAAAGCAGATGCAAGGCTCAGTTGTTAGACGTCTGCCTTTAGCTCAGGTCATGATTCCAGGGTCCTGGGATGGAGCCCCACACTGGGCTCCCTGCTCGACGGGAAGCCTGCTTCTCCCTTTCCCACTCCCCCTGCTTGTGTTCCCTCTCTCACTGTCTCTCTGTCAAATAAATAAATAAAATCTTAAAAAAAGAAAGAAAGAAATTGGGGTTGGGGCACCTGGGTGAATCAGCCCGTTGAGCGACTAATTCTTGGTTTCCGTTCAGGTCATGATCTCAGGGTCCTGGGATTGAGCCTCAGGGCCGGCTCTATTCTCAGCACAAGGTCTGCTTGTCTCTCTCCCTCTGCTTCCCTTCCCCCACCAGTTGTACTCGCTCACGCTCTCTCTTTTAAGTCAACAAAATTTAAAAAAAAACAAAGCAAAGAAATCTGACTTAACTGCAGGTTAAGACAATGTGGCAACTCCTTGTGAGGGAGAGAAAAGGAACCTATAGAACTCATCTCTATTCTAGATTTTTTTTCTAAAAAAATAGATCATAAACAAGATTATGATATCTAAAAATATTCTTGAGATGATCTCTCAACTGCCAGTCTCTTAGGTAGGCAGCCTGGAGTGTTTATTTTGGCAGAGTGTGATTTGATGTTCATATTTGCTTTATTTTTTTTTAAGATTTTATTTATTTATTTGTCAGAGAGAGTGAGAGAGCGCATGAGAGAGAAAGAGGGCACGAGCAGGGTGGGGAGGTGGACAGAGGGAGAAGCAGGCTCCCCACTGAGCAGAGAGCCCGATGCAGGGCTCGATCCCAGGACCCTGAGATCATGACCTGAGCCGAAGGCAGATGCTTCAACCACTGAGCCACCCAGGCGCCCCACACCCCAATTTCTTTGTTTAAACTAAAAACAAAACAAGGGGCGCCTGGGTGGCTCAGTCAGTGAAGCTTCCGACTCTTGGTTTTAGCTCAGGTCATGATCTCAGGGTCCTGAGATGGAGCCCCACATCGGGCTCTGTGCTGAGCATGGAACCTGCTTGAGATTCTCCCTCTTCCTCTGTCCCTCTCCCCACCCCCTGCTTGCACTCTCTCCCTCTCTCTCTCTCTCTAAAATAATAAATAAATCTAAAAATAAAATAAAATTAAAAAGCTTCAAAACTTAACGAATTTAGTACTTCTTTAGGTAGGCATTTAGTATGAGTATTTTAGGCTTCCTCGACTTTTTTGTTTAGCCAAAGATTTTTTTTCCTCTCTACCTTTCTACAGGCATTTCTAGAGGAGAAATGAAACTCCTGTCCCAAATCTGCCCTCCCATAGGCGTATGGAGGACTGTTGACAACAGTCAACTGCTGGTAACATTTGCTATGAAATTCTGTCATCCAGGGGCGCTTGGGTGGCTCAGTGGGTGGAGCACCGACTTTTGATTTGGGCTCATGGTCAGTTCGAGCCCCATGTCGAGCTCCAAGCTCAGTGCAGAGTCTGCTTGAGATTATCTCTGTCTCCTTGTGCTCCTCCCCCTGCTCATGCTCTCTCTCTCTCTCTCTCTCAAATAAATAGATAAAATGTTTTTAAAAATTTAAAAATAAAATCTTAAAAGTCTGTCATCCAACTTACCAGGATATTCCTCTCAGAGCTCCGCTGGGGCTAGGTAGACATTTCTTCTGTCACCTTCGTGTGGGAGAGGACAGACCAGGACTTTGTCCTCCTCGTGGGAGCCACGTATAGCATCCGTTACGATGACTTCAGTAGATTTAGCATTTTGAATTTTCTGGTTTGGATACAATAGAAATTATTTCTTCACAATTATACGCATCAGGGTAGAAATGTAGGTATTCTCACATTCTTGGAGACTTACGGACATTGCCTGGAGTCAGCATGGCAGGGTAGAATCTCAGGGTGCGGGCGCCTGGGTGGCTCAGTTGGTTAAGCGACTGCCTTTGGCTCAGGTCATGATCCTGGAGTCCCAGGATCAAGTCCCATATCGGACTCCCGGCTCTGCGGGAAGTCTGCTTCTCCCTCTGACCCTCTCCCCTCTCATTCTCAGTCTCTGTCTCTAATAAATAAATAAATAAATCTTAAAAAAAAAAAAAAAAAGAATCTCAGGGTGGGGTACGCTGTTCTAGAGAGTTCTTACTGATCTGGAGATTGGTAGCCCAAATTGGTACATTAAAAACATCATTTATAGAAAGAGGATTTTAAAAAAATGTTCTGCTGTCAGCTCACTTCCTTCCAAATACTGACACAGTTTCTCAATTCCCTTCTTCCAAGGAAAGCTACTGTTTTCGTTTATCTTCATGTCCTATCTACTTAGCTCTTTGGAACTAAGTTAGCAAATGCCGCTTCCGAAAACCCCACAGGCAAAGTGGGGACCGCCGCCCCTGGGGCTCCCTCCCGCCTCCCCCATTCCCCCACCCCAGGCCCCTGCCTTCCTCGCTGTTGCTGTGTGGAGACAGCCGCGTACCAAAGAGTGCGCCCGTGAACAGTGTGCCTGTCAGTCATCTGTTAGCAGATTCCCAGAGTTGGGCAGCCATCCTCACCATCACACTGAGAACATTTTCACTGCCGCCAACGAAGAAACCCCACGCCCATTAGCGGTCATTTCCATTTCCCCCAGCTCCCACAGCCCTGAGCACTCACTCACCTACTTCCAGGCCCTATGGATTTGCCTATTCTCCCTGCCCTGCTTTCCATGCTCTGCCTCTTTCCCAAGGCCCCGTCTTCCTCCTGTGTCCCTGTCTGAGGGAGGCAGCGCAGGCACCTCCTGGAACGGAGGAGGAGATAGGAACCCTCTCGCACAGGGGCACGCGCCCCTTTTCTGGTCCTGAATCCCCTGCTTCTTGGCACTGGGGCTTTTCTGGGTTTCTGCCCTCTTTCCTCTCCTAGGCGTAGGCAGAGGGGGTTCGTGTGGAGGGCAGCTTCTCTTTTGGGGAATTAGGCAGCAGACTGAGCCCACGGCTGTTTTTGGCTCTGCCCTGAGGTCAGCGCTCAAGGCCAGGCCAAGCACAGAGACGGTGCAGTGCGTGGGGACCCACACCAGCCTCCCGGCCTGTACGTACTCCAGCCTCTCACTCCGGGGAGAGACCTCAGATGGGTTGGGGATGCAAGAACCTGAGTCTTCCAGGACCCTGGCCTCTGATCTTGAATAAGTATGTGATTAAAAACAGAAATGAATAGGATAAAACAAAAAAGCAAGAACAGACTAGTTCTGGTCTTGGCCACTCTACTGAGTAGTTGCATGACCCTTGGGGTCATTTCATTGGTCCCGAGCCCAGCGTTCACATCTTCCGGTGAGGGAGCTGGGCTGATTGATCTGTGTTGTGTCTTTCAGCCTGTGGGTCCCACAGTCTGTCCTAGAACACAGAATGGTTGTGTAGGAGCTGCCCTTTCTAAGCCCATTTTTCAAATGAAAACTTACGCTGGGATTTCTTGCTCTGAGGTTGGATTAGACCCATGGGGGTTACGGGGGTGCCTGGGTGGCTCAGTCGTTAAGTGTCTGCCTTCAGCCCAGGTCATGGTCCCAGGGTCTTGGGATTGAGCCCCACATTAAGCTCCACATGGGGCTCCCTTGTTCAGCAGGGAGCCTGCTTCTCCCGCTCCCTCTGCCTGCTTCTCTCGCTCTCTGTCAAATAAATAACTTAAATATTAAATATTTTTTTGAAAAAAGACCCATGGGGGTTATATAGTCTGGTCACAGTTTCCGCCCCTCGCTCTGTGTGGGAAGTCAGCATGTGTCTTAAGCTGAAGGTGTGTGGCAGGCCAGGTGCCCATTTAATTCTGCTGTCTGTACGCCTAACCAAAATAAGTTACCTAAAAATCTTGTGCATAGCCCTCCTCAAACACCGAGCTGGAAAAGGCGAAGGAGGAGGAAGAGGGTAGAGAGCATTAATTTACCTCCGTAGACATTTACATTTTGTTTGGTTATGGTTGTTACCATCACATCATCCTAACAATATCCGTGATGGTTGTAATTATTAACTACGGGGACCTTTGTTATGCTAAGAGCCCTAATGATTTTGAGACTTGCAAGTTTTTTTCTGTTGAATCACTGAGCTGTAAACCACTCTGCAAGGATAGGAGAAACATTTGAAATGTCTGACGGGTGAGTCTGGGAAAGCAGGAGAGTTAAGAGTCTGTGTGCTGAATGGTTGGGGGACGGGATGGTCTGTCAAGAATAAGGTATGTAGAGAAAAGATGAGGCAGGAACATCCTACACCGTCCATGGTGACCCTCCAGATGATCCCACCAGTCTTCAAGAAACTTCAAGAAACTCTAACTCTAGAAAAATCACAAAATGAACAGTGTCACTGGATTTCATAGGAAGCTTTCCTAGTCTGGTTGCCAGAGGGACGAAGCTATCAGACGTAGTAGAGAGACAGCTGGCACTTTGTTCACAGTGAAAAGACAGCCTGTAAGGTCTGTGGGTAGTCCAGGGAGGGGGCATCAGGTATGTGAGGCTCCTTTTCAAGTGCGACATTTAGTAGAGCTGGAAAGCTGGATGATGAACAACTGTAGTAGAGAATTTAAATGAGGAGCTGATTCTACATTTTTAATCTCTTGGAAATCCCCCCTCCTCCTCTCTCTTCCCATCACCCCTGCTCTAGTTTAGGTGACCTTGAAGTCTCATCCAGATTGCTTCCCACATCCCGTATTTCCCGCACGATAGCCAACATGATCTCTCAAACACAGATCTACCTACCCCATGTCCCTTTGTGTTTGAATCTCACCCACTTCTTTCACATTATTAGCAGATATTATTTCCTTGCCAAAGGGTTCCAGGTCAGACCCCTTCCCCAAACGTGTGGATTGACACCCATTTCCCTAACAGGAAAGTCACCTCATTGGAACCATTTGCAGACTCTGAAGTAACTACCTCTTTTCTTATCTAAAGCCCTCATTAGATGGTCAGGTAGATTTTTGTTCTAAGATTTACATTCCCTGATGCTTAGTAGATGCTCAAATATTTGAATGTATGATTCAGTAGATGCTGTGGAGAAGGCTGGAGGTGTGGTGGCATTGGAGGTGTGGTGACTCGGGAGGACAGGTAAGATGTGACTATGCAGAGACAGGCACTGCTGACATGAAAACAGGCGTAGGAGACGGCAGGCAGTTTGATGTGTACAGAGCAAGACTTGGCAGACCACAGCCTATAGGCCAACTCCGGGCCCCACCTGTTTTTATAAATAAAGTTTTATTGTAACAGGGTAGGCTTTTTCATTAGCACACTGCCTATAACCTACACACTACATAGACAGAGTTGAGTAGTTGTCACCATAAAGCCTGCAAAGCCCAAAATATTACTCCCTGCCCTTACAGAAAAAGTTACCACCCCTGCATGGAGTAGAAAGGGGAGAGTAGTAGGAGATGAAATGTGAAAAGTAGGTAGGGCCAGATCCTGAAATTCTCAGAATAAAGTGTAAATTCCTTAGTCACATGTTATGTAGATGATTGTATTGGGGCTTTTATTTTTATTTTGTTTTAAGATTTTACTTATTTGTCAGAGAGAGAGAGCACAAGCAGGGGGAGTGGCAGGCAGAGGGATAAGCAGGCTCCCCCCTGAGCAGGGAGCCCAAAGTGGGACTTGATCCAAGAACCCTGGGATCATGACCTGAGCCAAAGGCAGACACTTAACTGACTGAGCCTCCCAGGCATCCCCAGGGTACTGGGTTTTTAAAACCCATTTCTCTTTCCCTTGGTCCGGTGCTCAATAGAAAGTACTCAGTCAGGAACACTTGGTGCCCATTTTCCCTCACAGTACCCTGCCCTTCTTCTAATGCCCCTCACCCTGACCATGTTCTTAGATGAAATTTTGAAGCTCTCAGGGACTGTCCACTGCTAGGTATGCTGACTGATAAAATTATACAGACGTAGTTAATATGAACCTGATCTCATTTCAGCTGGAGAAAAAGTATTCTTAAATTCAGTCTTTTCTCCCCCCACCTCCCCCCCCAAAAAATCTCAGGAAAGGTGGAGGAAAAAAATAAGCTAGGAATAGGGCGCCCGGGTGGCTGAGTGGGTTAAAGCCTCTGCCTTTGGCTCAGGTCATGATCTCAGGGTCCTGGGATTGAGCCCCGCATTGGGCTCTCTGCTCAGCAGGGAGCCTGCTTCCCCCCTCTCTCTCTGCCTGCCTCTCTGCCTACGTGTGATCTCTGTCTCTCTTTCTCCCAAATAAATAAATAAAATCATTAAAAAAAAAGATAAGCTAGGAACTAAAATTAAAATCTTAGGGCACATTTTTTTACAAGTTGACATTTTAAAAAGAAAGGTAGGGGCACTTGGGTGGCTCAGTTGGTTAAGTGGCTGCCTTTGGCTCAGGTCATGATTCCAGGGTCCTGGGATCGAACCCCGCATTGGGCTCCCTGCTCAGCAGAGAGTCTGCTTCTCTCTCTCCCTCTGCCTGCTGCTCTGCTTATTACTTGTGCTCTCTCTCTCTCTCTGTCAAATAAATAAATAAAAATCTTTAAAAAAAATAAATAAAAATATGAACAAATAAATCGAAAAAGAAGGGTATACAAAATCTGATCACAAAGAAACGAAAATGACAAGCCAGTTTGTCTTATGAATACACAGATGCCAAAATTCTAAACAAAATATTAGTAAATCAAATTCAGTGATGAATAGATAACATCTAAGATAACATCACAACCAGACTGGACTTGTTCCAAGAATGCAGGGTTGGTTTAATATTTGAAAATCAGTCATTGTAATCCAGTTCATTTATAGAATGAAAGGGGAAGAGCATGCGATGCTGTGTCCTCAGCGTCCTCAGTCAGATCATTCTTTCCCGGGGGGAGGGGGGTGGCTGTCCTGTGCCCCGTAGGCCATAGAGCCCTCCGCCAGCGAGATGCCAGTGACGCCCACCAGTTGTGACAACCAAGAGTGTCTCCAGACATTGCCAAATGCCCTGTGAAGGGTCACATCACCCCCTAGCTGAGTATCACTCTAATACACAAAGATAATGATTTGACAAAATTCAAAACCCATTCATTATATGAAAACCAATATGCTCAGCGAACTTCAGCAAACTAGGAATAGAAGAAAACTTTCTTATTCTGATGAAAATCATTTTTTTTTTAAATCTACACCAGGGGCACCTGACTGACTCAGTTGGTGGAGTGTGGGACTCT
>CM052807.1:22430847-22446448 GCA_028533885.1 Nasua narica | reverse complement strand
GAGTCCCCCTATCTTCAGGATCAAACTAATATAGCCACGCCAGCTTGGGAAATTTGCACGTCTTCTTGGGTTAATCCTAATCAAAAACAAATGAAAGCCTTAAACCGTCTCTAAATCTGTGAAGCCTGCAGGCCCTTCCATGGGCCTGGGAGTCAGGGGCTTTGGGGGGGGGGGGGGCGGGCATTTGTCGTAGCCTCTCAGATCCCAGTGTGAAAAGCATTCTCTTGCACCACCTGGGTCAACAGTTTTGGTTTTTTTTTCCTTTTCTTTTAAGCCCAACATGTGGCTTGAACCCACAACCCTGAGATCAAGACTTGAGCTGACATCAAGAGTCAGATGCTTAAGGGATGGAGCCACCCAGCCACCCCACCCTGCTCGGCTCTTAATCACATTTGCTTAAACCCCTTTTTTTGTTGTTTTATCAAAGTTTGCACTCATAGTGGGTCAAGCAGTTTCATAGGGTTATGAAAACACCCTCCTCCCATTTCCTACTCACTAGAAGACATGATTTTTTTCTTTAAGATTTTATTTATTTGAGAGAGGGAACAAGCTAGAGAGAGAGAGAGCACGTGCGCGCGCGCACACACACGTGTGACCACAAGTGGGGGGAAGGGAAGAAGGAAAAGCAGACTCCCCTGAGTGGGGCGCAGAGGTGGGACTCGATCCCAGGACCCTGAGATCATGATCTGACCCAAAGGCAGCCGCTTAACCCTCTGAACCACTCGGGTGCCCCTAAGGGCACAACCTTTAACTCCCCCTCTTTCTTTGCTACTTGCCTTCACCCCCCCTTCCACTGCCACTATCTATCTTTTACTATATATCCTGTCAGTATTTCTTGTGTGGGGGTAAATGTTAAATATGCATATATTTAAGTCAAATTGAGACAGCTCCATTTTTCTATCTGTATTTTTTTCCACTTAGCTTTATATTCTTTTGAAAACACCGTTTTTAACATCCCATCTGTGAATGTGTTAAACTACACTCTTATTGTTGGACATTATGTGGTTTCTTGTTTTGCTTGTTTTCTTATTACTATTAATACAAATATAATTCATATATCTGTGTGTAGGGGTGCTTATTACTATAGGCAAATGGATTCATAGATATATGTCTGTTCTCATAACTTCAGTTTTCTGTAGCTAATAACTGTCCGAGTTTTATTTGCTTGTTTTGTGTTCTTCGCCCTCTGGTGTGCTCTGAACTAGACTGGTTGTTCACTACAACACTGACATCCTGGGGGTGTCACCGGCGTCCTGGGATTCCCTTTGGCTTTCTTTCATTCTCTTCTGGTCCCCAGCTCCCGTGTCTTTTCTTGGTTTCCTCCCTTGCCTAGGGGAGCAGCCGCACTCCCCCAGGATCCTGCAGAAGCCTTGAGAGAAAGGCATACGTGGGAGAGCCATTGTGTAGTCCTCACATGTCTTAAAAGCATCTTTATTTTATCATCACCTTAATTTGGTTAGGCATAAAATTCTAGTTCTCAATTCACTCAGAATTTTGAAGGAATCCTGACATTGCCTTCTCGCTTCCGATGATGTCACTGCCAAGAAGTCTGTTGCTATTTCGATTCTTGGTCTTTTGTTTTGTGACCTGCCTGCTTTTCACTCCGGGAAGCTTTTGGGATCTCGGTCTGCGGCATCCTGAGATTTCAGTCGGTTTCATTCTTGTTCCTTAAACCTGATGAACTGTCACCTAATGGTGACTTTCCATCTGGAAACTTAGAGCCTTGAGTGCAGTGACCTCTCCTTGAATTCATCTACTTATTTATTTTGATACTTTCCCCTCTGCTTTTCTTTTTTTTTTTTAATTTTTTATTAACATATAATGTATTATTTGCCCCAGGGTCCATGTCTGTGAATCATCAGGCTTACACATTTCACAGCATTTGCCATAGCACATACCCTCCCCCATGTCCATATTCCCCTCTACTTTTCTGATTTATCTTTCAGGAGCCTCATTATCAGATGTTGGCCCTCTCATACTTGTCCTCCAATTTTCTTCTCTTCCCGCTTTGTATGTGTGTGTGTGTGTGTGTGTGTGTGTTTTTAATTTGTATTTGTTTTACTTTACTCATTTCTCTACTTTCTCTTGTAGGCTTTGATTTCATTTTTCAGTTCTGATATCCTAGTGTTAATTTATAAAAGCTGTTTTGGGTCCTCTGGGTCTTTTTTCTTTTTTTTTTTTTTTTAAGAGCATCATATTCTGGACGGATTCAGTATTTCCTAATCTCTCTGAGGGCGGTCATAGTCATTTTTTAGAAATTGTCATCAGTTCTGCACAGTTTGTTTTTGTTAAGTTGCTTTCTTTTCCTTTTTGTTTGTTCAGGTATGTCTTTCATGGTAAACGTTTTTCTCGGCTGCTCGGCGATTCTTCTGCATGTGCACTTATTTAAGAGAGGACGTTGAGAAGCTGAATGGAAATTCTGGGGGGGGGGTTGTTGTCTTCATCTGTAGGGGGATCGTGCTGGGCTGTTCCTTTGGGGAACCCGTGGGGCTGGCCCCTTGAGGCGTTCGGATGCCCCAGGGAAGACGTCTAGGTTTCTGTCCATAGAGCATCTGTTTGGCTTCATTTACTCCCTGTTTCCATCACGATCAGCTCTGCTTCCGATCCTTCTCTTCCCAGAACTGCTCTGCAGCCCCAGTGCCTGAGCGGGGGACAGGGGCGGGGGGACTCCTGTGTCCTCAGCAGGCCAGTCACTGGCTTCCCATGGCTGCTGGCTGAAATTCAGCTTCCCTGGATCTTCGTAGTCAGTTGCACCTGTCCTGCTGTTGCCTAACTTCCCATATTTCCTGGCTGCCGTCTCCTTTCCTATTATCTTTGTCTTTTTGTGCCTTTAAAATAAATAATAACTCCCATTGTTTCAGCGAGGTTTCTGGAGAAAGAGGACATAAATATGTGCATTCACGTCACTCTCTTTCAGCAGAGATGTCCCCCGCTGCTTTTTTTTTTTTTAAGATTTCATTTATTTATTTATTTGACACAGAGAGATCACAAGTAGGCAGAGAGGCAGGCAGAGGGAGAGGGGGAAGCAGGCTCACTGCTGAACAGAGAGCCCGACACACACCCCTGAGATCATGACCTGAGCTGAAGGCAGAGGCTTTAACCCACTGAGCCACCCGGGCACCCCTACCCCGCTGCTCTTAAGGCAAGAGGTCTGAGAGCAGTCAGTTGAGAACAGTGGTCCAAGGAGGTTTGAAGAATTATTTTTCTTGTCATTGACTCAGCAGGAACCATAAAGCTAGAGCTGGTCATAGGTTCAAAGACGCTTTCTTGGCTGTAGCTTCTTGGCAGCATTCTTTCTCACGCAGGTACAATTGGAAGGGACACATTTGTCCGTGGGGCCCCCCAAAAGGCAGACTCTCCCCAACGGGAACTCCGAGGGGGCCATGGATCCTACACAGTGCTCAGCGCAGATACTGACTTTTCTCTCTTGAGCGAAACGACTGTTTGTTTTTTTCCCTTCTATTCCCAATCCCCGCACCCGCCATACAGGATGATGAGAGTCTGAAGTACCTGACACATGAGGAAAAGGATGTCATCCTGTTTTTTGAAGAGACCATTGATTCCCTGGAAGACGACTTTGAGGAGCAAGTCCTGTGCGACGGCCACTCCCCGGGGTCTCTGGAAGAGTGTGCTTCCGGTAACTCCGAGCTGGGAGAGGTCATCGATTTAGTGCAGCCAGCACCGGAGGCGGGGGAACCGGAGGGCCTTCCAGCTGGGACGGCAGCAGCAGGTGAGGACATCCCCTGTGTGGGGCCAGAAGGGAGGCGGTGGGGGCTCCTCGGGTTTTTGCAGGGGAGAAGCACGGTCTCGCTACTTTGAGGATCCAGCCAAGTAGATGCTTTTGTGGCATATTAGGAGACAGTCCACAAAGGGAGTTTCCAAAAGGGCCAAAATAAAGAATGAGACTAGCTGGCCAAAGGAATTAATTCTTATGGGAAGGAAGGAAGGAAGGAAGGAAGGAAGGAAGGAAGGGAAAGAAAGAAAAAGAGAAAGAAAAGGAAAAGAGAAAAAGAGAGGAAGGAAGGAAGAAGGAAGGAAGGAAGGAGAAGGAAGGAAAGAAGGAAGGAAGGAGAAGGAAGGAAAGGGAAAAGAAGGGAAGAGAGGAAGGAAGGAAGGAGAAGGAAGAAAGGAAGGAAGGAAGAAAGAAGAAGGAAGGAAAAGAGAGAGAAAGGAGAGGGGAGGGCAGGAGAAAGAAAGAAAATTGGAAATGACTTTGAGGTGTAATAACTCATTCTACGAAGAAAACAGACAACTTATATTTTAGTCCTTGGGTTTGGTCTCAGATTCTGAGCAATCTTATAGTCCTGTTTCTCTAGCATGACTTTTCAAAGTGGGAGTGTTTGGACTGAAAAGTCCGCTGGTTCAGGAAAACAGGAAAAGAGCAGGCAAGAGTTTGGCTCAGCATCTAGTAGGTTGTGGGCTTGTAGGTTTGCTTCATTCCAGGTGGCCTCCAAGGAGGGGCATGCTTTCTGTCTTTTGAATCCTACGAGAAGACCAGACAGGATGGACGAGGTGGGATTATCTGGCGCTGTTTTTCCTGATTGGAAAAGATCCTGGAAATAAACTTGGGCAAGGGGATGAGGATTGGAAGGAGGAGCGAGAGACAGAAGGGAAAGTATTTGGGCTCTTACTATAAAATACTGCCCTTTGTCCCAAGCCTCTAGGAATATATTTTCTTCCGTGTGTGTGTGTGTGTGTGTGTGTGTGTGCGCGCGCGCGCTCGTGTGCACGCACATGTGCGCAGGGCCGGGTGTTACATCGGATTTCACAGACTGGGGTTCTCGACTCCAATGTGGAGCTTTGCGTGTAGCCATGTTGGCCAAGAAGAGACTGAATGAGAATTTCCCGTTTTTATCACACTTCTTTGAAGTGTGCTTCCTAAAGTTAACTTGAACCTGCTGATCCTTTAAAAATGCCACATGGAATACTTGGGCCAAGGGAAACACGGGCCGAGAGAAAGCCGCCCTGCCCGTCTGTGTCTATCATGACATTTTCAGAGCAGTGGCCGGTACCTGCTCCGGCAGGGGCTGTGTGAGAGTCTGAGGCTAGGGACAGGAAGATGCGGCTTGCGGTTCCGCAGCGAGGGACAGGTGCGTGGATGTAGGTGCCCACGGCCTTGGGTGGCCTGCGATCGGTATCTGTTAAGGACATCGTACAGGCTCAGAGGTGTATTGAGTTCCACCTGGGGCGTCAGACACAACCAGCTAATCTTCATCTAGAAAACCTGATGCGGGAGTGCCCCCCAACCTTCCTGCCTCCATTTCCGCTCAGCAACACCCCCTCCTAAGGTGGGTGGTTATTCCCTCCTGGTCCCCGCGTCCTTAGAAGCCTGTATGCTCGGTGTGCGTCCCAGGGGCTGAGCCTTCAGACTGGAGTCTTCTGCCATCGCCGCCCGGTGCCTTCTCATCACGTGGTGGTGACACTCACGGAAGAGGTTCTCCTTCGCCGGGCCAGGGACTTCAGCTGATAGGATGCTGACATTGCTGCTGACATTGGCTTTATGTCCCTTGGAGGCCCTCATAAATCCAGCGGGAAGGCAAGGGGATGCATTTATTTTTTACCTAACGTGGTAGCTGATGAGGATTCTGTCTCCTTTGCAGGGGCCGGCCCTGTCGGAAAGGAAGACATTCCTGTCCTTGAAGGCAGGAAACCAGAGGCCAGGGGTCCTCCCTCGCCAGACTCGGCAGCTCCAGAGGCCCCTCCTGTGCCGCCCTCTCAGCCTGTGGCTGCCGCAGCCGCGCCCCCCAGGAAAGAGCTGTCGGCCCCCGCTCCCCCCGCAGAGCACCCCAAACTGCCCCGCTCCGTTCCTACCCCTCTGGTAATCGCTCAGAAAATGTCCGAGAAGGTGGCAGGGAATGAAGCGCTTTCACCTGCGTCCCCCTCCAAGGAGGGCAAGCCTGGCGACTGGAGGACACTGCCTTCGGGGGCCCCTCGGCACGGGGACCCCTTCCTGTGGCACAGACACACGGCCCAGCCCGCGCCCAAGATCCACCGCTTCCCAAGCAACATCAGTGTGACCAACAGCGCGGGGAAGGAGTTCAACAAGACCATCTCCAAAGCAGCCGTCAACGTGCAGGAGCGGAAGGCCCGGGTCTTGGCCAACATCAATGGCGTCTCTTTCCTGGCCGCCGGGGAGGCCGAAGACCGGGCCCCCAGGGCTGAGGTCGCCGAGCCGGGGACACGCAGCCAGAGCAAGCCAGGGCCCGTCCATGACGACGCGTCCATGCAGGCCAGCGGCCACACCGGCACTCTGCAGTCCAGAGGCGTGCAGACCGAACAGTGCCCGCCGTTGGCCAACGGCTTCCAGAGCATCCATGACATCCTGAAGAGTGAGCCCAGTCCCTTCGTCTCGACCGGGAAAACTGTCACCTTCCGTCCAGACCCGGCGCTGGCCAGCAAACTTGCACGGCAGAATGCCAGCAGGAGCCTTTACGAGCACCGGCAGCCGGACTGCGGCCAGGATGCCAGGAAGCGGTCGGGGTCGCTGCCCAGAGCTGTTGGGTTCAGGCCCCAGGGCATCACCGTCCAGTTCTCTGGCCGCGGCTCCACGGAGGAGGCCCGCCGGGAGGCCCTGCGCAAGCTCGGCCTTCTGAAGGAGAACTTGTGATGGAGGCTGGGGTGGGGCTGGAGAGGCACGATGGCCAGGCCCGTGTGGCCTAACACAGATGTGCCCGCGTGAGCAGCAGTGGCCACAGTCCCAGGGCTGTGCCCTGCGGAGGACGAGAGGCGACAGGTGCCAGGACTCCACAGTCCCCGCGGAGGGAGTGGGGACAGGAAGTGCCGCCCGACTCCGCTGCCACGTTCGAGCCGGGCAATCCTTCTGGGAGAGTCCAGCCTCCTATCTTGTCTTCCTTTTTCCAAGAGCTCAGAGAACCCTGAAAACCCTAAATGCCATATCTTTTGGGGAGGATTTAGAAGGAAAGGAATTGAATTCAATCTGTTATTCTTCAGTCTCTCATCTAGACTTTGATCGCAAGGAGGGGACACCCAAGCCATTTAGATCTCTTACACTCAGCTATCCATGAAATATCCATTGTCACTTCCTTTTCTGAGAAAATCAAACAGAAATATCCGTTCGATTTTTATAACATCTCAAAGCATCTCCTTTGGTTTTTCTGTTTGTTTCTCAGGGGTAAACGTTGGTGTGTGGGCCGTAGATGTGCCATTGTTTCTGGATATAATTTGGTTTGCCCATTTGTTGTTTGGGGTTTTTTTAAACTGAAAATTAAAATGACTCTTCAGAGAATGATTTACTGTAATTTTGAGTTACAGGAGTGGAATGGAAAGGTTGGATTTGGAAAAGGTGGCAATTTTCAGAAAGCAAGTCCCATCAGACTCTGGGGGCTTTGTCACTGGGAGGTACATGGGTGAGCGTGTATGGTGTATAAACCTGTATGTAATGTGTGTTTATGGAAACGTGTTCACACACACATACGTTCATGAGGCCACATCCACAAACGTCTTAAGACCCTATCAAGTAACTACAGATGCAAGCACTTCCTACTCTTTCAATGGATGCAGCCGTCCCAGCTGCGACAGGGGACATAGAGACTGGAACCTTTAAGGGCACATCTCCATCATCTCCATAATCAGAGTGCTTCTTACTCACCCTTGGGTCGCCCTGTACCCAAGGAAGGTAATATTTCAAGTGGGCTTCCAGAGAAGCAAGATAGTCCTTTTTTTTTTTTTAGTGAAGAACATTTTTAAGGCTGTATTCCCTAACTTTAACCTGATTTCAGTTTATCACCCAATTTTACCTGTGCGTGTTGCAAAGTAGCTAGTAAACAGAAGCAAAACAAAAACATTCTTGAGAGCCCTCATGATCTGTGAGCAAGATCTCAGGATTAGTTTTAAAGGGGGAAAAAAAAAAACCCAGCAAGCTAGGTTCCACATCTGAGAACTGCTTTTCTCCCAGACTATGTGTTACATGCTCAGTTGTAGCCACAAGCATGATTATAAAAACTATTTAAGGCTGGAGTCTTAAGCCTCTAAAAATAGACTGGGAAGGGCCCCAAGTGCAAGTCACGCCCTTTTGTTATTATGTCTCAGCAAGTGTCACAGACTTGGTTTCCTCCTGTTGAGTATTATTTAAATTAAAACTTTTAAATGCGCTATAAAGCACATCTTTTGTAGTATTCAATTTGCCTTGTGAGTTACATAAAATGATTGTCATTTTTTTCCTTAGAACTACGGTATTTAGTGTCTCATCCAGCCCTTGTCCTCCTGAAATAATCTTATAGATTCCTGATGGTCTTAATTTAAATAGGTGCTTTGATTTTATAGGCTTTTAAAACAATTTTTATTGTGTACCTATTTATGTTGGATTTTGTTTGAAGAATTCTTGAGGCTGTATTACCCTTTCACAAAGTGAGATGCCATATACAGTGTTTAAAAATAGAGGGTCTTGATATGGCTAACATTTTAAATATCCTTTAAATATGAGAATTATCTCTTTTATGCTATCCTATGACTTCACTGTGATTAAGGTCAACATTACTACATATTAGTATATTTGTTCTCATAATGACGTTTTTGAAAAATAAATTTAGAGATTTTATCTTAAGTATAAACAGCTTTGCTCTTGCAGTTTGTACTTGCACTTATTTTCTTTTAAATGGTTATATCCTTCCCTTGTATTTATTCATAATTATACTGGCTATTACTCTGGCCATTTCTTGTGCCCAAAACCCTAGTAATTAAAGGCATGCGTTTTGTACAAGGTTCCAATGATAGCTGTTAATACTGTAACCTGTATACATATCATGTTAATAAAAACATCTAGTTTGGGGGCAGCTGGGTGGCTCAGTCAGTTAAGCATCTGCCGTCAGCTCAGGTCATGATCCTGAGGTCCTGGGATCGAGCCCCACCTCGGGCCCCCTGCTCAGCGGGGAGTCTGTTTCTCCCTCTGCCCCTCACCCTGCTCGTGTTCTCTCTCAAATAAATGAACTAAATTAAATTAACCTCCAGTTGGCAGAGAGGGCATTAGTTCCCTTACCATAACTACATGATAGGACATTCACAAAGGCTCATCTTCAAGGGAATGTTAAGGACCACACTTGAAAGCAAAACTGTAATGAAAAGAAAAGATGAATCTCAAGTGCCCAGGGTTTTTTTTTTTCTTTTCAAAGTGATACCTGTAAATCACTTTCTATTTTTTATGAAACTCTTTATGTTAATACTTAAAATCGCGGGAAAAAGAATTCCTGCTTTTTGGAAGGTATGTACACATGCCACTGAAGTCTCCTCCGCACACAGTCCTACTTCCCAGATTCCAGAGAAACAATCCACACACAGTACTACCAGAGTAACAATCCGTACACAGTACTACCAGAGTAACAATCCGTACATAGTACTACCAGAGTAACAATCCGTACACAGTACTACTTCGTGGACACCAGAGTAACAAGCTGCACACAGCACTACTTCCCAGATTCCGGGGCAACAATCGACACACTGTCGTGTCAATCCGTGTAGTACTTCACGGATACCAGAGCAATAATCTGCACACGGTACTACTTTGCGGATTCCAGAGAAACAATCCATATATACCACTACTTCCCAAATTCCAGAGAAACACTCCGCGCACAACACTACTCCCCGGATTCCATAGTAAGGTACTACTTCCCAGATTTCAGAGTAACAATCCGCACTCAGCACTCTTCAGGATTCCAGAGAAACAACCCACACACGTTAATACTTTGGGGGTACCAGAGTAACTATCCGCACGTAGTACTACTTCGTGGACTCTGGAGAAGCAATCCGCATGCAGTACTAAGTGGATTCCAGAGAAACGATCCACACACACACACATTAATATTTCGTGGATACCAGAGCGACCATGTCTGTCCCGGGCCCTCCTCCTCCCTGCTCCGCTGTGTGGCTCCTCTGTGCTCCCTAATCTGCGCAAAACTGGGAGAAAGTCTGATCTCTGTTTTTGTCCCCCAGCTGGCATTGTTCGCCTACAAGGCCCGTTGAGGAGAAAGACAGGGGGTGTCCTGAGTCTGTCGAGGCGCACAGGGCGGGGTCCGGGCCTGAGCCCGCTCCTGCTCGTCCCTCCCTGCGGCGCCACACACGGTCGTGGACGGTATAGGATTCTTCACACAAAATCCTCCTGGGGGGCTCCTAAGGTCAGCTCCCCATTTTCATGAAGAGCTTAGTGGTTGGTAAAGTGAGGCCTCAGGAGACCCTCAGGATTGGCCTTTTTATTTGTAAAAAAAAAAAAAAATCAGAAAGGTACTCTCTTCCTTAAATTCCCACAGCTCTGGCTATGAGGCCTTTGACCCTTCAGAGGATTTGGTGGTGGTATTTTTTTTTAATACAGGTGATCTAAGAAATCAGTTCTTGATGTTTATTCCAGAGGACCGAAGAGAGAGAAATAAGATAAATATGAAAACAATACACTCTTATCGAGAAAGGCGTCCCTGCTGGGCCGGGTCCCTAATGGAGGCGGCAGAATGAGGCATTGTTTCCCTAGCAGTGTTTTTGACCGCCTGAAAAGGTTTAATACACTGTTCTCCCTCAGCTCTCCCTTGAGATCTTAAATGTTTGTCATCAAACCCTGGTGTTCCCTGAGGGCTCGGAGCTGGTTTGGGATGTTTGTCCCCAGCTCCGGCCTGTGACCCCCGCTGCCTGCCGGGGAGGCAGGAGGAAGGGGAGGCGTGTGAGGAATGCTCACCTGTGAAAGGTTCGTGTTGTCATTGAAATGACAAGCCGCCAAACGGGTTCTGTTTGTTCCCTTCACAGCAAGGCTTTCTCCGGCTTTCAGGTATGGAACAAGCTGGCATATCCTTTTCTAATCTACTCGCTGGACAAGCCCTGCTTTCAGATACCTGAGAACAGAGAAGGCAGGGCTGTAAGCCGCCGGGTCCTGGGAAGATGGGGGCTGGAGCTGCATTGGAGGGGGGGTGGCTGGGCCAGGAATGCGGCCACCTGCCGCCTCGGGGGACCAGGCCGGGCCAGCCCCTCCTTCCCCACCCCTCGCCAGGTTCTCCCTCTTCCCCAAGGGTCCCAGCACTGATGGGGGGAAAATCCAGTTGTCCGCATGAGAAAAGGTAGGATAATGACCTAAAGGCACTTCCCAGCCCGCTCTTTTCACACAAAAATGGTCGACTTTTGCGGGTGAGGTTTGTGGTCCTTCTAAAATGTCTCTTTGTTTAAAAACAGATAATGAAACTCTTCCCTCCGTATTCCAAATTCATGAGACGTAACAAATGCCAACCACTGCCCTCACCAGCGGGCTCACTCACTGTCCTGGCTACCGTCCTTCTAGGGAGGCCGCTGACGACCCCAGGAGCCAGGCCCAGGCCACCCCATGTGATACCATCGCGCCACAAACCCGGCCAGCCGGCTCTGTAAAGATCTCCTTCAGGCCTGCTTATCATCTGAACCATAGGAACTTTCTATTCAACAATGAGCTGAAGGCGGGGAAATGGTGATTTCCAGAAATGGGCCAGAAAGCCGAAATAGCAAACACGTGTTCTCTAAGCTGGGCGGGGCAAACCACAAATGGCCCTAAGGTAGGGGCAGGGTCCACCACCTCCCCCCACCCCGGAACAGTGTGATCCTGGGACGCCTCCTAGTGTTGCTTTCTGCCTTCCGAGTCCCCCAGTGCCCCGACCTGTCTGCAGAAGGGCCCTTCGGCTTTGGGGGCACACCGGGATCTAGAGCAAAGCCGAGTCAGAAGGAATTCTCCCCGCCTCTGTGGCCGAGTTCGATGTAGGTTTTCCTGATTCCCACAGCTTCTTGAGGATCCTTAAGCCAGCCATTTCCCCGGCTAACCGTGTTTCTGAGGTTCAGAGAATATTTCCAAAGGGGAAACCCCACCCTCGTTTTGTGGAGGGCTTGGGGGGGGGGATCTACCTTCTGGGCGCTGGAGATCCTAGTGTGGTCGCTGAGGTTCAGGATTCAGTGGTCACACCCCCCACTGCCCCCCCCACACACACCCCCGGCCTGCAGTCAAGGTGGGGAGGCTGGGCCAGTCCCACCCGGGGCCAGAGGTAGGAATTCACGTTCAGAAGCAGAGATTAATGGAACTTAGTCCTTGATAAACATGTCACACTTCATAAACCAGCCTCCCAGTATTTGTGGGTGAAGCACAGCTGCCAAAGGTAACAACCAAAGTTCTGGAAATAACCTTTAAGGGTGGGGTGAGTGAGCAAGGAATCCATGTGTCAGGCAGAGAGGCTCCAGAGCACAGAGGCCCGTGTGCATACACGTGTGTGCGCTGGCATGAGCGTGCACACGCGCTTCTAGGTGACTGGTGGGATCCGTCTGTGGGATTCGCTGATTGTCGCTGAGCAGTGTGTACCCATCGAGCGGGGGACATGCAGTAGGAGGCTGGCCCTTGTTACCCTAGATGCGTTCCGGTCTCTGTGGTCTTTGTGCAATCACATCACACATGGAACCCATACCCCGACGTTATTGGGGTGGTAATGATGGAGTCTATCCTGCTTCCAACGGGTCCTCCTGTGGTATGTGGCTTCCCGGTCCATGAGATAGGACAGAATTTATTCTGTCACTTAGACATCCTTTGGTGTAGATCTAAGCCTTTTGAAGTTGGGGGTTGTCTTTGCTTTGTGAGACAATGTCAAAGAGGAAGAAGGTTCGGGAAGGGCCTCCCCGGCCAGACTTGCCATGCAGGCTGGAGATGCTCACCTCCCTGGGGCTTGCTTTCGAAACCTAGCCCGGGGCACCTCGGCCATGCTCTTCCCAACTCCCTGTCCGTGGGTTTGTGCTGTTTCTTGTGAGGCCCTTTATTCTCCAGCCCAATCGTAAAGACCGAAGGAACTCAACTGAAGTATTAATCATGGAAAGCAGTTGTCCAAAACTAGTAATTCCTGCAGCTTAGGAGAACCAAGCAGTGCTGAATAGGACCACGTTCGCCGATTGGTTCAGCCAGTCTTCGTGTCCCTCCATGGGCCCCACACTGTGAGTGGGGCTAAATGTCACCGCCTGTTCCTCACGTCGACCTGTCAGGTGGGGGTGTGAGGACCGCATTCGCGGATGAGAAAATGCAGACTCCTCTCCACAAGGGACTCCTGGTGGGGGTGGGGGGTTAGTGGGTCCATACCCTGGTGGCACGGAGTACAAACTCCCAGCTTCCCGTACCTTCTGTGAAGCTGCCTGAGCCTCGCCAGGCTGATGCCTTCCAGCCGTCCCTTCTCCCAAGTGTGGAGAGGGCTGACCCTCCTCAGTGTCACCGAGAGAGGCCACCATCCCATGTCTCCCCTCCAGAGCCCTTCTTGTGTCCCATGGAGCCCCTTCCTGTGGTGTTCTGTCTGCACCCTCCCCCCCCCCCGACTCACTAGGGCCCGCCCCCAGCTCACAGCTGTGCCTCAGCTTACAGGGACCACAGAGCAGGGAAGGAAGGAAGGGAAGGGAGGTGAGGACTGTCATTTCTGCAGTCTGGTCCTTGGAAAGAGTGGTCCAGAGGGCCGCACAGAGCTGGAAAGAGGAAAGGGGAGCAGGTTGTGTTCCCGGGCCTGAGAAGGGCCCTTTGGCCAGGCGGGGGTTGCTTGAACCTGCTGCTGCACGTGACCTCTGCCTCGAGGGAGCCGGTTCAAAGCAGGTCCTTCGGCTCCATGCCTCCACTCCCCCCTCCAGGGCTTGCTCCTGGAATCCGGAATTGCCAGTCGTGGTTTCCAACACCCCCGTGTGCAAGACTCCCACGCACACACTGCACACCCAGCTAGCCGAGTTCACTGGGGACGTTGCCTAGGCTGCTCCTTGGCAGTCCTTTGAAGTTGTGGTTGTTACTGGAAAGGCAGCCAGGCTTCAGTGGAAAGTCTGGGACCTGGCTGCCCCAAGCATCAGGGCTCGAAGCAGGGCAAGGCCAAGCGGAGGCCCACGCCCAGCCTCAGCCTTGCCCTTTGCCGGAGGCCACCCAGCTCCGGTGGGAACCCCTCCGGAGGCTGCTGGGACTAGACTTGGCCTCACCGTTTTATTCTCTAGCCACAGTCCACTCAGAACACGAGGGCAGCACAAACTGATGGTCCTTCCCCGATTGTGTCGGGCATTATTGCAAGTCGGCCAACATTTGTAGGGGGCATTGTTGAAGTTTTGTCGACATTTTATTGGGATGCACCAGCTCTCAGAGTACTGGCACCTCCTTGCCTTGAAAGGCTCTACACTTCCTCTACTAATGAATGTTGCTGGTGTTTATTTTTTAATTATTTTTTTAAAAGATTTTATTTATTTATTAGGAAAGAGAGAGAGCGAGAGAGAGCATGAGAAGGGAGAAGGTCAGAGTGAGAAGCGGACTCTCCACGGAGCTGGGAGCCCGATGCGGGACTCCATCCCGGGACTCCGGGATCATGACCTGAGCCGAAGGCAGTCGCTCAACCAACTGCGCCACCCAGGGGCCCTATTTTTTAATTATTTTTAAGATTTTATTTATTTGAGAGAGAACAAGCAGGCGGAGCCCCGTTGTTGGTGTTTCAATTGTGTTATGGTACATTTCTTCCAGGAGTAACTTCTTTCAGTGCTAGTTTGGACCAGATTTAAAAATCACTCAATTTTATCTTTAAACCAGCTTTTTTTCTCAGCTGAATCATCCCTGGGCACAGCGATTCCAAACAACCACTTGCTATTTCTAGAAATCAGATCCACCTGCAAAGGTATATTTTGCCTTAGGTGCACGCCGCCTGATTCCAGACTCCATACTGAAACCCAAAGGGCTTCATGGGGAGCAGAGACCACTGAGAGGACCGAGCACATCCAAACCGCAGAAAGAGAAGACTTGAGAAGCAAGGAGAGGCGCCTCCAGAGGCTTACAGGGTGGTCAGAGCAGAGAATCCCACGCAGCCACAGAGATGACACGGGGCAGGTTTCAGGTCCATACAGGAAAGTTTAAGGGCTTTGAACTGAGTGAAAGGGAGAGAAGTGTTCCCGGGAGTGTGAGTCCCATCTCCGTGGAGGTGTGCGAGCAGAGATCGCACAAGCACTCTGGGACAGGAAGGTGACAGGAATTGTACTCACTGTCGCCCCTTCCTAATCTGAGATCTTGCGATGTGTTCATATAGAGCAGGCTTTGTTGCTCCTCTGACCTGACTTTGAATCCCAGTCCTATGATTTTTGGCTGTGTGACTTAACTTCTCTGTGCCTCACTTTCTCCACCTGACAAGGTGAGGGTGACCCATACTCCCCTCATAAAGTTGTTGTGGGACTGAATGAAATCACATATGCTCAGCGTAGGCCTGGCACACACTATCACCATTACCACCATCACTACCGTCATCACCATCACCATTACCACCACCATCATCACCATCACCACTATCATCACCACCACCATCAGCATCATCACCATCAGCATCATCACCATCATCACCATTATCACCACCACCATCACTACCATCATCGCCATCACCATTACCACCACCATTATCACCATCACCACTATCATCGCCATCACCATCAGCATCATCACCATCACCACCATTATCACCACTATCATCACCGCCACCATCAGCATCATCACCATCACCACCACCATCACCACCACCATCACTACCATCATCGCTATCACCATCAGCATCATCACCATCACCACCATTATCACCACCATCACTACCATCATCGCCATCACCATCAGCATCATCAC
>CM052807.1:22409217-22430347 GCA_028533885.1 Nasua narica | reverse complement strand
CATCAGCATCATCACCATCACCACCATTATCACCACCATCACTACCATCATCGCCATCACCATTACCACCACCATTATCACCATCACCACTATCATCACCGCCACCATCAGCATCATCACCATCACCATCATCACCACCACCATCACTACCATCATCGCCATCACCATTACCACCATCACCACCACATTATCACCATCCCACTATCATCACCACCACCATCACCATCACCATTACCACCACCATTATCACCATCACCACTATCATCACCACCACCATCACCACCACCATCACTACCATCATCGCCATCACCATCAGCATCATCACCATCACCACCATTATCACCACCATCATCACCATCACCACTATCATCACCACCACCATCAGCATCGTCACCATCAGCACCACCACCATCATCACCATCACCACTATCATCACCACCACCACCATCACCACCACCATTACCACCATCACTCCCATCATCACTATCACGATTATCTTGATCACCATCATCCGCACCATCTCCACCTCCATCGTCATTACTACCACTAAGTCTGTACCAGATTGCCTATAGAGTCTTCTGGAATAGCTCTGGGCAAGTCCAGCAGCAGGAAGGGTGAGCAGGCACCAGCCTAACAGCCTCACTCAGATACCACCACTCACCATGGTCCCATTCCTACATGTGGTCCAGTGGTTACTTCAGCAATGAAGCAAGTTTTTTAAATTCCATTGCCTACTGAGAAACAGAATTTTGCAACTTTCTAAAAATAGGTCTCCAGAGTTTATTTTCCTTCCCCAGAACTGGGTAGGTCTGGCTTCCTGCTTAGATACACAACATCAGAGGACTCCCTCTTCCAAGTTCACACTTTTCCATGTCTCCTTTCCTTTCCCCTTGGGACTCCCAGAGCTCCTCTCAGAATTGGGCTCTCCCACCACCTCCCAAGGCCTTCTCCCAGATGAGGAAGTGTCCGCCCCAGCCTCGCGCCCGAAAGGCTCCAAGGAACACTGGGGGATTGTCCAGTCAGAGCCCCTTGGCCGCCTCACTGCCCAGGAGGAAATGCTTATTTTGAACTGCTGGGCTGGCCAGACTGCAGCCCTCAGACTTTCCACCCTTCATAGCGCACTCCCAGCCAGTCCTGCCAGAGGGAGGTGCTAGGGCAGAATGCAAGGAGGGGGGCCTCTTCAGCCAGAGCCTCTGGAGCAGGGCCACTGGGAAGCAGGTGGAGGGATCCAGGGCCCAGTCACACCTACCTTAGGTGAGGAGGCCCCTGGGCCAGTTCCCTTCCTTTGTAGCAGTCCCTCTGCCTTGCTCTGCATTCCAGGGGGAGGGGTCCAATGGCTAGCTCTTGCACCAAGTCACTGGTGCTCAGCCCATTGTGACCCAAGCCAGGTCTCCTTCCAGAGCACAGCACTAGACCCTGCCTCCCTCCCTCCAAGAAATGTCCTTCTGGAAACTTCTTCTGCAACTCAATGCCCCCTCACTCCAAAAGGACCCATCAGAGCTTTCTTTCTTTCTTTTTTTTTTTTTGAAGATTTTATTTATTTATTTATTTGACAGAGAGAGAGAGACAGCGGGAGAGTGAACACAAGCAGGGGAAGTGGGAGAAGGAGAAGCAGGCTTCTCGCTGAGCAGGGAGCCTGATGTGGGTCTCGATCCCAAGACCATGGGATCATGACCTGAGCCCAAGGCAGACACTTAACGACTGAGCCACCCAGGTGCCCCTCATCATAGCTTTCTCAGCACTCGTGTGGCAGTGGGGATGGCAGGTGACGCTGGTTCCATGAAGAGAGGCCAGCGTCCCAGAAGACCTGGGCTTAAGAGTCCACTACAGTGCTCACCAGCTGTGTGCACTTAATGTACTCGGGTGAGAGATTCTGAAAGACTGAACAAGGTAATGCATGTGCCTAACTTCTGAAAACCGCAAGAGTGCTATAGTCTTGGGCAGTGACTCTCCAACTGTATTTCCCCTGGCCCACAGAATGAACACTATCAGGCAGTTTGTTAGCTCCCGGAAGGGGGGGGACGGTGTCCTACCATGTGCCTCCCCACTGCCAGGTATGGCACCTGGCACATAGCAGGTGCTCATTTAATAGCTCTTACATCGAATAGGTGTGTGAACACTGAAAGACAAGAGTAGCTCAGAAGTCTTACATGAATGTACGTTATTTTTATCATGGAGAAAGCAGATAACCTCATTTGAGGAAGAGAAGGGAGTAAGGGGGGGGACAGAAAAAATAGTAGACAAGGGCCATTCTCTTGGTCCTGCCCGTGATGGCTACAGGGGAGAAGATCAGTGGGAAACTTCATCCAGAAAAGGGGCCTACATTCCCCACTGCATCTCTGGGTCTCCCTGGAATGGACCAAGAAGTCACACATTGGCTGCGATGAGCATCCATTGGTTCATCATCTGAGTATTTGAGCACCTGTGACGTGCCATCCTAGAGGATAAGGATAGTGCAGTGAGCAGGGCACACACAGTCCCGTGCTCCCAAGCTGGCAGTCCAGGGAGAAGAGAGGCAAATAAACACAGTCACTGCAAGAAGGTAGGACAGTATTGTGACAGGGAAGTATGGGGACTAGGGGACAGAGGATGGGGCAGCTGGCGGGAAGAGCTCTGGTCAGGGAAGGTGGCCAGACTGACTTGAAGGGCAAGCAGGAGTTAATGGGACTACGATGAGTAGTGTCCCAGGCAGAGGTCACAGCCAGTACAAAGGTCAGAGGCAGCCAGACAGCAGGGCACACGTGAGGGGCTGTCAGTCCCCTGGTCCTGGCATAAGATATGGTGTGAGGCAGGGGTGCAGTCCTTGCCATTCAACAAACAATGTCCAGATCCTGGGGAGACAGCAGAACAGAGACAGAGCCCAAAATAACACCCTTGGGGGCTTACATCCCAGTGGCCGAGACAGAAACAAACCATAAAGCCAAGAGCAGTGCTTCAGGGCAAAGGGTAAGCAGAAGTCCTGGAGGGAATGCCTGCCGAGGGAGAGTGGGTGGGGCCCAGGAAGGTGACAGTGGTGTCATGGCAGGTAGGTAGAGTTAGGAACGTGCTCTCATCACCCCACCATTCAGGGCTCTGCAACTTCAATCAGGTGGTTCCAGAATGCTGGTTTGCAATCAAAGAAAGGAAAAATTGCCAGGCTTTCAGGGGAGAAAGGAAAAAAGACAGAAAGAGTACTATACGGGACATTTGGGCGGCTCAGTTAGTTAAGCGTATGCCTTCTGCACAGGCCATGATCTCAGGGTCCTGGGATCAAGCCCCACATCGGGCTCCGTGCTCAGCGGGGAGTCTGCTGCTCCCTCTCCCTCTGCCCCTCCCCCACTGCTCTCTCTCTCTCCCTCTCTATTGCTTTCTCTCACTTTCTCTCAAATAAATAAATAAAATCTTTTTTTAAAAAGAGTAGTATGACATGCTATGCTATGGTAATAATATACATATTGTACATACTATACCAAATATACTACACAATGCTATATTAATACTATGCTCTACATATTACATATACTTACTTTACCATATAGTAAATTGTATATAGTATAGTGTAGCATAGTGTAGTATATATGATATAGCATGGTTTACTATAGATTACGCTGTATATATTATACCTTACATACTTTACTATGCTGTATTAGTGCTATAGCACAGTGTAGTATGTATAATATAGCATATTGTACTATATGTAGTATACTAAGCTATACTGTGGTACATATATACTATACATACTATAGCATACTTACTATATTATGCTATACTAAGACTGTACTATACCATACACAATATACTATATTAATATACTGATATACAATATGCTATACTACTAATAATTACTAATATGCTATACTATACCATACCATGCCATTATACCATAAAAATCATACTATGCTACAGTAATGCTATACTGTGCTACACATATTATGCTAATACTGCACTATAGCTTTTAAACCATACATATTTTACTATGCTATACTATTCTTACTATACTATAGTATGGCCTACTGCCTGACACATAATCCATGCTTCCTAAATGTTTGTGAGACTGAGCTGAGGCTTCTCTAGCTGAGATTTGGGGAGGGGGGTCCTCTTTTTTCTGCACGCCTTTGGGACTCAAGTTCTATGCCTTGAGAGTATCACTTCCCAAACTGGCTCTCTCTCCCTTCAAGTCTCCGACCTGTTTGGATACGCTCAGAGGGAAGTGGGGAATGACGGGAGCAGGGAGGGGTGCTTTCGGCTGAAATGTCAGCCAGGCTAATGACAGTTAATGGGAGACTGAATCCCACACACCAGCCATACCTACGGATCCTCTGATGAAGGGGGATGTTTGGTGGGCGTGCCTGCTGGGGGGGCGGCCTCAGGAGGCCTCACCATGAGTGGGTCCTAACCAGTCATCCTCTGAAATGGGGCTTTGAACAAAAGCCACCGTGGATTCAGACTTTATTCTACACTTCCAGAAAAGTGTTAGGAGGCAGTCTGCATAGGGAAAATGAAAACAGGGTCTTGGCCTGGCCCCACCACTAACACACTATGCAAGCTGGTCCCCCGCCACCTGCCGCATCTCAGCCTAGTCCCAGTCTACCTGGCCCCAGTCCACCTGCCTGTGTTAGTCAGGATAGGTTAGGCTCTGCTGTGGTAACAAGTGAACCCCAGGATCTTAGTGGCTAAACAAATAAAAGTTTCTTTTACTCAGTCACCTTGTGGGTCAGGCAGCCCTCCTCTCTCATGTCCTACCCGATCAAGAAGACTTGGTCTCCAAGTCTTCCCCCTTAGCAGAGAAGGAAGAGGCTTCTGGAGGGTCTCGTCTAAAAGGGGATGGCATCCCTCCTAGGCATACACATCAGCCAGCTGAACTCATCCCACGACCACACCCTGGTGTAAGAGGGCCTGGAACGCGGTCCCTCCCCAGGAAGAGAAAAATGCGTGGAGAGTGCACTGCGTTGTCTTCACTCACTCAACTATTAAATCCAGAAATTGCTTAATTATGTTTTGGGAGGGGTACCTAATATGTGCCACGGAATTAAGTTTTAGAGCTCCAGAGACGTCCTTGTCCTCAAGAAGTTCAGTGGGTGAGACGGACTGTGTGGTTTATTGTGGGAACAGCAAAAAAGAGGCACCCAGCCCAGCCTGGGCCAAGGGATGGGCCACGGTGCATGCATAAGGGGAGTTGTGTGTGCCTATGGAGATGTACACGTTTATCAGGAACTTTCCTGATGTAAAGGATATGGAGCGTGCAATTTATAAACAATGCTGAAATTTACAATATTCTACACTATTCAGAGCCAACTGATTCTCATAGAATGCCTTCATTGATTTTTGCCAAACCCTTGCATTCAGCCTTAAATCTGATGTGTGATCTGCTCATAAACTATCTCTCCCTTTCGTACTAATTATATCTATTAAATGGAAACTTTTTTTAAAAAAATATTTATTATCTATTAGAGAGAGAGCATGAGAGACAAGCGGGAGGGGCAGAGTGAGAGCAAACCCCAAGCAGACTTCATGCTGAGCATGGAGCCCAAGGCAGGGCTCAATCTCACGACCCTGAGATCATGACCTGAGCTGGACGGAGTCGGAGGCTCCACAGACTGCACCACCCAGGCGCCCCTAAACTGAAACCTCTTCTAATATGAGCAACTTCTTTGCTAAATCAGTTAAGTTTTCAAATGCTGAGAAATGTTCCCTCCATTTTTTTTTTGGTATGATTCACCACGTAATGGGTAGGGGACCCCAAATATGCTTTTGAGTTTAATGTGCATTACCGACATATTATGTTAGTAAATCTTGCATCACTTTCTGAAGTATGGACAATCCACAAATCGAGGGCTGGTTTCTAGCATTCGCCATTTCAGTGGTGTGACTACTCTCACTGCGGCCACTTCCCAGCTGCAGAGCTGACATTGCTGAAGACAGAGTTGGAAGGCAAAGTGGCAGGAAGCCAGGCCAGGGTATTTCCACCGGATGGAGAAAGAGGCCATAAATCATATCAAGAGCCTAGGATATAACAATGGTATTTAGAAGCGATGAATTTAAGGTATTTATTGCCTTATTGAATGGTGAGTTCATATCATTTAATTTTAAGGATGATGGCTTAAACAGGCTTAACCATTGGCCTGTAGAAGTCCCGAAAACTTCACAGTCCGTCCAGCTGGGCAAGCCGGCTCTTGCCGACACCCAGAGGCAGGTCTGAGGAGGCAGGAGCTCCGCCTGAGCTGAGTGGAGGCAAGCTTGGCGCTTGTTCCAGAAGAAGGAAGAAGGACCATGCCGGCTGGTGGGAGCACCAGCTGAGCCAGAGAAGGATGGAATGACTAGAGTTGGAACGGGGGTGACCACCTAGCCTAGCTGGACCAGGATGGTCTCTGCCTGGGCTCATCGTCCCACGGTCCCCTTTTACTTTCAGAAGTGCTTGGTTCGGGACAAATATGATACAGCTTCCCTGTACTAAGTGAAGAGCTGCAGACCTTCTGGGACCCTGGGATCTCAGTATGCATGGGAGGAGGGGAGGAAAGGCTGGTTGGTGGGCAGGGAAGACAGGTAGCAGGGTGGGGAAGAGGAGCGGGGAAGGAAATAGTGGTGGGCGCCAGGGAGGTCACGTTCTGGGAATTCAGGACAGAAAGGGAAGGTTCTGGGAAGGCAGGTGGGCGCCTAGAGAGGGTTTCTTTACGGGAGGAGCCGAGCTCCGAGGCCCAGCCAGGGCCTAGGCAGGCCGGCCTCATCTAGAACGAGGGGCCGTGCTGTGTATTGTTCACCGTAGCCTCACACAGCTGGCCGGGGGGAAGCAAGAAACGCACGTGAAATCCCAGTGTCTAGCACCTGGCTTCCTGACAATGGAAGAGGCGGGCAGGACAGTGGTGAGCGGGGTCACAATTCCCTACAGGGTCGCTCTCCTGTGGGAGGCTTGAAATTCCCAGGGCAGGGGTGCCTGGGGGTCTCAGGTTGGTTAAGTGTCTGCCTTCAGCTCAGATGGCGATCCTGGGGGTCCTGGAATCGAGCCCAGCATCGGACGCCTTCCTCGACTGGAGCCTGCTTCTCCCCCTGCCTGCTGCTCCCCGTGCTTGTGCTCTCTCTTTCTTTCTCTCTCAGACAAATAGATAAGTAAAATCTTAATAAAAAAAAAAAGAAAAGAAAAGAAAAGAAAGAAGAAATTCCCAGGATAAAGCAAGAGCACCTCCCAGTTAAGAGTATCCTCTGAGGCTAGTATTTTTTCCCCACAAAAGTGGTTCATATCCTCCTCACTTTCGCAGCCAGCAACCCCCCTGATTCTTAAAGACAAAGACTACAGAAGTGTGACTGCAAATCACACAGGCTGTGGGAGAGGCCGAGCAGGGGAGGTCCCTGCATTGTCAGGCTCGTGGGCCTCATGGGGGATGGGCCCTGCCCCGCAGCCCCTGGGGCTGTTAGTCCCCAGTGGTCTATGCTCAGGCTTCCTGAAGTCTCTTCTGTCCCCTGGCACCTTGTGTGTCTCCCCCCATCCCAGAAGGGGAATCTGCAAGGGGGGTCTGAGGGAAACCCCAAAATAGCTTGTGCCCCTCTCAGCCCCCTGTCGGGAGGAGACCAGAAGCGGCGGGCACCGGGCCCGCTTCCCAAAAGTCTGAACAGCCAGGAGGGAGATGTGGAAAATTTTCTAACCAGCCCCGAAGCCAATGGGATCATTAAAATGTAACCCATCCAAGGTCACTCATGTGGCCTGAAGCTCATGTGGAAGCACAGAAGGAAAGAAAAGATCTGCTCTCCCTTGACTGCCACCAATGGCTCTTCTTTTTAAGAGGTGCAGACAGGGTCACAGATGACCCGAGCCAGAAAGCCTCGGGCTCCAGGGAACGGTCCGTGTGAGCATTGCCGCGGGTTGTCTTTGGTTCCTAAGCTTCAGAGACCATCACCGCTGACTGGAAGACTCCACTGTCGAAGGCTCTCATAGGCTCTTCCTCCCTCTGCCTTCCCTAACAACAAGGAGAGGCAAAAGCCCTGAAGAGGGGGGAGGGGAGGCTCTGTGGGGGAAGGGACATGCTGCCAGGGAGGCCGGGTGGGGATAGGTGGCCCAGCACAGGGTCCCAGAGCCGGGGAGGGTCGGGGCATGGCATCCTTGTGGAGTTGGGGACAGCGTGACAGGAGGTGAGTCACACACAGTGGGAGCCGAAATGTTAAGGACTGTAGGAGCCATGCTGGGCCCAGCAGAACAGAGTTCTGGGGTGAGGGGCAAGTAAAGTTAGATCAAGGAGAGTCTCTGTCACCATCTGCCGTCACCCAGAAAAACTTGGGGCTTCTGAGAGGAGGGCGAGGTCCAGAGCTTGGGACAGGAAACTACAAGATCAGCCTAAAACGTATTTTTGTGCCAGAGAATCCGGAACTGCTCAGAAAATGACGGGGACACGTCGGAAGGACACAGGAGCCGTCTGGAATGGGCTCCCACTCACCACACTGGGGACAACTGGAGCATCAAGACACATGATAATAGTGATGAGTCAGAACCCACAGGATGGACTGGGAAACCACAAGTTCACCCATATGCCAATTAATCAACTATATTAATTAGTTATCATAATTGCGTTTAGGATTAATTAACTCTATTTGAGGAGTAAATGGATATTTCCGGGGTTTCAAAGTGCATCCCCACCTGAGCACTGCATAATCCCAAACGCAAACCAGCTTCCCGCGAGGACCCGGCACACGGACCCTAATCAGGGAATCAGTGTTCCGTCTGTGTCGAGCTAGGGGAGACCACGCGGCGGTGGGTGGGACGCGATGACCCGAATCCCTGTGGGACACCCCCCACACCACGGAGTCTGAGGTGCTTGAAAGTCTAGACACCAGGCAAGCGCCAAGACCCTTAGGGACAGTAGGAGACAGAAGAGAGGTTCACAGCCAAATGCGATGCGGGATTCTCTACTGGATACATCTGGTCAGAGACCATTACTGGGGACAGTGGGGGGACCCGAAGGGGCCAGCATGCCTGGGCGGTAGGAATGGAGGGGACACATGTCTCGATTTGACAAGTGTGTCGTGATCATGTAGCAGAATGTCCTTGGGGTGAAGATGACAATGCCGAAATGTCCAGGGGCGAATGGGGCACCGTGTCAGCTGTTGACTCCCACGTGGATCTGGGCAAATATTTATAATGTGTTTGCAACTTTTCTGTAAATGCGTGAGGTCATTTCTAAATGCATCAGTCTTCCGTAAAATTCCGGTTCCCGGGGAGGGCAGGGAGCTCGACAGATTGGTTAGTCAGGCCCCCTGTCTTGGGGCCTGGGTGGGTTTTATTATCCCCATTTCACAGAAGAGATAGTTGAGACCGAGCAGGAAGCACAGAGGACTTTGGCTCCTCGTTTTGTAAGTGGGGCTGAAGGAGGGGATGGCAGCAGACATAAAACAGCACAGGCTGCCCCTGCACATTTTCGGGGTGGGGGGTGCCCCTTCCACCGCGACCCTGTATTACACCATGGGGTCCTTTCCTGGGCAGGAAGTTTCTACACTGAAATCAGAAGAGGAAAACGTAATAGAATTAAGTGTGGGCTTGATAATGAGGGCTAAACCCGGATGGTCGGGAACCTTCCATCGATCTTTAAGTTCCTCTCAAGAAGAGAAACTGCCTCTGTGGCCCATTCAAGTGCAGGGGGACCCATGGGGGAGAGGGGGTCGGGCGGAGAAGGAGTTCAGGAGAAGCCTTCTCCAGGAGAGAGGTAGAGAGTGCTCGTGAAAAGACATTGATTTTAGGGGAGACAAGGACGTGTATTTTAGGGGAGGGAAGAGCTAGAAGGTGAGGCCGTTGGTTCGGTGGAAAGCAGCGGGAGACACGTGGTTCTCCCAGGGAGGCTGTCTGCGTCGCTCTGCCCCTTGACCATGAAATGGTCTCCTCTGTGCCAAGCACGCCCCATGAGACCACAGAGCCGGATGCTAGAATGCCACACTCATGATTTAAAAGGGAACACAGAGGTTGCTGAGGTCCCATGGCCGCTGTGTGACAGGCGGGATTGAGGACGCAGCGGGGGCACTGGGCTGGAAATCCTTACACCAACATGCAGAGGGGCTTTCCCCCTTAAGTCAAACTCCAGAGACATCAAATCAAAGATGGCAGTCGTCTTTTACAAAATGGAACCTGCCATAGACTTGGATAGAAAGAGTGCTCCCAGGTTCCTGAGGGACACACCAGCGTGTCAAGGCCCTGTGAAGAGCGGCCACAGTCATTCCTGTTTTTACATATAAAGAAACTGGTCCAGACCACTAGGCAACCTGGTCAGGACCAAAATACAATCCTTCCCCGTGCCCATGGGGTTTTTCTTCTTCTACCAGCTATTTTCACCAAAATAACCTCAGTTTGAGGGTCACCTGGGTGGCCGAGTTAGTTAAACATCTGACTTTTGATTTCCACTCAGGTCATGATCTCAGGGTCGTGAGAGCGAGCCCCGCCTTGGGCTCTGCACTGTGCATGGATCCTTATTGAGATTCTCTTTGTCCCACTGCCCCTCCCCCCCACCTCATGCTCTCTCTCTCTCTCTAGAAAAATGATAACAATACTAAAAATAACCTCGGTTTGAATGAAACAGAACGAGGTCTGGTCCTACTTTTCTAAGAGCACCGACAGCCTGCCTGAAAGTGGTCACAGGCTTGCAGGGAAGGAGGCTGCCTGGAATGGTCTTCTCTTCTGTCTTCCTACAAACTCATTCCGAAATTCACTCCCTTGAGACCAGGCAGATGAGGTCCGGCATGTGTGGAGCCCTTCCAGTTTGATGTTTCATGTACAGGAGAAATGACAAAACCAAAGGTGTCCCCAAAGGACACCTGGGGAGCCTATCTGACCTTTGAGCTGCATGAGTAGGACATCGGCTTGCCTGCTATAACAAAGAGACCCAAATAATATTGGCTTAAGACAGAAATCTGTACCTCTGTCCTGTGAAAGTTCAAATGAGCAGGCAGAGCTGGTACAGCAGCCGCACAACTGTCAGGATCCAGGATCCTTTAACTGTCTGCTCTGCCGTCCTCAACATGTGTTTCCATCTTGCTGCCTAAAATCGCTGCTCCAGTTCCTGCCATCATGTTTGCATTCCAGCCATGAGGAAGGTGGACTGGCAAAAGGCAAGGGCATACCACTTCCTTTTAAAGACATAACCCCAGGGGCGCCTGGCTGGCTCAGTGGGTTAAGCCACTGCCTTCAGCTCAGGTCATGATCTCGGGGTCCTGGGATCGAGCCCCACATCGGGCCCTCTGCTCAGCAGGGAGCCTGCTTCCCCCTCTCTCTCTCTGCCTGCCTCTCTGCCTACTTGTGATCTCTCTGTCAAATAAATAAATATTTTTTTTGAAAAATAAAAAAATAAAGACATGACCCCGAAGTTGCACACACTCACTCCCATGCACAAGGCATTTGCCAGAACTTTGTCCCACGGTCACAGCCAGCTAAAGGCAAAGGTAAGAACCTAGCAACTCTAATACTACATACTATGTAATAATAATAGTAGCATGCAATATAGTACTATGTAATAAATGCATACTGGGTTAATAATAAATAAATTTATAATTATTATTATTATTACTATATAATAAATAAATGCATTGACTAGCAATTCTGCCACGTGGGTAATACATTTTAGCAGCTCAAAACGGAGAAGTCTTTTTCTCCAGTGCTCGCTCTTTCAGGCCTAAGCTGGACCCAATTTTCTCCGCTCAGAAGTGCACACTTGGGTTTGAGCCAGACTAAACCTGCGTGCGTGCCTCGCCTCTCTCAGGAATCTGTCCTAACATTCCTCTCTCTCTCTCTCATCTCGTTCACATGCTTCCTGCCTTGGGCTCAGCCTGGGCCTCCTGCTCTGTCATCAGGGGAAGCCACTGGGCAAGACTTCGCCTGCCTTCCTCTGTCCAGGGAGAAGTGATCCTCAGCAACCCCCCACTCCCCTCACCTCACCCCTGTTGCCCCAGGAGAAACAAGACTCCCTTGGCCAAGGGGAACGTCTCCAGCTCATCCAGCAGCCCCTGTGCAGCCTGTGCTGTGGGCGGGAGTCGGGGCCAGCCCTGCCGGCACGTAGAGAAAGGGCACAAATCGCCATCCTCTCCGTGTGAGTCCTATGTCAGTGGCGGATACGCCCAAGAACCGCAGGGACCCCCATCCGCAGCAGCCGGGCTGAGGGCCCAGCCGCACATGTGGCTGGCAGTTGCATCCCCGCATTTCTTTTGCAACTGAGCCATTTTGGAGCAACCCTGTGTACCGAGGGAGGTGCCATTTGGCCTCAAACACGGGGCATTCGGGACGGCTTCTGCAGAGCGCAGAGATATGGGAACTCAGAGTCCGCTGTTTAGCAGGACTCTGTGACCTGAAGGGCAGTGCAGCGTGGTGGGGAAATACACAGGCTTTGGAACCAGAATTTCTGGACTCTGGTCCTGGCTCCAGTGTTTATTACCTTGGGACTATGGTAAGATACCTGGTGAATCTAGGTCTTGGTTTCCCATGTGTAAAATGGAGATCTCTGTGCGTACGTGGTCAGATTGGTGAGTAATAAATGGGTCACACGGATCAGCGTCTGGCCTGTAGTACGCCTTCGATGACCGTCAGCCTCTCCTGGGCCTTAATCTCTTTGAGCCTCAATTTCCCCTTGCACGTAAATGAGTAGACTATTTACACACTCAGAGTGGGACATTCAGGGTGAAGATGTCTTGCATCTCTAGAAGGTTTTCGATATCTATGTTTCCTTCTCTGCTTTCCTGGGTCTGGCTTTTCTATAAAGAGCAGGAAGAAAACGATGATCCCCTTCTCCCCCATGGAGCGTTCACACGGGTGCTCAATCTGGAGGGGTTCCTGGGGTGCCTGGATGGCTCAGTGGGTTAAAGCCTCTGCCTTCGGCTCAGGTCATGATCTCAGGGTCCTGGGATCGAGCCCCACATCGGGCTCTCTGCTCAGCGGGGAGCCTGCTTCTTCCTCTCTCTCTGCCTGCCTCTCTGCCTACTTGTGATCTCTCTCTGTCAAACAAATAAATAAATAATCTTTAAGGAAAAAAAAATACCTGGAGGGGTTCCTGCAAGGGCGTTGTTCATCTGTGTGGCTTCCCGGCACTCTGTGCTGTGTTCTGGCCAACCCATGACCCCCATGGCCGCCAGAGCGCTACCACCACCAGAAGGCAGAGGGAGGCGGGCAGCGCGCCCCGGTGTAACCCAGTGGCCTGGGAAGCCTTCTGGCGTCTCAGGAAACCTCTTTTCTGTCAGTCCTGGAGCCCACAAGGGCTGAGGGGCCGCTGGACGGAGGCACGCCAGGATGCCCGGGGATCTCAGGAGGAATGGGGAAGGTTCCCAAAAGGAAGATGCCAGTTCCAGGGACAGACCCCCCCCCATGAGAAGTGGGATAGGGTGGAGTCCTTAACAAAACAATGCATTGTGCTTATTTTTTCACCTGCCTCACCATAAAGGCACCTAACCTCATTCTTCCCAGTATGCATTTACTAATTACGATACTGGAAGCCTGGAGAACAGCACCTTTGGAGCAAACGTCATCAGAGAGCAAATATGGGGAAATAGTGGGGAAATAGAAGCAGATACTGCCACGAGTCCGTCCCTGTGGCTTTGGCTGTGAGCCAGCTAGACACTAGCGAACTTTCTCCCTGGACAGATGCGAGGCAGGCTGAGGACAGGGGCCCGGGTTGCTCCTCATGGCCTTGCTTACAGCTTCCCGAATCTCCCTGTCCAGCTCCTGACTGACAGGTCTGGTGCTACCCCTCCCCCCTGCCCTCCAAGCATCAGCTGTCCCTGCAGCCTGTGCTCTCTACCAAATGAATGGGTTCATTTCATTAAAAGTTTTCTCCTGTGATGTTGCAGTTTTACAGCTAGTCCAATCATGTTTGCCCTTCTGAAACCATTTAAGTCTTTAAGTAAACATGTGATCAGAAAAGCAGAACATTCTTGTGAATTCTCTTTAAGCTCTATGTTAGGTTCAGAATGGGTAATATGGGCTTATGCTGACAGAAAAGTCTAACCTTAATTTCAAAAACATTTTGTAAATGTTCAGAAAAGAATGTGAATCTTGTACACCAGGGGTAAACCAAGTATCCCCAGAGATTCATGGTTCAGAAGCCAAGACTAAGACCATGTCAAGCCTGTTAAAAAGACAGAGACGGGGGATGGCAGAGTGCTGCTAGTCATTTACACTATAGTCTAAATGCTAGAGTCTAAAGTCTACTTTTCCTGAGGAAAAGTTTCCAAGTCAGGAGAGGAGAGAAAGAAAGAGGACAGGGATGCAAAGGGACGGCCAAAGGGGTGGAGAAGGAGGGAAGCTGGGATTAGCAAAGTCAGCCTTCACCTCTCTGCATCTGGGTCAGTCCTGATCCTCTGACATCATGGACCAGGCATTTGTAGCATTCGTAACACACCTGCTGGTCCCAGAACATTCCATTCTGAGGCTCCTTGCCAAGAGAGGACTATGTGTAAGCCCCAGGGAGAGCAGGAAATAGCTGGGACCTGGTTGGAAGTTCAGGCCACTCTAATTATCAAGCTGGGCAGCTTCCTCGGGAGATCCTTTTAGCTTTTCATTCATCTCCTCATTCCTTCTTGGCTTCTGGGCTGCCTGGGTCCCACCCTTGTGGAGGAGGAGGCCCCGAATGGTGTGGTCAGGCCCACCCGAAGGCGATTAACAAGCCAGGCCAGAAAGGACATCAGGCCTCCCCCAAACCTCACCCCGTCCCCAGGGCCCGGAGGACGGGTTTGCTGGAATGTGTTCACTACTGGCTGCCAGCCGCATACCCTTTCCTCGGGGGTCTTGGGAAGGGGATTAAGCCTGACTCGTCTGGGTTACTGCAGCCTGTCCAGTGAGTCACTGGGCCCCAGGAGCCCCTACGATGACTTTAGACCTGTCGAGTCTTACGAATGCCCCCAGGCCTCGGTGTGCTCAAGGAGGTCGGCACGGAGTTCACATATTTAAGCTGAGTTTGTAAATTAGGGCCAAGAAAGCCTGTCCGAAGGTAGGGCTGTTTCAAAGCCAAGTGCCAAGCACTCCGTTTGATGAAGCCCCGGGGATGCTCTCATGTCCGCATGACCCCTGGCTCGCTGTGCTCCTACAGCAGCCGTCTCGGGCTCAGTCGTGAGCCCCTCAGCCAGACGGCCCCCCGGGGCCACATGGCCGGTGCGTGTTTCTGCACCTGGCATCGTGCTCCGGGCTCTGTGCGGATCGCCGTGATGCCTCCTTCTGACAAACTTGTGAAGGAGCTTTCCTTACAACTTCTCCTGAAGGATGAGGAAGCTGAAGGTTAGAGAGACCAAAGTCCAAGGTCACGTAACCAAAGAGGCTGGGCACCACACCAGCTGTCTGACGCCTGCCACCTCACCCCACCCAGCGTCCTGTGTGTGGGATGAGATCGCTCCAGGGGACACAACAGGCTGGTGAGGCCGCATCCACACGTCTGAGCTCGAGCGGCTGGGTCAGGGGCACCGTGCAAATATCCTGTCCAGCTGGGTAGGATGTTGATCCAGGGCACTCAAGAGCTCACCAGAGGAGGTGACGTTCTCCACCCCTGCGGCCCTGAGATCTCAGTCACACAGGGGACAGGATCTGGAGGCAGGGGCCCACGGGGCGAAAGATTCACTCTGACCTCGGGTCCACAAGGCGAGTGCTGAGAACAGAAACAGATTCTGCTGCATCAGCAGGAAGTCTTGCCTGCCCTGGCAGAGGCCATACAAGTCTTAAACGTACTCATTTCTTTAGTAAACCAAACACTGTGGAATGAAGGCTATGTGCCACTGACTACATTTTCCAAATCACCAGTCTCCCCCACCCCGAGCCGCCGCTAATGCCAGTGCAGCCAGTGTCTGAAATCAGGATTGAACCACAACTGGGTCCTGTGGCCGCTGGACATTCTGCCTTCCTCCTTTGCCCACGCACCTCCGCGTGGCCACCAAGGGTCGGGGGGTGCCACGGCCATAAGACATGGAACAAACTGCCGGCCCAGCATTTCCTCCTTCAGCCTGGTGGGAAGGAAGCATCCAGCACAGTTGTGGAGAGGGGCTGAGCGTGGGGTCCCACAGAGTGTGACTGTCTCCCAGCCCAAAGGCGGGGTCCAAGAGAAGGGATCTGTGTTCTGTATAGAATTTTCTGGAATCGCTTTACAAGGAGAGGATGCTATTTCTGTTAGCTGTGGCCTCCCAGGCTTGGGGGTGGGTGGGGACCTCAGCAGCTGGCAGCCACCCATGGATTCCCTTCCTGCCTCTTCCTTTCTTTCCTGGTCTTCTGAAGAGGGGGCAATGGCTTCATTACACTGAGCCAGAAAACACCGAGCACAGGTCATAATCAGGCTGTAGTAAGAAGAGACGGATTCATTCTTGTGTCTTCACGTGGTCTCTCCAAAGACCATGCTCTCCCACTGCCAGTGGGAGTGACGCTGCTCAGAGCGCCAGTAGCTCATATGACCCGACCAGGCAGATCTCGGGATGTTCCTATTTTCCTGAAGATGGCATTTGTGGGTCTGAAAGGGAGTGCAAAAATTCATTTTTCAATGGAAACATTATTTTCTAAAAAAAAAAAAAAAGTCTTTGGGGCCTGGGTCAGTGCAGAACTTTGCTACCAGGGGTGTGTGGTGGTGAGAGAGACAGAGACTGAGGAGAGAGAGAGAGAGAGAGAGAAGGAACATCAGAGTTAAGGCCGTCACAACCGAAGGAGTCCAGCAGAGCACGGAATAGACAGAGGGATACCTGCAGGGCAGGGGAGGCCTCCTGGCGGGGCTGTAGCTGCCTGGCCCTCCCCACCCCCAGCCCCTACATGGGCCCCTGCCCTGGGAACCAGCTGCCCGCGGCTTCTCCTGCCTGCTCTGACCTGACCTTGCCCACCCAAACATTGGCCCCTGCCTGCAAACACAAACAGGCAGACTTATCTGCATTGCCTCACCAAGGTAAACAGCCCCGCACAGGCCTGGTCCCTGCCCTCCCCCCCACCCTACCCCAAGGTCAGGCTGCTGGGCCAAAGGTTTGCTCGGGGAGATTTTTTCAGGGACTATTTCCTGCTGGCAAGACTTCTGGATTCAGGAAGTTTCAGTGGACTACCTTCCTATTTAGTGTAGAAACCTAAGTCTAGAAGGATCTTCACAGTTATGAAGTCCGTATCCCGGCCCTTTGCCAAACTTTCTGCCATTTTCTGAGAAAGAAAGGAAAAAAAAAAACCCCAAAACCAACCATAATTGCCATTGGACACACTTGGCGGTGACTCAACTTTTTCAAACAGAAAGTCTTCCTGAGGTCTGAACTAAACCCTTCAGGTTTCGGGGTGGGCCTGGGAAGATCTGTCATTGGCCTTTCTAATTTGATCATCAGCAGGCTTGCATTGGTGTTTTTGCTGCCTGTCTGTTCCCTTCTGCTCTTGTCTCTCACGTAAACAGAGAATTGCTGGTGAAGGTGCCTATGGCAGGACTCGCCACGCGCAGCCACATCAGCTAGAAGATGCTGTCCTTTCTGGCGTGCGTCTGGGAGATGTCAGGCCCCGCTTCCAATTCTGGCTGTGACGCTAGCTAGCTGTGTGACCTTCAGCAAACTCCTCAACCTCTCTGAGCCTCGATTTCCTCATCAAGAAATAAGGGGGCTGGACGAGATAGTCTCTTAGGCCCCGCTATGGACTGAATTATGTCCCCTCACCAATTTGTATGCTGAGGCCCTGTCAATGGGACTGCATTTGAAGAAAGGGGCTCTAACCATTTGCAACGACATAGATGGAACTAGAGGGTGTTATGTTAGCCGAAATAAGTCAGAGGAATATAATAAATAAAACAAGATGAAAGCAGAGAGGGAGACAAACCAGAAGAGACTCTTTCTTAATCATAGGAAATAAACTGAGGGCTGCCGGGCCAGGGGTGGGGGGGGTGGGGGGAGTGGGGAATGAGGGTGGGGGGATGGGGTAAGTAGATGATGGACATTAAGAGGGCAGGTGATGTAATGATGTAATGGGTGTTACATACAACTGATGAATCACTAAACTCTACCTCTGAAACTAATAATGCACTCTATGTTAATTAATTGGATTTAAATTTTTAAAAATGGAAATAGGGCTCTAAGGGCTTCTAATTAAGGTTAAATGAGGCTGTAAGGGGTGGGGCCCTAATCCAACAGGGTTGGAGTCCTTATAAGAAAAGAGACATCAGGGGCGCCTGGGTGGCTCAGTGGGTTAAAGCCTCTGCCTTCAGCTCGGGTCATGGTCTCAGGGTCCTGGGATCGAGCCCCGCATCAGGCTCTCTGCTTAGCAGAGAGCCTGCTTTCCTTCCTCCCTCTGCCTGCCTCTCTGCCTACTTGTGATCTCTGTCAAATAAATAAAGAAAATCTTTAAAAAAAAAAAAAAAAGAAAAGAGACATCAGAGAGTGTGCACGCTCACTCTCTGTCTTCCTCCCTCCCTCTCTCCTTCCTCCCCTCTCTCCCTCTCTGGTAAATAACAGAGGAAAGGCCATATGAGGACACAGCAAGAAGGTGGCCTTCTGCAAGCCAAGGAGAGAGGCCTCCCTAGCCCTGCTGCTACCCTGATCTGGACTTCCAGCCTCCAGAGCTGCAAGAACTAAATGTCCCTGGGACTTGGTCATGGCAACCCAGACAGACGGGCTCTTCTCCCTGTGTCATCCTGGGTCTCTAAGTGGGTCTCCTCTTCTGTGCTGCGGGGTTGGTTAGACTGAGACCTAGGCTGCCACTCTCACCTTTGAGACATATTAAGATGGCCTGAACCTTGGTGGGAAAACCAGCGACCCCCAGGCTCTCCAAATATTCTTAGCAGGGGATCGGTATCGGATACCCTCTCTGGCAGGGAATGCCTGCTTCTGCAGAGCTCTTTCAGATCTAGAGCATCCTTCACTGGGCCCCCCACACACCACCCCATTCTCTTCACCGCCAAAGGGCCCCTGACCCAGAGCCTGCAAGGTGCGGAAGGCACGGGGGACCAGAAAGAGAAGGAGAGAGAGGAGACTCTGTGTGCTCACGTGTGAGTGTGTCCCTACTGTTTGTGACCAGGGACCCAACTACACCTCTTGAGCCCTTGTCAACTCAACCGTCCAGCAGCAACCCACGTGCATCGCACTGCTGTGACTGACTTTTGCCCAGGCAGCACCCTCTAATGGGACTCTTCTTTATCCAAGTATCTCCCACTGCTCTTTGAAAGCTGTCGAGGGTCCCCTCCTTCAGGGACCAGAAGCCCCTGGTCCACCCCCTTCCGTGCTCACGTGGAACGTGCACACATAATATGGGTTCATTAATTACACTAGACTCGGATCCGTGGGAGGGAAACCTGGGTCTTCTTTATCCTCCCCCAGGGTCTAGAGCGTAATAGGCCTCTAACAGATGTTAGTGCACGGCAGACAGATGATGGATGGGTAGGTGGGTGTGTGGATGGATGGGGGAACGGGGGGCTGCATGGGTGGGTGGGTTGCGGGATGAATAGAAAAATCACTCTGCCTCTAGTTGCCCAGCTCTGTCTGTCTGTGGAGTGATTTACAGGCCAGTCTTCCTAACGTCGGGATTGGCTCTCTTCATGACCCAAATACCTTCAGAGCTTGTGCACTGCCTGCCAAATATAGTGTAAACTCCTCAGGCTAGAATCCGGCCCTACCTACTTGTCCAGTTCTTCTGTCCTTCTCTCCCACTAGTGTCCAGCCAGACCACAGCAGCTGCTCTCTGCACCCGGCTACTCAGAGCCACCTCCTGATCTGCAGCATTGGCTCTACCTGGGAGCTCGTCGGGACTCAAGCTCTCGCCAAGACCTACCGAATTAGAATCTGCATTTTAACAAGATCTCAAGTGGGTCATGCCTGCGTGAGTGTTTGATGACCCACTCCAAGCTCCTGCCAGTTATCTGTCAAAATCCTGTGCATCTGTTAAGGCCTTGACTGTGCCTTCCTACATGGAACTCCCCTGCTCCCACTTACCTTAACCCACCCCCCACACACATGCACACAACAACACAGGCATGCTCTTTGCTTTCTCGGAATGACCACAGCAGCCTCTCTTGTCTCAGAGTTCACATCGTTCCTGAGGCGTATTTGAGACTGTCTCTGTTGTCAGTGACAAATGTCTGGTGAATAACGACCTTGTTAGTCTATTTCACCCCATGCTACTCTCAAAAGATACCTTGCATCTAGCCGGTGCTGGACAAATGTGTTCAGTAATGGCAGGGATTATGGGAGGAAGGAACAAATGAAGGTCAGTTTCCTACTACAGGAAGAAGGTTCATGGGTGCCTATTGTTGGCAGCGCCCCCTGGACAAGAGTTCCATGTACTGGCTTCCGGCTTTCTTCCCTGGAACGGGGGAGGGCATCTTGGTTTGCAGGCCCAGCCCCAACTCTGCTCCATACCCTGGAGTGATGGGAAATGAGACCCATCTGGTGGCACAGGCCCCTCTGGAGGCTGTCTGGCGTCTCCTCCGTGAGGATGGCGGGAGGGAGAGATCCTCTTTGTTGGGGAAGAACAGTGATGCCTGATAGAGCATCGGCGGTCCTGAGTCCAACCTCTTCAGCTACCAGCTTCAGAAAGTCACAACAAACTCACAGACTTCCTGACCTCGGTGAGCTCATCCTCCCAACTCATCTCCTTGGGAAGCTTTTCCAGATGCTCTCGCCCAATCCACCCACCCCCTTTGTCAAGAGGTTAGTTCTTGGTCAGTGTATGCTTTTCTCTGCATTAGACAGCATGGTGAAAAATAGAAGGCTTCCTTCTAAGATCAAGAGCAAGGCAAGGGGGGGCGCCTGGGTGGCCCAGTGGGTTGAAGCCTCTGCCTTCGGCTCAGGTCATGATCTCAAGGTCCTGGGATCGAGCCCCACATCAGGCTCTCTGCTCAGCAGGGAGCCTGCTTCCCCCCCCCCCCGCCCCGCCTGTCTCTCTGCCTCCTTGTGATCTCTCTCTCTGTGTCAAATAAATAAATAAAATCTTTTAAAATAACTAACTAACTAACTAAATAAATAAATAAATAAATAATAGCAAGGCAAGGATGCCCACTCCCAACATTTCTACTGACTATGGTACTGGAGATTCTAGCCAACACAGTCAAGTAGGAGAGGGAAATAAAAGACATTCATATTGGAAAGCAACAAATAAAACTGTATTTGTGGAATGATATAATCCTCTGTGATGAAAATCCTAAGGAATCCACAAAACAACCACTAGAGCTAATTAAAGGGTCAGACAATGTCACAAAATACAAGACCAACATAAAAAAAAAAA
>CM052807.1:22380399-22408717 GCA_028533885.1 Nasua narica | reverse complement strand
TGGCCACGACCTTTGCCTACCCACCCACAGACTAGGAAGTCTCCAGGAACCAGGTCCTTTTGGCAGTGCCCATTTTCACTGGCAGCTTGCAAAAACATGAGATGTGAGCCCAGGCCCTGCAGGCTAGTCAAGCAGAGGAAGCAGGAGCCTCCGTGTCGCTCCCTTTCCCCAGGAATGACACCCGCTAGGCACTGTCGGCTTGCAGCACCCCACCACTCAACTGCTCGGGCGGGGACCCAAAGGTTTTTTCCCCCACCCTCCTCCATGGAATCCACCAGATGGCCCTCAGGAAATAGGTCTGAAATCTGATCCTTCTCGCCACCATCACCCCCATTGTCTCTCATCCTCTCCTCTGGGCTCCTGGCTTCCAGGTCTCTCCAGATCCCCCATCATCTTACGCTCGACTCAGCAGTGAGTGACCCATGAAAATCAGATCAAATCAATACTGTCACACCTAGAAGGAAATCTGAATTTCTCACTCTGACTTACAAATCCTCTCCTGTATGGGCCCTGCCTCCTGCTGGTTTTTCCCTGAGTTCGTCTACGGGTCGTGCTCTTTCCTTTTTCTCCAATCTCCTGTGGAATGTGTGTCCCTCATCTCCAAAGGCTGGTCCTTCGCATTCACGTCTTGGCTGAGCCCACTCTCCTTGCAGGGAGCACCCCTTCTCTACAGGCCCGGTCTCCAGGAGCCGGCTGAGCACAGAGCCTCAGCCAGCACCATACGTGCCTTACGGTGTTGTCTCAGGAAGGCAGACTCAGGAGGAGTTTAGAGCACAGAATGTTTATCAGGAAGGACTCTTGGGATGACCACTGTGGGAGCGGGAGAAGGACGCATGGGTAGAGGGGCAAGTCGGCTGGGATGCAGGCCCAACGACACTCCCGTGGGGAGCTCTGCAGTTGGAAAGACCCTAGAGTTATCCTGACCAGGGCCAAAGATGGCCGGGCCTTCATACTCCTGCACTGACCAGTCTCTGCGTGTGGGCAGCCCCAGGCCATGTCTGACAACATCTGCAGCCCAGCAGTCCCAGAAGGAGCGAAACGCTGAAGGCCATCGGCCAGCAGTGCTCTCAGAACAAGGCCTTCAGCCAAGGAGGCCTGGGAGACACACTACAAGCCATCCCTCGCGGCTTCTCTGACCTTTTTTTCTTTTCTTTCTTTTTCTTTTCTTTCTTTTCTTTTCTTTTCTTTTTTTCTTTCTTTCTCTTTCTTTCTTTCTTTCTTTCTTTCTTTCTTTCTTTCTTTCTTTCTTTCTTTTTCCTTTCCTTTCCTTTTCTTTCCTTTCTTTCCTTTCTTTCCTTTCTCTCTTTCTCTCTTTCTTTGGTTATTCTTTGATTACGTCTCTCCCTCCTAGAATGTAAGCTCTGTAGAAGCAGGATTTTGCCTTGTGCATTGCCGTCACCCCTGCCTAGCACATACCGGGTGTTGATTGAATGCTACATATTCAATTTTCAAAACCAACTTGGAAAATTCATCATTTCTTATTGTCCAAATGAGTTAAATGAGGCTTAGGTTATGACACTTACCCAACAAGGGGCAGGACGGGAATTCCAGCCGGCGCTGTCCACCAGCATCCCTCAGCCACACCGGGGTCATGCAAGGAGGCCGTGCGGTGGTTGGTCCTGCATTGACGTGGAAGGGTACACATTCTGAGTGCAGCTTATACATTTCTGAAGCATTTGGGCCATTCCTTACAATTCCTCATATTCTCAAGGCTTCATCAATGGCCCCTGTGCACACAGAAGTCGTAGTAAGCGTGGGCTCACTGATGCGAAGGCCAAGCCCCACATGGCCTGGTGCTACACATATAAGCGGGGAGTCAAACTGGCTAAACCAAGGAACAACTCCCCTTTATCGTTTCGAAACCACTTCCTGTTTCATCCCCTTCACTTCTCATTCTTAGTCACTGCCCTCTCAAAGAAGCCCAGCAAAAACCCCACCTGCGTCTCGACATGACTCCAAAGTATTTTCCTGGCCCACCCTGCCTGCTGGAAGAAGTCGCCAGCCTGTGGAATTTCACGGAACCCCATCTCTCCCAAAGAGCACCCGGGCATTTGGTCGGTCTGACATCCATCCATAATGAGCTTTGGGAAAACACTGGGCATGGCCTGACCCAACAGCCAGTTCTTTCTTGTTCGGGAATGTCAGGAGGACTCAGAAGCTACCCTACCTTTGGAGTCATATGAACTAGTCAAGTTAACCACCGACCCTCTGCTGTTGAGGAAGGTAGAGATAGGGGAAAAAATTAATGAGAAAGGGAAAGGTTTATGACTGAATTTAAGTGGCCAGTATTCTCTGGGGGGAGTTGGGGACATTATTTTTGTACTTGGCAAGGAAACAGCACTTAGTCCAGGCCAGAGTCACTTGAAAGGTGGCATTCCCACTGCTTTTCGGGCACCTCTGTTTGTGGGTAATAACGTGTATAGTTTGTTGGAGGTCATGTGTGTGATTTTAGCCACCCATGTCTGAACTTGATTTTTACAGTCTGAACACCTGAAACCCTTTGAGGGCTAAGAATGTGTCAGTCAACTTTGTAACCAGTATTGCATCTGGCACATAGAAGCCATGGTTACTACAACGACTGGCACCACTACTACTAGTTAACCTTTACTGAGCGCTGACTACACAGTAGCCACTGTGTTAAGACCCTCATGTCCATTATCCCATTAATTCCTCATCCAACCCCAATAAGTTACCCCATTTTACAGATGAGAAAACCAAGGTCTAGAGGCTAATAACTACCTAAAGTCATATAGGAAGTGTCAGAGATGGTGCTCAATATACAAGTAATGAGTGAGTGATCAGGGGTCAGCCTGGCGCCTTCACTGACCCTCTGAACTTAGCAGGCATCTCTTGCCTTTGGGCTACTACTGAAAATCCGTTCCAGACCCAAGCACCTGCTAATAGCAAGTATATACAGGTGCACACAGCTCTTGGTGGGGAGACACATTAAACCCATCTCTTAGATTACAAAAAGTTTGCCTCTTAAGATTACAAAGCAAACAGTTCATAGAACCAGAATGACATAAAAATGAGTTACTTGTACACACACACACACTCACAGAATTTGAAATGCTTTTCTCAAAAACTAGAAAATTAGAACTTCCAAGGGAACATTTGAATAGTAATCCAACAATTTTCAAAGTTATTCCTCCAGAAAGCGTATCAGCTGAGATAATAGGTAGCCGAATGTCCTTTGGATTTCCAAAGGTTAAAGAAAAAAATTGTTTTTCAATAAATGAGAATATCAAAAACGTGATTTTACTATACGATTTTAAATTTTGTTTTAAATTTTATTTTCCATTTTATTTTCATTTCATTTATTTTATTATCCATTTTATTTTCATTCAAAACAAGTCTAAGGACAAGTGTCAAGACGGAGAGCTGGACAGTTACACCTCGATGCAGCCACACAAAGAGGGACGCTTTAATGAGGGGTTGTATAGATAAAACACTTGAGGTTCTTCAAAAACCAAACTTGAGAAACTTACCGTAGTGTGGGAAACCTCACATTTAAAATATGAGAGAACCCCGATTTTGGAAAAGTGAGTATTGGCCCTCGCCCGGAAAATTGGGAAGGCCCCTGCAAGAGTAGCCACGATGTCGCAGGGCCCGCCCCTTGAGCACAGCTCAATGACCCAAAGTCAAACGCCTGCACTAAACAGGGGCCAGCAGACGTGGCTGCGGACCATCGGGTCGTCTCTGCAGCTACAGAGAAGACTCAAGAGATGTTGGCAGCCAAGTTTACAGTGAATGCTATGAACTGAATCTCGATCTCCCACATTTCACAGGTTGAACTCCCAACCCCCAGGGTGACTGTTACTTGGAAGGCGCCTCTAAAAGGAGGTACCTAAGGTTAAATGAGGTTATAGGGTGGGGCCCTAACGTGATAGGAGGGGTGTCCTTACAAGAGGAAGAAGTGGAGGACGGCAAAGAGGGACGAAGAGTGAGGACACCATGAGAAGGCCACCAGCTGCAAGCTAGGGAGAGAGGCCTCACCAGAACCTGACCATGCTAGCACCCTGACCTTGCGCTTCCAACCTCCACAACTGTAAGAAATGCTGTTCGAGCTGCCCAGTCTGTGGTCTCTGTGAGGGCGGCCTGAGGAGACGAGACAGCGAGGAAGAGCAAAGCGGAGGAGCAGAGAGCACACGTGTGAATTTGGACTGCATTTAGTTACTTCTAAAACCCAATAATACTCCCGTGTCGGTTTCAAACATTAGGATCCTTACAGTCTCCTGTGGGTTTAGGCAAATTCAAATTGGGTATCTTTCATGTGTGACTACATAGCACACTGGGCTCCTGGATAGCTGGAAGGTCATCCATAAATGTAAAAAAACCTTAAAACCATTTTCGAAGGAGACACAAAATGTTTCACCTCTACCTTTTATGAGATTTTGTATTTTTTTTTAAACAGTGTGTCAGGCTTTCCATTCTGAGTATTCTGAAGATATTACATACCATGGTGGGAGATATTAGGAAATCTGAGGTCTACCTCTCTTTGCTATTGGCCTCCCCACTCTGGGCCCGTTTCCTTCCGATAAAAATTCTGCTGACAAAATTCCGATGCCACCAATGACTAACCTCACCACATTAAGCGGTGTGAAGCTGCCATGCTTTCCAGGACGATTCATCATCTGTAGACTCTTCCTTCCAGTACTAACATCCCACACACTCCGGGACTACCACCACCCCATGGGGCCCGGCTCTGCACCACGCTCTTATCTTGTGTGTGTCGGTGTCTTGCTCACGTGCTTGTTAGGTTTCTGGTCTTGCTCCTTCTCCACTCTTCCCGCTGTATGCTACCATCGTCCCTCCTTCTGTCTGGCTGCAACATTTACATGGGCATGTTGGTGATAACTCCATGGACAGTGACAGCATGCGAGGTATGGGCGACTCCCACAGCAAAGTGCAAGGACTCACCTGAGGAGGGACCTTTAGGCTGCCCAGAGGCCTTTTTGGCTCATTAGGCCTTTTTGGCTCATTCCCAAAAGGAATCGAGGGCTCAAAGTCTGGTATCGAATTTGATAACATCTGCTTACCTTTAATGGACCAGAAGAGGAAAAAGAGGCCCAAAAGACTGAAAAGTTATGGGAATCAGAATGTTTCCCAAAAGTCAGGAGGCTCTACCCCCCTTATTTTTAATAGAAGCAAGCTTGCTGGTGGTTAACACATAACCTATCTTACATAGCACTAATCTTTTGGTCACCAGTAATCTATCTTTGTTCCAGTAATCTAGCTGAATCAAGTACCAATGTTGCACACCCCCTTATTTGGTCTGCTTTCTTTATAGTTCCCAAAACATGGGACACCTGCTAGTGACCTTATTCTTTCCAGATGAAAGACTGAAGGTGAATTATCACAGCTGATTTTCAGATATTCTCTGCCTTGTGCATGATAGACATTAGAATTATCTCTGGCTTCCTCAAACAATTTAAAACTTAGAATATAAAAATAATAACAAATGTAAACCATTCTCCCCAACGTAGGATCAGAAGTAATGACATATCAAACAATGACAAAGATGGCAATAAGCGTGGGAAAACGGGATTAATAGAATTAACTAGAGTTTTAAAACTTCCTTTTTAAATTAATGCTTTATTTCTTTTCACATTTTAATGACTCTTGGATGAATTTTAGAAATAGCGATCACAATTGTTTCTTCCGGATTGAAATGAACACCTGGAAAGAAACTGAAAAGAGTGGTTCTTGTGACTCCTTTCTGAGTTGCACAGAGGCGCTTGTCATTCCTGCCACACACACATGGGTAAAACCAGAAATGCTGCCTCACGCTGGGCCAGGCCATGTCAACCGTTCCCATTCTAACCAGCTTTAAGCCCATTCTCAAAAGGCTTATTCTACTGGTCTCCATGGGCCAGCTACTTTGTGTACAGACCCTCGGGTGAGCTGACTCAGGCACCCAGGAAAACCACACGAACCCAGAATGCTGCAAGGAGAGCAGCACTACCACCGATACACCCAAGAAACCGTCTCTGAGACTGTTTCAGAAAGGACGAGAATGACCTCTGAAGACAAAGACCTACCCATTTAATAAATTTCCAAAACCCAAACCAAATAAAACACAACCATGCCAAATCTAAATTACAACACTTTATTGCAGCATCGGCAAAGGTCAGATTTCTGAAGCTGGTGAAGATCGGGCAGCATTTCCATGTGAAATGTTACAACTTTACAAGTTTTGTTCTTATTTAATTCTACATGCAGAAACTGAAACATGGTAAAAGAAAAAAAATGCAAAATAGCTAGAAAAAAAAGATGTAATCAAGTTGTAGCATACAGATGTGCTCTTTAACTAAATTTACTATGCCTATCGGAAAGCAAACGAAAGACAACTATCCTAATAAATTAACAGATTGCCAGAAACAGACTAAGAACCCTCATTTCTACTCAGTGGGGGGGAAAACAAAACAAAACAAAACAAAACAAAACACAAAAACAAACGCAAAATAAAAGCTCTACTGTTTCCATAAAGACAGAGGCTGTAAACCCATGAAGGTCAACAAAATCTTCTGATCCCCTTCTTGTTGTCCTTCGTCCATTTTCTATGACAGGCTGACTGACACGCTGTTTGTTTTCAATGATACTTACAATGGGCTCAACTTTCCCTGTTCTTGGGCTGGTGTCAGACTCCTCTAAGCCATCTGAACTCATGCTCTTTGGGTAGTAGAAGTCTTCACATTTTTCTTTTACCCTACTAGGCAATTTTGTATTACTGACTCTGATGGATAAAACTGATTTTTCTCCCTCATCCCTTGTTCCTCTTGAAACAAATTCCTAAACAAAAGCCTTCCTGGTGGATTATCTGGTATTTGGTTATCTTTCATCATTTTGTTGTCCTGCATGTAAGTTTTTACTAGAAGATTTTACTGCTTGCTCTATACTTTTCTACTGCAGTCCTGGAGCCCCCAAATGTATCTTCTTCCAACATGGGATGTTCAATTCAGAGACACTGTAACTCAAATCAAATTTAAAACTCAAGTTCATTTCCCCCATACCATTACCATCACAACCGTTTCTTCTCTGGCTCAGTCATCTCATGGACGCTCTTCTTGGTGTAACTGCTCAGTAGTCAAGTTAACCATCCCGTTTCTTGACTGCCATTCTCAAGAGAAGATTAACCCTCACGTGATTTCCATTACAAAAGGCCTTCACGCCTTATCTGGAAGCGTCGGCTTGTCCCGGTGTTGGCAGAGGCTGCTGTTCCCGCCTCACGGCCCCAGCCTGTCCCAGGTTTAGATTCGCAACTCTCTAGACCGACATGCTGAGATGTGTCCACTGCTCTCATTCAATTGCTGGAGGACTCCACTATCCACAACATCAGATACAGGACCTAATGAAATGACACGTGCTGCTGGATCAACGTCTCCTGGAGGCACAAACAGGGCAACGTTAAAAAGAACTAGCGCTGAGGGCAAACTTCTGGCAAGAAAAGGCTCCCTCAACACCACCAACCGCCGTTTCCTGACGTCTCCCAGGCAAATCGGTGCTTCTTAAAGAGCACACGAACTCCTACTGGACTAAGAAACAACAGGGCAGCGGGGCACTAAAAAGAGCAATTCTGATGGCGATCAGACAGGTGGTCCTGGAATCTTGCCTGTACCGACTTTCTAAGGTGCTACATGTTTAGGGTTTGCATAATGGTTGAACTGTGACCACCCCCCCCCCCCCGACCAAATCCACATGTTGAAGTCTAACGCCAGGACCTCAGGATGTGACCTTATTTGGAAAGAGTCAGTTGCAGATGTAATTAGTTAAGATGAGGCCACACTGGAGTAGGACGGGCCCTTAATCCAGTCTGTCCTTCTAAGGAGGGGAAATTAGCACACAGATGTACTCAGAGGGGGAATGCCACGTGAAGATGGAGGTGCAGAGATCGGCAGCACCGCGGGAGGGAGGGCCCCGAACAGACTCTCCGTCACAGCCGTCGGGAGGAGGCCAGCCTGCAGAGGCCTGGCACCGAGATGAGTAGCTGGCCGCCGTCACCAAGCGGGCGCTGCATCCTCTGGCAGCGCTAACAGTTCGTTGCTCACAAGAGAAGCTTATGTGAGCAAGAAATGGATTTCAAAGAATAAGATGCGAATATGGCAAAGTGTATCTTCGGCTGGATAGATCTATAACGTGACTGAGCTGAACGGAACAAGGTCAATAACACAAGTATTCCCTACGAGAAAGTCTCTCCTGAAGTCAAGACAAATGGTCTAAAATAGAGTATTTTAAATAAATACAATAAACAACAGGAAAAAAATGTCCAGTCTTTGATAAGATAAATATATCCCTGCATATAGTATAGAATGTCATCTGACTGCTTTAGAGGCAAACAATCATTTTGAGAGATTTAAAAACTTAAGCACTCAAAAAATGCAATATACACTTTGGATTATACGCTACTCTATAAGGGACTCTATTTTACAACAAAAGTATCATTTATTTAACTTTACAATAAGGACATAAAGAAAATAGCTACTAAAAAATACGCATCTCGGGGTGCCCTGAGTTGCTTAGTTGGTTAAGCATCTGCCTTCAGCTCATGGCATGATCCCAGGGTCCTGGGATGGGAGTGCCACATCAGGATCCCTGCTCAGCGGGGAGTTTGCTTCTCCCTCTGCTGCTTGACTCGTCCTGCTTGTGCTCACTCGCCCTCTCACAAATAAATAAAACCTTTAAAAAGAAGAGGGAAAAAAAGCACATCTCCTTAAGATGGGTTAAAAGTCCTAAAGTTAACACTCCTACTTGGAGTGTGATCTGCATTTCAGCAGCTTTGACATCACCTGGGAGATGTGAGAAATGAGTGAAAACTATCAGTTTAATTAGAGCCACAAAGATTAAAATATGTATTTAGGGGCACCTAGAGGCTCAGGTGGCAGAGTGACTGACTTGATTTCAGCTCAGGTCAGGATCTCAGAGCCGTGAGACTAGCCCTGCACTGGGATCCACACTGGATGTGGAGCCCGCTTAGGATTCTCTCTCCCACCCTCTACCCCTGCTCCTGTGGGCACTCTAAAACAAACAAACAAACATATACATACATATATACATGGTTTCTTTTTAAAGTTTAAGGCGCATTGGTTTAATTCACAGAATTTTAGTATAGAAACTACCAACACTAACACTTCTCAAAGATGTGAAGTTTCATAGTATTTTCAACCCTGGCAGAGTGGAAAACAACCTTTTCTGTACTGGGTAGCTCTTTTATTAGAACGCTATTGCAATTTTAACGCATTATAAGCAAATCCCTATGCTTTGTTAGGGTATCACTGCCCAGTGAGAAGGGCTACAATTTTAATATACAGCCTATTTTAAAGATCACTTGTGATTAGAAAAAATTTAAGTCATTATAATTAATGCCTGGGAACCTATCAAAATCTGCTTTAATAACCAAGGCCCAAATGAATTTCTCCTTATCTGCCATATAACAAAGACAATATTAATAACTAATTTTTTTTAAATACACGGTAGCCACGTTAAGAGTCAAGTTGAAAACTGTTTCTCAGACCTGACTCCAGTTTTCTTCCCCCTCCTCTGTTTAGGAATTCATCTCACAGCATTCTTCCTAAGGGATCTGCTGAACCACTGCTCTAGATACACATCTTTCTACTGTCTGGCCCAATGTTAAAACTAGAAAATAAATAAAGAGGTGCCAAACCACCAGGAGACTCCACCCCACCAGTTATGTTCCTTCAAATGACTACATTTCTTCATTTAAAGTTATGTTTAAAAAAATGGCGAAGAACATTTGGTGCTCGAACGGGTCAAAAACTTATGTTTACATGATTGCTTGTTCCTCTTCCATGTTCACTCACGCCTGTATTACAAGAGCACTGGCTTTGAAAATACCGTAATATTTTAGAGAGCCATTTTTAAGAATGATGGATAAGTTAGCATTTTTTATTGAGTTATGATTTTAAGGAGAGATTTAAAACAAGAAGAGATGGTAGCTCAAGAATTGGACTTTCACAAAATCAGGAAATGAGGAAAGAAGAGCTAGAGAACAGAGATTAAGGAAAAAGTTTATTAAATGACTAAATACAGATTTTTTTTACAGTTTCTCTGTCCTCGGGCGCCTGGGTGGCTCAGTGGGTTAAAGCCTCTGCCTTCGGCTCAGGTCATGATCTCAGGGTCCTGGGATCGAGCCCCACATCGGGCTCTCTGATCAGCAGGGAGCCTGCTTCTCCCTCTCTCTCTGCCTGCCTCTCTGCCTACTTGTGATCTCTCTGTCAAATAAATAAAGTCTTTAAAAAAAAGTTCCTCTGTCCATTCAACAAATATTAACTGAGCATCTACTATATGCTAAGCACAAGAGCCATGGAGGAGTTGTAACAGAAAACAAGACAAGACTTCATTTCTGTCCTCAATTTTCAGTCTCATGGGGGATAAAGACAAGGTAGTAGGTGATTACATACACAGGACAAAGGTCTGTAGAAATACAGCGAGCAAGGGCAGCATATATGCACCAACCTACGTCAGACTTGAGACTTATCGCGGGAAGATGTGAAGGAAGAACAGGAGATATCCAGAGGAAAACATGAGAAAGTTCCAAACAGAGACCATAACTAGAAGGACTAAAAGGCCAGCTTGGCTGGGAGTAGAGGAAGAGAAAAAGTCAAAATGTGTCCCTCCCCACCCTCAATCAAGTAGAGCCTTGGGAACTAAGTTTAGGAGTTTGGACTTAATTGTACAAGCCCTGAGGAGCCACTGAAGGTTTTTTTTGTGTGTGTGTTTTTAAGATTTTATTTATTTATTTGACAGAGAGAGAGAGATCACAAGTAGGCAAAGAGGCAGGCAGAGAAAGAGGGAGAAGCAGGCTCCCTGCTGAGCAGAGAGCCCTTTTCGGGGCTCGATCCCAGGACCCTGAGATCATGACCTGAGCCGAAGGCAGAGGCTTTAACCCATTGAACCACCCAGGCGCCCCAGCCACTGAAGGCTTTAAGTAGAAGAGTCCATTAACTCAGACAGCAGATGTGCATATTTAGAAAAAACAATGTAAGTATAGCAAAGAGAATGAATTAGAAGGGGGTTGATATTGGAGACTGAGAAGTAGATCAAGGGGCTGCTGACAGCAATCCAATGAGAAGTGATAGCAGCCTGGTCTAGGGTCTCCACAGCAGAGGTAGAATAAAATAGGTAAGGGTGAGAGGTATTCAGTAGTAGAATCAAAGGATCTATTAATTAATTAGATACAGAAACTGAAGGAGAGAATAGTCCAAACTTAAACCTCTTTTTCTAGTGTGGACAACTGGTTCAGCAGTGCCTCCACTCACTGAGTCAGAGAACAGAGAAGAAGAGAGACCTGGGGGCAAGAGATACACTTCCTAGTGGTTATTTAGAAGACAGGTAGACATACAGTTAGAAACTAAAACCTGCGACCTGAGCTGGAGCAATGGATGGTAACTTCGCCACAGGAGGGAAGGATACCTCCCACGGAGAGTATACAGGGATAAGAGAGGAGGGCCTAGGAAGGACCCTGAGGGACATGGGCATCTCCAGGCAGAAGCCAGCCCATAAAGGAATCAGGAAACAGGAAGGAGGAGTCAAGGAGGGAAAAGAAAGACCAGAAAACAGGACAGCTACATAAGCCCAGGGAAGAGAGTATGTCAAGAAAAAGAGGTTCCATGTGCTTGCTGAGTGCTGCTGAGGCAGCCTGAAAGAAACAGAATGAAACACTGGGCGGGGGTGAGGGGGCACTAGACTACAGTCAGCCAGACCAGTGAGAAGTGAGGAAGAAGAGGAAATATGGCCAATCCTTCCAAGTTTGGTGAACTAGGGGCTATAGTGAGGGAACGAAAACAAAAGTTAACCAAGAGAATTCTGAAAAACAACTGAATAACTGGTAGCTAAAAGGCATATCTTTGTGTTCATCTATTACACATCTATTAGTATATGTAAGTTTACACATCTGTTTCCCATATTTTTTTTTCCTGTTGCTTAAGAAATGCCTGGTATTTAATAAACTTTCGATGAATGTTTAAATAAAAATATGACTTGGACAGAATTAGCTCCTTCAAATACGTACGCTTGGTTTTCCCACTGGACTATAAGCTTGAGCATAAAGACTCTGTATTTTCTGTACTTTTTAATTTGCCATAGTGTAGGACTGAACCCATGGTAGGTGCAGAATGAGTAAAAGCTGAGGGTGCAAACGGTCCTGCAAGTATCAATGATGTATCAAATGTCCTAGTTACTGATTCTTAAATCCACCCAAACATTTAAATATTGGGAAAAATTAGGAAAACGTACTATACTTGCACTGGGTGACTACAGAAAGGATTAGGTATTAATGGAAATAATGCCATTCGGAGATGTGAAACTGCAATCCGTAAAGCTGAAGCCGGTGGAAAACATGAAGATAAAAATATTCTAATAGAAAAAAAATATTCTAATAGTTCTGTTGGCAAACCACAAGACAAGAGAAACAGGTATTCTCAAGAACGCTGATACATATTCAAAGCTCTGTAAGAAAATGTAAAAAGCAGGAAACTAAAATTTTCATGGCTTGTTAAAACTACTTAGCTTCTACGTTTTAGTGGCAATGAAAGGTTTTACTAAAGGACTTTAATGAAGCTTGGATAACTAAGAATCACCTACTATCTTATGCCTCATTAGATGGATTTGTACATCAGTTCTAGCTTGGATTTCTAAAACATTACACTCACTAGATGTTAAAAAACAGACCCCTAAACTGTCAGGACAAACCAATGTGCTAACCCGTAATCGGATTACAGTTGTCTGAGCATATAGGTCAAAGAAAACTGTTATCAGGAACATATACACATAGAATGCGTACAAGGCAGAGACTTGCACGTCCCCAGCACTGCTGTCCACAGTAATGAACTATCCTGCTCCCAATCCCTAGCACACTCCTTCCTGCCCCCGACAGCAAGGGCTTACTGTACGCCCTTAGCCTAAAACACCAATACCCGAAGGAGATCAGCAAGAGCAGCAAGGCCAATATTATCTTTGATTATAACCCAACCATAAGACAGAAAATTGAGTTGATGGTATAGGTCCTTAGATCAGATCCCAGAAAAGCTTTAAGTAATTTTCTCCCTTAAAAGAAGATGAATAAGGTCTTTTTGGGAATCTTCTATGTGACATTCCTTATGGAATTGTAATTATTTCACTTTAAGCAACTCAAGTTTAAGTAGAACTGGTATGGATCCCAGCAGGACAGTCTATGATTAAAACCAAACAAATAAATACCTCAAAACAAACTCAACCTGCAGGCTTGAAAGTCTAGGAAATAGGTTTTGAGTTTTTGTAAATATTACTCAACACTGACCTGAAAAATCCTAACACAAAAGTGTGTGATTTCCGTCAAACTCATCTATAACTAGTCATTTCTGTGAATGCAAAAGAGAAAATTAAAGAATCCAAAGAAGTCCACCCAGAGAGAGAGTGAAAGTTAAGATCAATGTGGCTGAAATTAAAAAACAAAAAACTCTAATTATTTTATAAAAAGGTTTTCTTTTCTCAAATATCTATAACCCAGAGACTTTTCTATTTTGCTAAAAATTAGGCCTTTAGGGGCGCCTGGGTGGCTCAGTGGGTTAAAGCCTCTACCTTCAGCTTGGGTCGTGATCTCAGGGTCCTGGGATTGAGCCCCGCATTGGGCTCTCTGTTCAGCGGGGAGCCTGCTTCCCCCTCTCCATCTGCCTGCCATTCTGCCTACCTGTGATCTCTCTCGGTTAAAAAAATAAATAAAAATCTTTTAATTAATTAATTAGAAATTAGGCCTTTATCATTAAGTATAATCCAGAACTATCTAATTTATTCATACAGACATCATGAAAAACAAGGAGCTAAAGGAGGAAAAAAAAAGAGACCATCTTACCTCCCACCAGTCTTAAAGATTAGATCCGCATTAGGTGCTCCTTTTGGATGTTGGTAACGAGGCCGCCGCTCCCGATTGGTGTTTGCTGGAGCTGGGCGCTGGGCAAGAGACTGCAGCATTTCTGCACACAGGAGCGAAACAGAAAAGGTGGTTAACTGTGGTAAATGCACTCCCCTCCATGAAACAAATAAAACCCTAGGGAGATCAAGTTTATTAGTTCTGTCAGGTAGGTGATTAAAGAAGAATAACCATTACACAGACTACACCGCTTAAGAGGTTCTGAAAGAGCACATCAAGAGAGGAGACATGCTCTTCAAGCATTTACTATCCAATATTCCTTGTACTTTCAATCTGGCCACTACATAAGTGTGAGGCAGTAAAACAGAATGAGAGCAGTTTAGTTCAATAGCTACAAACATAACATCTGGAGCCAGACAATACTGGTTCAAATCCCAGCTCTGGTACTTACTAGCTATGGGACTTCTGGTTCATTTCCCTAAATGTCAAATGCGGGGAATAATAAGCACTTATCTCCTGGAATTGTGGTGAGGGTTAAGTGCTTTGTAAAAGTATCGGTAAGCACTTATGCTGAGTGTTAGCTATTATTACTGACTGTTAAAAATGTTGGGTATCTACCTGAAGAGAGTGTAGAAGAAAGATTTGAAGATAGAAAACCAAATATTTATTTACTTAACAATCTCTCTTACACAGAAAGCAGTCTGTCAATACAGTGCTATATAATAAACAGTCATGTTCTGGCTCTAAAATCTGGGTGCCACAGAAACGCCAACAGGCTGGCTTAGGAGGTTCATGGATTCTATACATGAGGTTCCAGTTAGTTGAAGAGTGTTGGGTACATCTGCACAAAACTAGAATCTTAATTTGAGTACACCCTCAAATCTGAAGAAGCATGGAGTCCTCAATACAGGATTCCCAAATAGATAAATGAGATAATAAATATGTATTGAATTAATTGCTCACAGATGACTGGCAACATTGAGGCAATTAAAAATTGACTATCGTTTCAGTTGCAAACATAGCTCTAAATAGTACAGAATCTAACCTGAATTACGGAGTTGGCAAAATATGATGAAAATGACATTGCTATTTTGCAAATAAGTGAAGACAGAATGGAATATAAAAATTTCTTAAGCTAAATATTTATAAAGATGACATGAAAAGGAGGGGAGGGTAAAAACTGATACTCTATATTTAAAAAGCCCAAAAAGCATAAAACTTTTCCACTTTTGTCCTATAAAGGATTATTTACCTTGATAATCTTCTTGCTCTTGCCGCTCATTGATATCTAATGTGAGCTTTTTCATTCTCATCCTCTCTTCTTGTTCTGCCTGTTGCTGGTTCCAGTGATTTGCAGCAAGTTGGGAAGACATGGGTACATTAAGGATCTTAAACTGAGAAAAAATAACAAAGAAATAACAAATGGCTTCAGAAAATCGAAGGGAAAATATTTCAAACAAAATGCTAAGTAGAATTAAACAAATTTAGAAAAATGTCTTTCCTCTAAGTCAATAAAGACAGTATAATCCAAGAACATAAACGGGTAATAGTCTTAATCTTCTAGAGACAAACCCACTCAGGTTGGATAGGAAGTGGAAGACCACCAAGTTCAACCTCAAGAAAAGTAGAAGCTCCTCTTGCCTGCGTTCTGTTTACAAGTACTCATTTAACAACAGGGTATCAATTTCGATCAAAAAGACCTTATTATGTACGGGTAATTGTCAAAAAGGCTTTTTACACAGCCATCTGTAACCTGTATCCTTTTTATTTCTACCCTCTGGAACCAATTCTGGCCTCCTGGACCATACCCCGAACAAATCTACTCCACCTTTAGGATTGACACACTTTCTTACTTCTAAAGAAAGAACACAAGAAGAATTAAGAAACTGCCCTATAAGATCCATTTCTCTGTTACAGGAGAGTCCTTAACTATGAAATGTTTTTGTTTTTAGCAGGATGTCCCTGGTTAGGATTATGCAACGCACACAAACCTAGACAGAAGCTGTGAGTTTAAAGGCTCCCTGGAAATCACTGAGTAAGCTACATAACTATCTGAATACAAAAAGGAAATTCTCTGCCGTGGATAATGTGCACAGCTCAGTTAAGAGACCTCCTCTAATACTCTGGCTCAATGGCATGCCTGATGAGGAAAGAAAGGACCTAAAGACCTGTGCTCAGGATCCTCGCTATGGTGGATCTACGCCATTTTGAATGCTTGTATCACTGAAATTATCAGTAAAGCTTAACACTGTTTAAGTCTCTGATTCATCTGAATCTGACCTGACAATCTGATTCTTCATATTATCTTAGATGTCCTCTCTTGGTATTCACTTTTATATGATGCTCTTTAGTCAGTTAATATTCCTCTTAAAATGTAATACCCAGAACACTAAATGCACCAGGCCAGAAACATTAAGGTGAAAAATATTAAGTGTGGGTATGAAACACCTACAAACCCAACTACATTTCATTTTTATCACAACAGATAACCAAGTATCTTCTATATCAAAATAAAAATATATTTAAGGTAGTCCATTTGGCTACCAGCCTAGCAGACTTTACCCATTTTCCCCAATGAGATTAGTCTGACTTGACGTGCTCTTAGTGGTCAAGGACAGACTCCTTGCAACTACCCCTTTCTATTTTACGAGTTCAAAACCATCTTTTAAAGAAAAAACACACACACATAGAATCAAGAAAACCTCACTGCAATCAAGATAATGAGCATGTCCATTACCTCCAAAGACTCCTCTGTCCCTTGTAACCCATCTTTTCCTCTACCCCACCCCCAGGAAACTGCTAACTTGATTTCTGTCACTACTGATTAGTTTGAACTTTCTAAAATTGTATATAAGTTGAATCATACAATATGTATTTCATTTTGTCTAGCTTCTTTTAATTCCCACAATGATTTTGAGATGCATCCATGTTGCTATATGCATGAATAGTTCATTCCTTTTTATCGCAGAGCAGTATTTCCTTGTATGAATGTACTGCAATTTGCTTATCTGCTCACTTGTCGATAGCACTTGAAGTTCCTATTTTGGGCTATTACAAACACATTTACAAATGTTTGTGTGGACATAGGTCTCCATTTTTCTTTTCTCTTTTATTAAAAGATTTTATTTATTTATTTGAGAGACAGAGAAAGTGAGAGAGAGCATGAGAGGAGAGAAGGCCAGAGGAAGAAGCAGACTCCCCGTGGAGCTGGGAGCCCGATGTGGGACTCGATCCCGGAACTCAAGGATCATGACCTGAGTCAAAGGCAGTTGCTCAACCAACTGAGCCACCCAGGCGCCCCAGGTCTCCATTTTTCTTAAATGCAAAATGCTAGTAATGAAAAGTTGCTCTATTTTACTTTTTATTTTTTTAAAGTAAGTTCTATACCCAAAGTGGGGCTTGAACTCATGACTCTGAAATCAAGAGTCACATGCCTTACCAACTGAGCCAGCCAGACATCCCGTGGTGTATTTTACTTTTTAAGAAACTACAAAAATATTTTCCAAAGTATTTGCACCATTTTACATTCCACTAGTAGTGTAAGAGAATTCTGCTTCCTCTACACCCTTGCCAACACTTGGGATGGCCGATCTTTTTAATTTTAGCCATTCTAGTGAGTATACAGTGGTATTTTCACTTTGGTTTTGATTTTCATTTTCCTCATGACTAAAATCATCTGTTCCAAAATTCAATCTAGAATTTTGCTAAAAGTTGATGTAAGTTTATTGGATTATGCAGTTTTCAGAATGTACTTTTCCCTTGCTCTTTGAACAAGGAAATTATTTGCCCATTATGAATCTTTTGACTACTACCTCATTCTGAAAGACTTTCTAAGTTTAATGACAAATGCTCTACAATTACATATAGAAGCTATTTCAGTCTTTGAGGATATAATTTGTTTTTAACTAAAGACTGGGGCTCATTTAAAGTAGATAAATTATCCCTTTTGACACTATCTAATTTTACCCAATCTTCAACTTACCCTTCCAGGTTGAAATCTTCCTTGTTGATAAAAGTAAAACTGAATAGCTGGTTGTTTTTTCCACCCCCAAAATCTCTCCACAAACAGTGGGATTACCCTTCTTTGTTCTTATGATCCTGAACACAGCATTTTAAAAAGTACTTCCTCTTGTCAACTGTACTTCAATTAAAAGAAAAAGCATTTACACATCCTCTTTACATTTCCTTTTAAAAACTGCTAGTTGTGGACTGTTTATTTCTAAATTTTACTGTATATGGTCTGACAATGGTCCATTTTCTCCTTCATCCACAATTATGAATTCTGTGTTTTTCCTGTCCCTCCCTCAAACTTCCTTTCAGTTCCACATTACAATCAGTGCTTTCATGAAATATACACTTGCCAGGCAGTGCCGCAAAGAAGACCATAGATTTTTGTGGTCAGACAGATGAGGTTCACAGTTCAGTCCTACTATATATTAGTATAATTTGGCAAATCACTTAAGAACACTTTCTCTCAGCTATAAAATGATATCAAGACTACCTTTTAGGGTTGCTGTAAGAATTAAATAAGATAAATATGTACAGCGCCTAGGACACAATAGGTTCTCCATAAATATTACCTCTTAATAATGCGTCGAAATAACAAAGTTCAGAATAGTCACCCTCATTAGTTACTATGCAGCTGAAACCAAAACTGCAGCAAAATAAAATCACAAGTCAACTAAAAACATCACCTTCTTAGCAGAATGAAACTGACAACCACCAAGTAGAAACCAAAGACCTTAACTACTCTGTTTACCATCCTGAGGCCTGTGTAGTAGTCTGCATCAGGAATGTGTCTGCATTAGATGGGACTTGCCCCAACTGTGTCTTATTTCCACTAACAAAAACTGAAACAAAATTAAAATAAAATGTTCATCATTCCTACTAATAAACCTTCTATTTTTCACAAATCAGGGAGATACACAAAAAAATAAGTTAATAAAAAAGTTCAGCTCCAAATAACTTTTCTACCAGAGTCTTTACATGTTACTTAATAGGTGAAACAAAAACTTCATAATAAATTTACTCTTCCTAAGCAGAATTACTGAGATGTCACATTAATTCATAATTTTACATTTTCAGCACTATTTGTGAAGAAAGCATTGTTTCACCCACAGTTCCAAATTCAGGTGCTATAAATTACCGGTAGAGAAACGCTGAAAAACAGACACTGCAGGGGTGCCTGGGTGGCTCACTTGGTTAAGTGTCTGCCTTCGGCTCAGGTCATGATTCCAGGGTCCTGGGATAGGGCCCCGCATCAGGCTGTGGGCTCAGTGAGGAGTATGCTTATCTCTCTCCCCCTGCTTCGCTTCTCTGCTTCTCTCACCCCCCCCTTCATACTTGCTCATTCTCTCTCTCAAATAAATAAAACCTTAAAAAATAAAGTAAAAAAAAAAGAAAAGAAAAGAAAAGAAAACCCAAAACAAAATAACAACAACAAAACAATCCAGACACTGCAAACAGAGGTGGGCCAAATTATTATGACAGCAGAGACAGAGATGTCAAATTCCAGAAAGACCACAATGAGAACAATTTCCAGAATGATGACTTAAAGCAGTTTTCCAATCTTCTCTTAACAAAACAATTGTGAAATCTGGTTAGCAGGTATATCAGAGGTACAAATACTCTAAATCAAATTTAACCTGCCAGTATAAATCAACAAAGACAGAGCTATGTAAATTAATATACTAGCTCTAAAGATATAATTACACATAAAAGAACAATGTCTGATATACAGTAGGAATTCAGTATGTTTTAGCTGTTACTGTTATTATTATAATTTCTTTCTTATCTTTTTATAATAAAAATTTTAAGTCACTCTCTGTTCCTAGTATCAAGTAAGATGCCTTATTTGAGATAAGGGTAAGGAAAAGTGAAAATCTGAGTTTCTCTAGGTAAATTACAGACTCCAATATTACAATGCTCTTACTGAGCTAGCTGCTTTTCCTCAATAGCTTTACAAACTGGTTTTAAACATGTGTAGATATATGCAAACACAGAAAGAGTGACCTACTACTGTTTCACAAAATACTCAAGGCAAAGCAGCACAATAAAAAAGGCAGACAGATAATTTCTTGAAATCACAAGCTGCAATTCTAAGATGCTTCTATCTGTTACCATATTAACATACTCAGAGAGAAAACAGGGTGGCCATTTTTTTCCCCTTTCTGGGTTTCTGATAATAACATTTAAACTGTCCTTCAAAATTCAGTACTAAAGAGACTACTAATGATGGTACTTATCACACTAACAGTATAAAACATTATAAAAGAAATTTCATAATGATCCCATCAAAAATATGAAAAGTATAAGTTTCTATTCATTTATAAGACTGACTTGCACAAGTTCTACAAAAGAAAATATTCTGAAGTGCTTAAAAAGAGAGTAATAAATATAGGGAACACAAGAGACCAATTTCCTGATGCCACCCTCCAAGTGTCTTTAGTGTAAAGCTGCCAAAACATTTTTAAAAAAGAGTTACTACTTTATAGCAAATTAGATGACAAAAAGATTAAAGTCACTCAAACTAGATTTTCTGGAATACAATTATGGCAATAAAGGTGATTTAGGCTGTATTTTAAAGCTATTTCATAATTGTAGCTGAAATTGAAATATACACACATAATCCCAAGTATCAATTGCTATAGTCAAAAGATAGATAAAACAAATGATGACTCCTTATAAATATTAACTGCAAAAAAATGGGTTGTTTATGAGTATTACTATAATTAATATACTGTACATCTGTTTCAAGTTTAAAGCAATCAAAAAGTTCTTTAAAACATTATATAATGGTTCTATTAAAACTTCTATTTTAGGGAAGGCCTGAGTGGCTCAGTTGTTAAGCGTCGGCCTTCAGTTCAGGTCATGATCCCAGGGTCCAGGGATCGAGTCACATCGGGCTTCCTGCTCAGGGGGGAGCCTGCTCCTCCCTCTCCCACTCCCCCTGCTTCTGTTCCCGCTCTCACTGTCTCTCTCCAATAAATAAATAAAATCTTAAAAAAAAAACCCTCTATTTTAATGATTAAAAAATTTTATTTCGATTCATTATTCTAATTCATAAATATTTAAATCTAGAAAAATAAATTATGAATAGCATTATCCTCTTTTCAACCACTCATTTCATCAGTACAAACTTTTATTTTCTTCATGACTACAGAAGAAAGTTATTTCTGAGCACAAATCTGGTACACAAAGAGATCATTCACTCAAGAACTAAAGATTCCTATAAGGCAAAACATTTCACATTTCTAGAAAAACCGTTCCACTAGAAAGGCCAACACCCAAAAGTTAAATAAAGAAATAAAAATCAGAACAAAATAACTCTTTTTCAGACCACAAAATACCAGTGATGTTTCTTCAAATAATGTTCCTAAAATTGAACATTTTCCAAAATTCCAAATAAAGTTTATGAGTTGAAAATGTACTTATTAACCAAGTACTCTGAGCTCTCACTTCATGCTTGCTAATATATTTTTAGTAAAGTTCAATAAAAATGTTTCCTTAAATATTAAAATTTCACATTTTAAAAATAAGGATTTCCACTCCTCATTTTGTATAAAGTTATGTGGGTTATACAGTATATAATTTATCTACTTTGAACCAAAAATATTCCTTCTAAAAAATAAACAAGTTTTACTTCGATCGATACAATTTAGAATTTAGGACTGCTGAAATGAATTTATTTTTCAAAGCTCAGAAGTTTCATAGGGTAGGCTATGGTTTAATTTATGCCTGCCATGTCCTAAAAAGGCCAAATGGGGTCCATAAATTGACAAAGTTAAAACGAATTTTCACATGTGCCTCAAAAAAGGGAGGGCCAAATGAAGAAAACGGATCATTCAAATTTTGTGCAATTTGATATTTACAGAAATATACTCCTAAGCCCCCTTTTAGATAAGAAAAATGGTTTGGGGCACCTGGGTGGCTCAGTCAGTGAAGCATCTGACTTCAGCTTAGGTCATGATCTCAGGATCCTGGGATCAAGACTGGTGTGATCGGGCTCCCTACTCAGTCAGGGATCTGCTTCTCCCTCTCCCCCCACCCCTCAGCTCATACTCTCTCTCAAATAAATATAAGAAATCTTAAAAAAAAAAAAAAGAAGAAGATTATTAAGAAAAATGGCTCAAGGGGCGCCTGGGTGGCTCAGTGGGTTGGGGCCTCTGCCTTCAGCTCAGGTCATGATCTCAGGGTCCTGGGATCAAGCCCCGCATCGGGCTCTCTGCTCGGCGGCGAGCCTGCTTCCCCCTCTCTCTATCTGCCTGCCTCTGCCTGCTTGTGATCTCTCTCCCTCTGTCAAATAAATAAATAAAATCTTTTAAAAAAAAAGAAAAATGGCTCAAGAAGTATGCCAGTAATACAAATGTTCAGTAGCTGCACTGGAATGGGAACCAGGGCACATCTAACTGAAGTCACCACGTACTGCCCTTCACCAAAAAAAAACAAAAACAAAACCAAAAAAAACCCCTCTCTTTTGTGCCCAGAAAATCTGGTATGGGGTGGGGAAGGAGCTAAGAGCTTTTAAAGAAAACAGAGAATGAAACAGACCTAAAATGTAATGACTGAAATAGAACAGTGAGGCTCAGAGAATGAAGTAGTCCCTAGGACAGAAAAGCAAAAACTCTGGGCTTTGAGAATCTAGGAACCGTGATGAAGTAGCAGTTTTGGGTGCTCACAGAACAGCTTTGCAAACATTGTGATTCAACACCAAGTGTAGGGTCTTGATTAGAAAAAAACCCTTATTTTTCTAGGGACTGAATGGAGGACGGGGGAGCGGGGGAATTGCCAGAGTTCAAACCTGGTCTGAGCGTGGGCGAAGGCAGAGCTCCCCTAAATGCACAATAACCCAGAGGCCAGGATGGAGGAAAGGCCCTGTCTGGAAAGGATTTATGAAGGCAGTGTTTGAAAGACACAGCAGTGCTCTGAGCCTGAGCCAAAGTTAACTGCTGACATACAACATGATGCAAAGCCTTCCCTGGCCCTCTTTCCAGGATTCTAAGTGGTGTACACTTTTTCTATCTCAAGATTTACTTGCAGTATAGCAAAATACTGGACAACTCTGATCCTTGGAGTATATAAGGAATCACCTGACAAAAGCAAAGATAAAAAATTACTTTGGACGTCATCTCTTGGTGGCTGTACTGGTGGGGAGGAACAGACTGTCTCTTCTGCCACAGATGAATCTCATTAGAGGTCTTGCAGACCATCCCCTTCAGCACAGCAGGCTCCCTCCCTCTCTCCCCACCTGACCCTCTCTAGCCTCTATCTTGCTTTATTTTCCTTCATAGCATTTCCCCCAACCTCACCTCATGTATTTCTTCACTGTCCACCTCCCAGCACTGGAATGAAAACTCTCCCCCGGCCCACAGCCCCCCACCCTGCCCCCTCCTCACCAGAGGAGGGACTCTAGTGACCGCTGTACATTCTGCACCAGGGACAGTGCCTGGTGCATAGAGAGTGAACAACAAATCACCTGTTACACGACTATCTGAATGAATACAGAAGCCAAGTTATTAGACTTGTCTATAGTAAGTTGTGGTAGTTACCATATTTCATAGACTCTAACGTTCCCTTAATTTTAAGATGCTCCATTATTTTACACACCACTAAAACAAAACAAAAAAAATGCTGCCAATTATCACAAGATACAATCAATGTTGGAGGCAGCTTGATTTCAGAAATGTTAAAATGTGAGAAAATTTTTACAGAATTGGTAATGGGTGATATATCCTAGAGTTGTATCTGAGAGCTGGGCTTTTTTTTCTTCATAACACGTTGCACTCTCTGCAAATACATTTGTCTATCAACCTTGGCAGGATGTGAACTCACGAGGGCAGGGACTTTCTCTTATAGATCACCACAGCCTCAGTACTTGGTATTTGGCATGCAGTAGATGCTCAATAGTCAATAGTCAATACACATTTGATGGATGAGTGTATGAATCAGGGTATGTATCCCTTAAGTAATAGCTTAGCAGGCAGGGAAATGATTTTGAGGGCCATCTATAAGATTAAGGGAAAGAAGAGGGAAGCAGTATAAGGAGAATGGAGAAGGATTAGAGGTCAGAAAATAATGATCTTCAAGAGAAATTGTTAAGAGAAATCTTAACAACTAAATATTTTCTTGGGCTGTATCTGTCATCATCCTTTCTTTTCCCACCGAGCTTGCTTATGAAACATTCCTCCTCAAAGTCAAGGTATTTATATATTCTAACAAATATATATGATTTTAAGATTTAAATGTCCTTTCTTTTAAAACATATCCATTCAATAGAAGTCAGATGTGTCTTCCACATATATAAAAAATAATTTTTCTTTTACACTGAATACACGTTTCCAACTCTTTCCCCTCATAGGCAAAAGATAACTGAGAACCCACAAACCAGTTAGTAAACTCAGTAACAATCACTTGTGAACGCACATCGGACAGTTTCTTACCTGCTGTTTATTGCCTTTTCTTGTTAACATGACAAACGGCATTGTGTCTGCAGACTCTGCCTCTCCCTCCCCGCCACCGAGGGGAGGCCCTTTCCTCAGCTGGCTTTTGAGATGCAAGGGAATAGCAACATCTAGTTGGTGCACTTTAACAGATTCGCCACTTCGTTGCTTAAAGACAGAAATAAAAAAATATAAGTACTCCAAAGTAGGCATAGATATATGTAAATATAATTGCAAACAATTCATTCAGTGCCATAGTTCCTAAAACACACCAATCACTGGAGCCAAAGTAATCTTTCTGAAAGGTAACTGAAGCAGAGTTGGCCCCTCTCCTGCCCCCAGCTCTTACATACGGCTTGGCAGACCTCTGGGACTGGCTCCCGTTTATCACTGTAGCCGTTCCTGAGCCCAAACACCCAATGCTGTAGGTTCTCCCAACTTCACCTGCACCTGAAATGCATACCCACACCACAGAGCTTCCTTCATAATTACCATGTGTCACAAGTGCCTGCTTCCACCAGACTGGCTGGGTTGGGCACTGGAAACCCTCTCCCTGGTGTCCTCTAGCAGCGTTTTACACCCCCAGGTGCTCAATTAGTGTTTAAGAATGAATGAATCTATTAATGTTCAGATTAGCCTTATGTTTGTTAATAACCAAGTTTTTAACATTTACACCGGATTTATCAACCAATTATTTAAACAAACCTCTCTGAAGACTTACTGTGCATTAGGCTTTGAGGTACTAATACTAAAAACACAGTCTCTATCCTCAGAGAGCTCATAACTTGTTAAGAGAGAGAAATCACTTAATCACAATTCATTGCCAAGTCATGTATAACCTGTGTTGGGGATAGAGTGACTATATCTAGGCCTACTTGGGGGTGGGTGGATGCTGAGATTTCATAAAAGATTGAATAAAAACGCGACACTTGAAAATGTCTTTAAGGCTTCATATGATTTCTTATAAGCAGAGGGTAGCAGAGTAGTCTGGAGGATATGGAAGGAATTTAGGAAGGGGAAGAACAGGTGCAAAAGCAAAGATGTGGAACAGTATGGTGCATTTAGGGAACTGCACACAATTTCCTTTATTTGCTGAATGGAGCACAAATGAGGAAAAGAGTTGAACATGATTCTTCAAAGCTAAGCAGGTAATGCTGAAAAGGCCATAAAGGTTTTGAAATTGCTTTACTACAATTTAAATGATCTTCTGACAAGGCTTCCTATTTCCAAGAGATTTCAAATCAAATAAAATGGTAATAAAGGTGTAGTTTTGTTATTTCTAAGTTCCAATCTGTTAGAATTTGCTTGAGGTTCTCCCAGGTTTGTAAGATTTACAAAGACTTTTTACTTAAAACTTGAAAGGGTCAGGTTAGATCACTCTTGATTTATAAATTAACTATTTTCTAATTACAAAATTAACATATTCGCTTTGTAAATTATTTAAATACAAAAATGTATCAGTCAGTGTGTCCATCCATACCAACCCCTTCCTCTACCCACCTCTACCTGCTCCAAGGTGCAAAAACCAGTATCAATGGGTCATGTTCTTCCAGATTTTTCTTGAAAATACTAATATAAACATATAAATACAAAGTGCAAATGTGCATACTGTTCTATATTATACACGTTTTTCTTCCTTTTGATTCCATGGGCACCTTTCTAGTTGAGTATATACAGAGCTAATGATATGGCTATGCCCTTATTTATATAATTGGTCTATTGATAGTCTAGACTTTTTTTCTCTTTTTTTTTTTTTAAAGATTTTATTTATTTGAGAGCGAGTGTACACACAAGCTGGGTAAGAGGCAGAGGGAGAGGGAGAAGCAGACTCCCAGCTGAGCAGGGAGCTCAACCTACTGACACAGCGCTCGTTACCAGAGCCCTGAGATCATGACCTGAGCCGAAGGCACCTGCTTAACAAACTGAGCCATCCAGGGGCTCCTAGACTCTTTTTCTATTACAGTGTGACATTGTGTGTATTTAACTTCATGCATTTGAGAGACAATAAGGGTAAGTTTTTATATCAAATGGCATACCCATTTAATAGGTTTACTAAATTTCTCTCTAAAAAGGCTGGACTGATTTACATATTCCAAATGTAGATGTTTACCCACACTTACTTTTTAAATCTTAATATCTGGTAATCTGATAAAAAGGCAAGGCTTATCCTAATTATCTTTTCTTTCTTTCTTTTTTAAAGATTTTATTCATTCATTCATTCATTCATTATTTATTTATTTATTTGACAGAGAGACACAGCAAACAGCAAGAGAGGGAACGCAAGCAGGGGGAGTGGGAGAGGGAGAAGCAGGCTTTCTGCTGAGCAAGGAGCCAGATGCAAGGCTCTATCCCAGGACCTTGGGATCATGACCTGAGCCAAAGGCAGCCGCTTAATGGTTAAGCCACGCAGGCGCCCCTTTTAAAGATTTTATTTAGTTATTTGTAAGAGAAAGAGACAAGCGGGGGGAGCAGCAGGCAGAGGGAGAGGGAGAAGGAGAAGAAGATTTTCTGCTGGACAGGGAGCCCGATGTGGGGCTCGACCCCAGGACCCTAGGATCATGACCTGAACTGAAGACAGAAGCTTAACCAACTTAAGGTACCCTTAAGCCACCCAGGTACCCTTAATTTGCTTATCTTTTGATTATCATGAGCTTTAGCATGATTTCACTTATTTTTTCAATCAACAAAAAGACCCCTGGGTCATTCATTTTTTTCTCATTGGCTTGCAGGATCTGTTGCTATAATACAGCTATTAACCCTGAGTTATATAGACCATATATATTTTTAAATTTATATTTATATTACACACACACACACACACACATACCCGCCACACCCACCACCCTCGCCCAGTTTGTCGTTTCTTATGGCATTCTGTGCTGGAAAGCAAAATAGCAAGGTGGATGAGAACACACTACACCACTTACAAGGCTTATGACCTTAACTGTGGCTTTACCTGAAACGTGGCAATACTAACAGTACCTGACAGCACTATATGAAGAATAAATGTGAACTCTTAATGCAGTACTCAACAGTCTGGACAATTTTTAAGATTCCTGACAAATTTGCAATTCTGGTGTGGAAATAAAACAGAAATTCAGCTTTATTTTTATTGACCATTCATTGAATAATTCATTTCCCTCAACTGATTTGCAATGTTATCCTTATAGTCTAAGTTGCCATGTTTTAGGTCTATTTTGGTCTCTCTTATTTCATTAATCTATTTACTGCTATGCCAATCTATTATTGTGTGTTTAAAATGCTTTATTTTCTTACACAGTATCTTCCCCCACTTTCCAGAAGTTTCCTAGATATTTTATTCTTACAGATATATTTCAGAATAATTTTCTTAAATCTTAAAAAAAAAGCTCTTTCTCTAATAAATCTTAAAAAAAAAAAACTTTCTCTCAAAGTATTTTTTTAAAAGAATTTTGTTAAGGCATCCAAATTGGCAAAGAAGAAGTCAAACTCTCACTCTTTGCAGATGATATGATACTTTATGTGGAAAACCCAAAAGACTCCACTCCAAGACTGCTAGAACTCATACAGGAATTCAATCAAATGTCAGGATATAAAATTAATGCACAGAAATCAGTTGCATTCCTATACACAAACAGCAAAACAGAAGAAAGAGAAATTAAGGAGTCGATTTCATTTACAATTGCACCCAAAACCATAAGATACCTAGGAATAAACCTAACCAAAGAGGCAAAGAATCTGTACTCAGAAAACTACAAAGTGCTCATGAAAGAAATTGAGAAGGACACAAAGAAATGGGAAAAACGTTCCATGCTCATGGATTGGAAGAACAAATACTGTGAAAATGTCTATGCTACCTAAAGCAATCTATACATTTAATGCAATCCCTATCAAAATACCATCAATTTATTTCAAAGAAATGGAACAAATAATCCTAAAATTTATATGGAACCAGAAAAGACCACGAATAGCCAGAGGAATGTTGAAAAAGAAAACCAAAGTCGGCGGCATCACAATTCCAGACTTCAAGCTCTAT